>CM046455.1:88105918-88635918 GCA_025506515.1 Flaveria trinervia | reverse complement strand
CCGGGTCAAAGGATAATGACGGGTCGGGTCTGGGTGAGGACCATGAACGTTGTGTTGCAGATGGAAATGAGGTGATGAGGTTTCAATGTCTGGGGCCCACCGGCGGCGGTGGTTATGAGACGGCCGGTGGCGGAGGGTGGTGGTTGCAGTGGGGGAAGGGGGCGGCGTTGTGTACGTTTTCCGGCAGCGGGGTGGCGCATGATAGCGGCGGTGGTGGCAGAGGGAGGAAGGCGATGCTTGTGTGTCGGGTCATTGCGGGTCGGGTCAGGAAGCAGCATGAGTTTGACCCGGTTTATAGTGGACGAGTTGGGTGTGACTCAGTGAGTGGTGAAAATGGCGAGTTGGTTGTATTTGATTCTCGTGCTGTGTTGCCTTGTTTTCTTATCATCTATAAGTTGTAAAAATAGGTTTTCTGCATTTATATTTTAGTATATTTTACATGTATCAAATGCCTTTTAAATTTCACCTCCTTAAACCACATATTTTGTTAGGCAATGTTAGTCTGTTGCTTTTACGTTTCATGGTAGTATATCCAGGTCGATCTTGATTTCATTATGATTTTGCGATTCGTTCTCTTATCATGTCTGGTTATTTGTTAGTAATAAAATAAACACATGTTTTGTATGTCTGGTTATTTGTTAGTAATAAAATAAACACATGTTTTGTTCGTATCATCTTTGCAATAAATATATGTGTATATTTGAATAAATATATGTATAATTTGGATGTAACATAACATATAAAAGGGTCCATCTTGTTGCATGTAACATGAAACATAGGCCCCAATCAACATATTGGTACCGTAAAAAGTATGTGATGTCTTTCCACATTTTTGCAAAACTATCAAATGTGAAATTATGTTAAAATATTCTAATTATTATTTAGATTATGAATTATTTATGTTAATATAAAAAGAAAATAATGTTTCAGCTATAGTTGCAGCCAATTTAATTAATTAACTCTAACAAATCAAGAATGAGGTGTTCTAATATTGGAATATTGAGAGGATAATAGAAGCAAGTTTGATGAGTTGGGGAGATTTGTTGTGAACATCAATAATTAATTGTTGTTGTACACCTTTCAGCTGTGGGGATGCTACTTCTAACAATTTTAATAAATGTATATAATTCAATTATTATTTTAATAGTATCCTAATATAAAAACATAGCCGTGTGCTATTTATATATATACCGGTGAATAATAATATATATTTATATATACCGGTGAATAATAATATATGATGAAGTGTTAGTGTATACATATTTTGCGTCGTTATATATAGATGATGTGTTATTATATACAAATAGCGTATGATTCATACATTTTGTTCTTTTAACATAAACCCGTCTCTTTCTATATATATATGTCTTATTTGTTATATGTTTATTATTTATCATGTCGTTTATATCTAATATTTTTCTTATATGCTTTTTAGTGAATTTTTGGGATTGCTTATTTTCCTTATTTTTGACTTGTTAACTTCTGAAAAATTAATAAGTTATAAAATTGTTTGGCGGAACTAAAATGACTTCTAAAACTGACGATTTATATAGGTAAAAAAAGATTTCGAAAAATAAAGAGAGAGTTATTTATTGAATTTTAAAAATTACTTTTGGTTTAATTTTCTATTATATCCCTCTACTACCTTCTATTAACTTTCATCATTTTTAAAGCATGTTTTTTTATCATTATACAACATTTTAGTTTATAAACTAATCCAAATATTTTTTTTAAAACTCTTTTTTGAAAAATAATAAGTTAATAAGTCATTTTTTCAAAAGTTATTATCAATTAAATTAAACAATCCCAACCTTACCCTAAGATGATATTGTCTATGCCTTTATGTGTTGGATAATAATTTCATTGACGATAACCAAAGTTAAAAGCTCAAAACCAAATGAAGCAAATGAAACCCCTCTTTCCCTTTATACCTATGACCTAATCGGAGCACATAATATTTAAAGGAAGTGTAAAATTAAGAAATTAACCAATTGACCCAAATGAATTACCAAAATAATGATTGACCAAAAAAATACGAAAATGGACAGTTGACTTTGACCCATCGCTACGGGCGAGAAGAACTCATAATATCTCCCCCACATGGAAAAATTTTCCCTCTCCCACGTGTAAATTGTAAATAAAAAATAAGGGTCCGGTGAGGGGTTCATATATCTAGGCGAGGGATAGGTCACATCCCTCACCGAGTCAGCGAGGGGCATTTCCTACAAGGCGAGGGATTTGACCCTCCTCTCGACTACGTCAACGAGGAAAGGTGACATCAACGAGGGCACCAAAACCAAAGCGAGGGAGATCAATGTCGGCGAGGGATGTGAAATATCCCTTGCCTGGTCAGCGAGAACTCGAGAATCGAGGTGAGGATCATTAATATGGCGAGGACTATTTAAAGGGGGAAGGAGAGTGGGTGGGTCTCTGAAAATTTCAAAAAAACTTTGAAAAATCTTCTGGAAAAGTCAACGAGGGAAAGGCTTACACGTCAGCGAGGTGGGCGATGGATGACACGTGGGCAAGGGATTATGTCATTCTCTTGCCGGGCACATTTTCCAAGGCGAAGGATTCTCATATTCACCAAATACCCTCACTTTTGCTCTCAATAATGACCAAATTTCATGAAACAAGTATGAGATATGCCAAAATTTGTTATGTGAAGTAATAAAGATTTTTTTATCTTGATTCAATCAAATTAAAAGTTCCTTTTTATCAAAGAAATTATTTAGCATCCACAACCAGAGCTAAATTTCACACCCCTCCCTTCCACATATCACGATACATGAACATGGACTTTTTCTCTACCAGCTTGGGGCGACATCGACCATCGATTTTCTCAACCTTCGCGTTGTGGTTGGTCAAAGGTAAGTTTCATTTTATTTTTTGGCATATGTGACATTCTCTATAGTTGTCCATTGATAGTTGTTTATGTTATCATCTAACTGACTTATAAACTTTCTAGTATTGTTTAAACTTTTTTTTAATTTTTTTAAAAGTAAATTCAAGCTCTTAAAATGTTCTTTTGAGTTTTACAAGTCCTATTTCCTACCAAACTGTCACACCCTCAAATTTCACATGCGGGGTTTTACCGCGAAGCGTGTGACAAACCAGGATCTCAGACACGGTCATATCAAACGACACCAAATGAATTTAATAATAAACGTTTGACTTAAATCAGAGTAGCATAAAAGAAATAAACATCAGTGCAGAAGCATAAAACTGAAATGAATAACAGTGCGGAAGCGAATAACGAAATGTAAACAATACTGAAAGTTATAAGTGCTAAGTCAAAACAAAAAATGTTCAATGCAAGTAAATATGTTTAATGATGCATGTCCTAAGTGCGTTCCTTAATCGTTCATCATAAGCTTAAGCGTTCCTGTTACCTGAGAAAACATGCTAAAGTGTGTCAACATAAAGTTAGTGAGTTCACAGGTTTTATCACAGATAAAAATGTTTGTAACTGTTTGAATGGTAAGGTAATTAAAGCATATCGATAGGTAGCTAGCCTATAAACAAGTTACATAGCGTTTCGAACCGAGGCTGACTGTTTGCATGTTCGTATGTTCGTATGTTTGTTGCCTTCCCGTCACGTCTCACTAGACAATGGCAAATGTTAGGTCAATAACGCACCCGTTTGACCTCCAATCAAGCTAGCGCGACTAGCCTGGGCGGGGTTTGTCAAACCCAGTAGTACTACTTAGAATTACCTCGCTACACATTACTAACGGTTCGAGAATGTAAGGACTTTTCAAGAATTTTTGCACTAACGTAACATGCGATATCAATAATACTAAAACCATTTTGTAAATACGTTTGCATGTTTTCTCCCCCAAAAGGAAAGAAAGTAAAATAGGGGCCGTGAAGACTTACCTCGAATGCGTTGCAACAAGTAAGTGTAAGCACAAGGGATCGGGTTCCAATTAACCTGGGTTTCATTTAATATTTAATTGAGATTGAATATTAGAAATGTAATTAATTATTCGGAGCAGAATGGTACGGTTTGCGATCACGGTTCAGTTGCGGTGTCAGCTAAACAACATGACTCTCCATACACAAACAAACGCAAGCATACACAAATTCACACCAGCACATAAAACTCAATTATTCATACACCCATTGAACCATACATGAAGGTATTGTGTATATATATATATATATATATCTTTAGTTATAAGAGTTTTTATAATAAAACTCATATGTCATACTTTTATTATAACTTCTCTAACCACAAATCTATACACTATTTTAAAATGAAACCACTTGGAGTTGCTCCAAGACTCATGGGGTTACTTTCCAATTCATTTATTTTAACCCTAAGTTCCTCAAAATGCAAACCATGTATCAAAATACTTGACCCTTTGTTTGCTGTCAAAAAGAACAGTTTTGACCTACCTTCGCTAAAAAGGCAATAACTTGAGTTCTATACGTCCAATTTAATTGTGGTTGGGCTTTCTGGAAACTAGATTCAAAAATACATAATTTGGACCCAAGAAACACAGAGATTAAGGTTGTTATCATCAAGTTATAATGTGCACAAGTTGGCTAAAAGAATCTGCCAGAACACACACATAATATACATGCATTCATAGACCCAAATATACACACATTCAAGCATTCATATTAACACAACCATATATAAAATATATGCATCCATATTGTATACATTGCAACCCATTTATAACTGATACACACACTACACAACAACCCACTTGGACTCAACCAAGACATACATACGTACATACACAGGGACACATCACACACACCATGGACTACGCATCAATATGGATACACATGTAGTACCCACATGATCACGCGCAACAACACAAAATGCAATGAACCTGCACCCAAAACTCATCCATGTACATCCAAACTTCACACAAATGGCAAAAACACACAACACAAAGTATACATCACACGTAGAACACACACACACACATACCTGTAATACCATGTACGCACACATACCTGCGATACCATGCACGTACACAACACATACAAATAGCCGAAACACCATAACATGATGACCCGAAACCGGCACCACTATGATCGCAAGTCATGAACGAAGGGAAAACCGTACACGAAACCACACAACATAGACATAACAAAAGAGAATCATACCGAACGGGTTGTTGCGGTTGATGATCGAAGCCGTTGGAGACGATAACGATGTTCCGAGAGGGTCACCAATGGAAACGGTGGACGGCGGTGGGGAGTTTCGGTGGGTTGGGTGTCACACCCCCGCTAAGAGCGGAAACACGGGGATGTAACGAGACGGGAATCGTCATAACACATGGTAAGCGATAGAGATGCAATAATAACAATGATGACAAGCGTGTCATGACGACACCCGACAACAAGGGGACTTGTGTCGTGTTTAGTCAGTATTCACGACAACATAGCCATAAGCATAAACATAATATAAGATAAACATAGATAATAACATTGTATGCAATTCCCACAACCCGGGAACAAGTTACAAAGTGTAATGTTGTTTGAAACAGTACAATAATTGTTTCCAAAATGACAAGTTTAGCCCAAAATGCATCCTAGGGTCTCCACTAAGGCAGCACACCTAGAATCTCAGCTAGCATAGTCACCTGAAAAGATATGCTCAAAATGGTCAACAAAATTATTGGTGAGCTCGCAGGTTTAAAAGTAAATAAGAAATGATGTTGTATAAGTTGTTGCAGAATACCGTGCATACAGTTATAAGTAAGCAAAATCACATGACAAGAGCTTTACAACCAAGCCTAATGACGTACACAAAGAATCTTGTCGGAATATATTCACCCAGGGCTCGTTCCTGGCTTTTGTTGGTACTAACTAGTATACCAACACGAGGGTGGGGGTGTCAACCCAAGTAGTACTACCAATACCCATCCGTCGGTTTCCACACTGGAATTAAATGGTTGTAAGAAAAAACCACAAAGCAGACTCAAGCATGTATCAGATAAGTACCCACAAAACAATAGCACGTTGATTCCAAGTATGTAAATTGTATGTATGTTGTACAGCATAGAAAACGGGCGAGCATACTTTTCCCCCATGTTTGTAAATGTTTGTAAAGTAGTATAAGTATAAAAAGGGGCCACGAAACTCACTTGTTAAGTGGTAAGTATGAATGATCAAAGTTCCTAACAGTTGAATGCAATGAACAGTCAAACACCTATTGACAGTTATTGTTAAGCATTAATGACAAGCATATAGTAATGTTTGGTCGGTTCAGGTTGTATCGGTTCGGTCGTGGGTAGCACACACACATGCGGACACAAGTATCAGATCTTATGTAGATCCAAGTACTAAGAGTAGTCGTCATTGCTTATGACATCCATATAAAGATCCCATTGTTATGAAAGATAACACTTGTTAAGTATTTGTAGTTCCAAATGGGTCATCGATAATTGTAAAATGTTAGGTTGATTTCAATTGAAATAGTATGTGCATGTTGATAGCGTTGACTTTAATCTTTATGGTCAAGCAATGACACTTTTACTGATGTTACCTTATCATCATCAGACGTACAAGAATGGAATTCACACACAAACATCATCAGTCACACAACAGGACCAGGCGCTCAACTCAACACTCCATTCGTACGATCAACCTTCAATTGTACAAATCAGCTTCATTGGCACGATTGAACCTTCATTCGTACGACTGGTATTCAGTCGTACCACACAACACCTAATCACATGACTTAACCTCCATACGCACGAATCAACCTTCATTTGTACAAATCAGCTTCATTCGTACGACTGAACCTTCGTTCGTACGATTGGCTTTCAGTCGTGCGATACACGCACAGTCGCATGCATTCATTCATCCGCATTGAATCAATCGCACACACACTCATCCGCATTGACTCAATCGCATGACATCCCTAGTCGCACGATTCAGTCGCCTGAAAGACACAGTCGCATGACTCAGTCGTACGACTCACCTAGTCGCACGGCTCAGTCGCATGACAGACCCAGTCACCTGAACTGCAAGTTCACGACTGCTGAAGTGCAGAGTAGCCTTCGGCTTCCCCAAGCACGGGTTTTACACATCAAGAACTTCCAGAATCACTCAACAAACTCACACAAACAAGAGGCTCACGCAGAAAGACACCACACGCACCCACACGACCTCTTGTGTTCGAGTTGACTCGAACACCCGAAACCCTAGAAATGGACAGCAGTAAAACGAGCAAGAAATGGACAACCAAGGTCGTCTACCTGCAAGGATGGAGTAGACTAGGTTGTAGATGAAGTCTAGACCACGAAAACGTGACCAAACGGGGAAATTTTGGTGCAAAAGTGGAGAAGATAGGTGAAGAAGAAGAAGAAGTGAAGAAGAAATGGAGAGGATGAAGAAAATGGCTGGGAATGGGGTTTTTATACCCATCCCAGGTTGCAAAATGTCAATTTTAGTCCCTGCACTTAGCCCCCGAGTTTCCAAAGCTTGCTTCGGTTGAAAACGACTTTAAAATGTTCGTGATATTAATGTTAAAGGCGTGTTTTATGGTAATTGATGGTTTAAAATGGTTTTATTAATGACAATGGTTATAATTAAAAATGATATATTTACCGATAATGGTGATGAAATTTATAAAAGGTTTATGCTTAGCACACGTTCACGGAGGGAGTACAGGCACAAGGGTAATAAAGCAAACATGATTCCCTAAAACAGGAGTTCATGAAGAAGAGGAAGAATAACTAAAATAATTCTATGGTTAATTATGTCGTTCGATGGACCTTAAGGTGACGGATGTCACAGTATCCCCCAGTTGAGAGAATTTCGTCCCGAAATTCAGCTGGAGTTAGGTCCAAGAGTGTCATCCACAAATAGGTGTGGATATTTAAGTTTCATCTGATCTTCCCGTTCCCATGTAAACTCTGGCCCTCGCTTTGAATTCCACCTTACGCGAACAATTGGTATTCTACTGCGCTTCAACTGTTTGACCTTACGATCCATGATCTCAATGGGTTCCTCAATAAAATGAAGCTTTTCATCGATTTTGATATCCTCAATTGGTATGTGAAGTGATTCGTCAGCCAAACACTTCTTGAGGTTCGACACATGAAAAGTATCATGCACACCGTTGAGTTCTTGTGGTAACCTTAATCGGTAAGCCACTGGACCAATTCTTTCTGTAATCTCGAATGGTCCAACGTATCTTGGGGCTAACTTCCCTTTCTTTCCAAACCGAACAACTCCTTTCCAAGGAGAGACTTTGAGTAACACTTGGTCCCCAACGTTGAATTCTAGAGGCTTTCAACGATTGTCGGCATAGCTCTTTTGGCGGTCACTAGCGGCTTTCAGTCTATCTTTGATTTGGAAGATCTTGTCGGTTGTTTCCTGAATGATCTCTGGGCCTGTTAACTGACTTTCACCAATCTTGGCCCAACAAACGGGTGATCTACACTTCCTTCCGTACAACGCTTCAAACGGAGCACACCCAATGCTGGTATGGTAGCTGTTATTGTAAGAGAACTCAATCAATGGCAAATGAGTGTCCCAACTACCACCAAAGTCGATTACACACGCTCTCAGCATGTCTTCCAGTGTTTGTATGGTTCGTTCACTTTGCCCATCTGTTTGAGGGTGATAGGCGGTACTCATGTCTAATCGAGTGCCCATCACTTTCTGTAGTGTCTGCCAAAATCGTGAAGTGAATCGGCCGTCACGGTCAGATATGATTGACACCGGCACTCCGTGTCTTGTCACGACCTCTTTTATGTACAATCTCGCCAACTTGTCTATTTTGTAGTCTTCTCGGATTGGCAAGAAATGTGCTGATTTCGTCATTCGATCCACTACGACCCATAGCGAGTCATGCCCGTTGCTCGCTCGAGGGAGTTTGGTAATGAAATCCATGGCTATGTTCTCCCATTTCCATTCGGGAATCTCAGGTTGCTGTAACAGTCCCGATGGTTTCTGATGTTCAGCTTTAACTTTCGAGCATGTCAAGCATCTGCTGACGTACGTGGCAATGTCTTTCTTTATGTCTGGCCACCAGTACAAATCTTTAAGATCGTGGTACATCTTTACTGCGCGAGGATGAATAGAATATCGTGTCTTGTGTGCTTCATCCATGACCAAGGTACGTACACCTCCCCACTTGGGTACCCATATACGGTTCACGAAGTACTGTACACCATCGTCCTTGCACCTCAGTTGTTTATCCAACCCTCGGAATTCTTCTCCCGCAAGGTTTTCTTCTTTCAACACCTCACTTTGTGCAATTTGGATCTGAGCTTTTAAATTTGTTTAAATGGTCAATCCCAAAGCTCGAGCACGTATTTGCGGCTTAGAGCATCAGCCACCACATTAGCTTTCCCTGGATGATACCGGATTTCACAATCGTAGTCGCTAAGAAGCTCTACTAGCGTCGCTGCCGCATATTGAGTTCCTTCTGATCACGCGTTCTTTGAAGGCTTTTATGATCTGTGTAGATGATGCATTTGGTTCCATACAGGTAATGCCTCCATATTTTGAGTGCGAATACTACAGCGCCCAACTCAAGATCATGAGTTGTGTAGTTCTTCTCGTGCACCTTAAGTTGTCGCGAAGCGTAGGCAATCACCTTATCTTTCTGCATTAGTACACATCCCAACCCTTGATGCAAAGCATCACAGTATACCACAAAATCATCAGTTTCGTCTGGGAGGGACAATATCAGTGCATACACAGCTTATCTTTCAGCGTTTGGAACGCCCGTTCTTGTGCATGTCCCCAATCAAACTTCTTGTCTTTTTGAGTCAACAATGTCAATGGTTGAGCGATCTTTAAATAGTTCACAATGAAACGAAGAAGTATCCGGCTAATCCTAAGAATTGTCATATCTCTGAAGGTGTCTGGGGTGTATCCCATTTCTTTACCGCTTCGATCTTGCCGGGATCTACATGAATCTCGTCCTTGTTAACCACATGACCCAAAAACTTCACCTCTCGCAGCCAGGATTCACACTTCGAGAACTTGGCGAAAAGTTTCTCTTCCCTTAACAGTTCCAGTATTGCCCGGAGGTGTTCTTCATGATCCTCTTTCGATCGGGATAGTAGATAAGTATGTCGTCTATGAATACGATCACAAACTTATCCAAGTAAGGTTTGCACACCCGATTCATCAGGTCCATGAACACAGCTGGTGTGTTAGTCAATCCTAACGGCATGACCAAGAACTCATAGTGCCCATAACGAGTTCTAAACGCTGTCTTCCGTATGTCCTCCTCGAAAACCCTTAGTTGATGATATCCAGATCGAAGGTCGATCTTGGAAAAGTACGAAGCTCCTTGTAACTGATCAAACAGGTCGTCGATCCTGGGGAGAGGATACCGATTCTTCACAGTTATTTGTTCAACTCACGGTAGTCGATGCATGAGGAACGACCCATCCTTCTTCTTGACAAATAACACCGGTGCTCCCCAAGGCGAGTGACTCGGCCAAATAAAACCCTTCTCCAGTAGTTCCTGTAACTGGCTAGATAACTCTTGCATTTCAGATGGTGCCAACCGATACGGTGTCTTTGCTACCGGTGTGGCTCCAGGAACCAACTCAATACGGAATTCCATCTGCCATGGAGGAGGCAAACCAGACAAGTCATCAGGAAATACATCTGGGTAATCCCGCACTATAGGGATATCTACCAATTTCTGCTCCTCTTCTTTCTTTTCCACCACATGAGCCAGAAAGGCGTAGCACTGTTTTCATAAACTCCGACGTGCTTTCATGCAGGAGATAAGCTTTAAGTTTCTTCCCGGTCGTTTTCCTTGAATTCTGAGTACTCCCCCGTCTGACATAGGGATTCGTATTACCTTGTCCCGACAGACGATCTCGGCTCCGTGTTTTGACAACCATTCCATTCCCACAATCACGTCGAAACTTCCTAACTCAAAGGGTATTAAGTCTATATCGAAGGCGTGGTTATCCAATATTATCGAGCACTTTCTAATAATCTCTTCAGCCTGAACAACCCTACCATTGGCCATTTCTACGGAGTAGCTAGTTTCTAGCCTACTAGGACTCAAATCAAGTAATTGCACAAACTCAGAAGATATAAAGCTATTGTCTGCTCTAGTGTCAAATAGTACAGATGCAAGGTGATTATTGAGTAAGTGCGTACCCATGACAACATTTGGGTCCTGACGGGCGTCATTGGCTCCAATGACAAAAGCGCGTCCCCGAGCCGCATTCCCTTGGTTTGTCGGGCCTTGATTTCCAGCTATAGCCATCGTCTGTTGCTGGTTGTTCCCTTGTTGGCCTGGTGCCCGATTCAGTTTGGGGCACATGTTCCTGTAGTGATCAGGGCTTCCACACTCGTAACAGCCCCTGGCATTCCCGGCGGTGTTAACCGCGTTGACTGGTGCGACCATATTCGGCGCGGTTCTGCAGTCTCTTGCTAAATGCCCCGGGCGTCTACAGTTCGCGCACACCCGGCACGACATAGCTGGGGGATGATGAAAGTTGCACCTATCGCATCTGGGGTGCGGACCCACATATTCTTGCCTACCCTGGGTCACGGCCACAAAATTTCTGGTTGTCTTGGCCCTTTTCTCGAATTTCCCGGCACTCGACCGGCTCGTTTCCCCAACTTCTTTCCTTTTCTCTGCTCCCATGCCCAATACCCCGTTCTCACCATCTCATCAGTTAGAACGCCCGCCTTCAGAATTACGCTCTGGATAGTAGGAGGAGCAGCTGCGGTTACCATTGCCCGGATTTGAGGCGCAAGTCCCCAATATACCTCTCTATCCTTTTTGATTCCGGGGTGACCAGATGCGGAACCAACCTTGCTAGCTCGTGAAAACGATCGGTGTAAGCTGCGTGCCCAGCCCCCACCATGGCATGATTCCAGAACTCATGCTCAAGTTTTTTCATCTCGTTGAGAGGACAGTACTCCTCGGTGATTAAGGCTTTGAACTCATCCCACGACATTTGCATCGCCGATTCTCTTCCCCTAGCCTGAATCTGAGTGTTCCACCACGTTAGTGCCTTGCCCTGTAGTGAGTACGTGGCATACTTAATCCTTTGACTGTCGAGGCATTCGCTGATGTTGATCACGGTCTCCATCTTTTCAAGCCATCTGGTCAGGGCTATGGCTCCACCTTTGCCATCAAACTCTCTTGGTTTACAAGCCACAAATTCCTTGTATGAACATCCCCGTCTAGCATTCCCAACCCCGGTCTCATTAACAATTCCAGTTTCGTTACCGGCTGTACCACCATTTCCGGTCTCCTGATTGCTTTCGTTCCTAGTCGGGTTCCCGTTATCCTCATTATCATCGCCACCATCCCCGTGGGGCTGAGTATTCTGAAGAGCATCGCTCACTTGGGCCATGATAGTCGGAATCAGTGCGGCCAGCTGTTGAGAGATTAAGGCTGCCATATCAGCGTTTCCTGTTCCCGGAGTGACATTGTTAGGACCATCACTTGTTCTCGGTGCTCTACCTCTGCCTCTGCCTCTGCCTCTGCCTCTCGGGGCTTCACTTCCACTGTTGTTGCGGGTAACTCTTCGAGGCGGTATGTTCTAATCATAAGAATAGTAAACGCATAAGTTTTAACCATTGCAGGGCATATTATCCATGTCACATTAAGGTCTAACTTTCTAGGTTAAGACCATACTTATGGTTGTCACACATCGCATACAAATCGTGAAATTCTCACACCATGTATAAGTAATGTCCAAACAGTAGTCCATCATAATAATGGCATGTCCATGCATGAAATCAAGTTTAGTCTAGAGGAGGTTGCCTATTTCCTCCTCTCTTGAGGTCTCAGACGTAACCTCCTCAGGGTAAATCCCAGTGTCTAAGGTCAAACACAATAACATGATCTATGAAGATCTCTTTGGGTTCAACACCCGGATTGATAAAGCAACTTGGTGCGCAGAGGGAAATGGAAGATCCAATATAAGCATCCCGTAAAGAGCGAGCACAAGGGCTCCCTCACAGAGTGAAATGATCACGAAACAGATAGATAACCGAACAAGTAATTAGGGACACGTATGAGATATAAAATGCACACAACCCTGGCATGCAAATTTACATAAAGGTTCCTAGGTTATAGTCTAGGTCAAGTGTATTGCCTAATTCTCTATAACCAATGGCTCTGATACCAGTTTGTCACACCCCCGCTAAGAGCGAAAACACGGGGATGTAACGAGACGGGAATCGTCATAACACATGGCAAGCGATAGAGATGCAATAATAACAATGATGACAAGCGTGTCATGACGACACTCGACAACAAGGGGACTTGTGTCATGTTTAGTCAGTATTCACGACAACATAGCCATAAGCATAAACATGATATAAGATAAACATAGATAATAACATTGTATGCAATTCCCACAACCCGGGAACAAGTTACAAAGTGTAATGTTGTTTGAAACAGGTACAACAATTGTTTCCAAAATGACAAGTTTAGCTCGAAAATGCATCCTAGGGTCTCCACTAAGGCAGCACACCTAGAACCTCAGCTAGCATGGTCACTTGAAAAGATATGCTCAAAATGGTCAACAAAATTGTTGGTGAGCTCGCAGGTTTAAAAGTAAATAAGAAATGATGTTGTATAAAGTTGTTGCAGAATACCGTGCATACAGTTATAAGTAAGCAAAATCACATGACAAGAGCTTTACAACCAAGCCTAACGACGTACACAAAGAATCTTGTTGGAATATATATTCACCCAAGGCCCGTTCCTGGCTTTTGTTGGTACTAACTAGTATACCAACACGAGGGTGGGGGTGTCAACCCAAGTAGTACTACTAATACCTATCCGCCGGTTCCCACACTGGAATTAAATGGTTGTAAGAAAGAACCACAAAGCAGACTCAAGCATGTATCAGATAAGTACCCACAAAACAATAGCACGTTGATTCCAAGTATGTAAATTGTATGTATGTTGTACAACATAGAAAACGGGCAAGCATACTTTTCCCCCATGTTTGTAAATGTTTGTAAAGTAGTATAAGCATAAAAAGGGGCACGAAACTCACTTGTTAAGTGGTAAGTATGAATGATCAAAGTTCCTAACAGTTGAATGCAATGAACAGTCAAACACCTATTGACAGTTATTGTTAAGCATTAATGACGTGTATAAAGCATATAGTAAGGTTTGGTTGGTTCGGGTTGTATCGGTTTGGTCGTCAGGTAGCACACACACATGCGGACACAAGTATCAGATCTTATGTAGATCCAAGTACTAAGAGTAGTCGTCATTGCTGATGACATCCATATAAAGATCCCATTGTTATGAAAGATAGCACTTGTTAAGTATTTGTAGTTCCAAATGGGTCGTCGATAATTGTAAAATGTTAGGTTGATTTCAATTGAAATAGTATGTGCATGTTGATAGCGTTGACTTTAATCTTTATGGTCAAGCAATAACACTTTTACTGATGTTACCTTATCATCATCAGACGTACAAGAATGGAATTCACACACAAACATCATCAGTCACACAACAGGACCAGACGCTCAACTCAACACTCCATTCGTATGAATCAACCTTCAATCATACAAATCAGCTTCATTGGCACAATTGAACCTTCATTCGTACGACTGGCATTTAGTCGTACCACACAACACCTAATCACACGACTTAACCTCCATACACACGAATCAACCTTCATTTGTACGAATCAGCTTCATTCGTACGACTGAACCTTCATTCGTACGATTGGCCTTCAATCAGGCGATACACGCACAGTCGCATGCATTCATTCATCCGCATTGACTCAATCGCACACACACTCATCCACATTGACTCAATCGCATGACATCCCTAGTCGCACGATTCAGTCGCCCGAAAGACACAGTCGCATGACTCAGTCGCACGACTCACCCAGTCGTATGGCTCAGTCGCATGACAGACCCAATCTCCTGAACTGCAGGTTCACGACTGCTGAAGTGCAGAGCAGCCTTCGGCTGCCCCAAACACGGGTTTTACACATCAAGAACTTCCAGAATCACTCAACAAACTCACACAAACAAGAGGCTCATGCAGAAAGACACCACACGCACCCACACGACCTCTTGTGTTCGAGTTGACCCGAACACCCGAAACCTAGAAATGGACAGCAGTAAAACGAGCAAGAAATGGAAAACCAAGGTCGCCTACCTGCAAGGATGGAGAAGACTAGGTTGTAGATGAAGTCTAGACCACGAAAGCGTGACCAAACGGGGCAATTTTGGTGCAAAAGTGGAGAAGATAAGTGAAGAAGAAGAAGAAGTGAAGAAGAAATGGAAAGGATGAAGAAAATGGTTGGGAATGGGGTTTTTATACCCATCCCAGGTTTGCAAAATGTCAATTTTAGTCCCTGCACTTAGCCTCCGAGTTTCCAAAGTTTGCTTCGGTTGAAAACGACTTTAAAATATTCGTGATATTAATGTTAAAGGCGTGTTTTATGGTAATTGATGGCTTAAAATGGTTTTATTAATGACAATGGTTATAATTAAAAATGATATATTGCCGATAATGGTGATGAAATTTATAAAAGGTTTATGCTTAGCACACGTTCACGGAGGGAGTACAGGCATAAGGGTAATAAAGCAAACATGATTCCTTAAAACAGGAGTTCATGAAGAAGAGGAAGAATAACTAAAATAATTCTATGGTTAATTATGTCGTTCGACGGACCTTAAGGTGACGGATGTCACATTGGGGTTGTCGAAGAAGAAACTTGGATGCTTTTGGTGTAGAGGCCGAGAGTTTTGTATAGGGTTTCGGGAGGTAGGGTTTGGTCTGGTTATTTAAAGATAACTTAATCTTGTGAATTAACATAATGGTCCCTCTAGTTTATGTAGTTTGCACCTAAATTTAATTTTGTTTAATTAGATCATAGCTAAATAGTAAAATACTAATAACGACCATTATTCTTTTATAATAATAAAATGATTAACTATAAAATAGCGTAGAGATGTTAGATGATAAAAACGATGTTAACCCGAAGACTCGGGTTGTCACATTATCCCTTTGTTGAAAGAATTTTCGTCCCGAAAATTTGAACATCAGGCTTAATGCAGAACGTAAGGTTTAATGGCAACTATGTGAGCGTGATTCAGAAGCTTGCGTAGGAACCCAAATCAAAGAAATAAACAAAGAAATGTGAGGTTTCGCGAGAATTGCAACACAAACCATCAAACCACCGGTTTACCTAGAAATCTCAGCCAAATCGATTGAAGTGGAACATAAACACCCTAGCACCATCTAATTGTGGAAAGTAACACCATGAACCAACACATAAAAACAATATTTAAATAACATTTTTTGGAAATCTAAAATAATTAATGTTTTAAAATAAGTTTTTTTTACATAATCATAACTCTATTTATATAAGAATAAACGCACGGGTATTGTATACTTATTTTTCAGATTGTGGTTTGATACTTATTTGAACTTTTGTTTTAATAAGAAAATATATTGAAATAACACGTATCAACATCATAATCATCCTCATCAAAATTTGTCTGTTTCTATCTTCTATTAAATAATTTACCTTATTTAATAATAATATTACTTAGCGCTTTTTTAAATTTAATAAATAAGAAAGAGATGTATTTATTAATGTTATTTCTAATTAAGAAAAAACTTTAAAAAACAATTGTTTAAAAAGTTGATATAACTGTTTTATTCTTTATAGTCATTCTCATATATAATTTTAGTCATGTTATATCTTAGAATATCATTTTATGATTAATAAACTTTCTTTTATTAATATTTTATTTATTCAACCTGTATATCATACAGATTTACTATAGCTGGTTGTGAATACAACTCTAACATGAATACAAACAAAAAATATATATTAAACAATAGAATAACTTGTTTTGGAGCCAATATGTTTAATAAATTAGTTTGTTAACAGGGTAGTATCTCTTTATATGTAGAAAATCCGATGGTGATTAATGATTTTCATGTCATTAACATGGCAGACATGAAAACTATAAATTACTCCTTTGATGTTTGTTCTAATAATGATATTAATTGTGATTAGTTTCATGTTAATTTATTTAAACAATCAGACAATAATTTCATACTAGAAGGATCTTCGTTTCATGTTAGATGACATGATAATAGTAAGACATCAATCTAAAGGTCTGACATCTAAATAATGTCAGTATAATAATATTTTGTATTATAAGTGTGAAGTGATTTATTTAAATAATAAAATAAAATTTTCATACTAGAAGGATCTTCGTTTCATGTTAAATGACATGATAATAGTAAGACATAAATCTAGAGGTCTTATAAGTGTTAAGTTGATGGATTATGTATTTAGTTTGATTAATATTCTCAAAAAAAATATTAAAGAATTTTATTGTATCATGGGTTAATAAAGATAAAGATTCATATGATCGGGCAAAAGGCTTTGTCGATCAATAAATGATTAGGTCAGGACGTGATGCAACGAAGCAACATCATTCTCAAATGACAAAATTGCATTTAATTATGACAATCCAAATTACAATAATAGTGGTCTCTTCGCCTTATATTTCGATTATTATTATAATATAAAGTTCTTTCGCTTTAGAAAACAAGAGAAAAATACTAAATAAGTATATATGGCTAATTTGAGAAAAAAAAACTACTTAAATAACTAAAACCCCATCCCGTAACCGTTTATGAAAGTTTACACGATTATATATTCAAAAGATAAAAATCACCTCAAAACAAAAAACTATTTTTTATACCCAAATAGAAAAAGGTCACCATCTTTTGACGCTTTTTAGCATACAAGCGAACATTACGAGGCCGTAGGGATAGTACAAAACAAATCTATCAATACTAATAAAAGAAAGTTTTTTTAATCATTTTTTCATTTTTAAACCCATATTTTTACCACTTGTTAAATTTCTACATATTTACACATTGATTTTCCGTTCAAAAAATATTATAGTAATTTAAATACATACAAGTTTTTCTCTTTTATTAAAAATTAATTTTATTAATTGTTATAATTCTCTCTCTTATCTAGATTTTTTGAAATCAAAAAATATATTTTATTAAGGAAGTTAAAAGTTACATCTTTTAATTAAAATCCAAATAATAAAAAACAAAATTTTATATAATATAAATTTTCTAAAACACTAAATCTTTTCTAAGCAAATATTTTACATCGTTTTGTTTCTAAAAAATTATAAAGGTGCAATTTTTAAAAACAGTCTTATTATAACAACCAAAATAATTACAAATCATAATTTAAAAAACACAAGATTTTGAAAAATGAAATTAATTCTTTAATACATTTTTTTTAAAACGAATGTCTAAAAATAAAATATTTAGATAAAAAAGTTATAAATAGTGTAGTTGTTTAATTTCTTGAACTATTATATATATATATATATATTTAATTATATTTAATATTAAAATATTATAATTTAACTCTTCGTGTTTTTACTAACTATAATCCGTTTAATTAATGAGTTTTTAGCTTATAGATCTATCTATAAAAAAACTAAAATAAACATGAAACAATTACAAGCTCTATCATACTAATTTTCTCATTTCTCTATAATAATAATAATAATAATCATGAATACTAATAATTTTACTATTACCATTTTGAAATTAAAAAATATATATAATTTAGTAAATAAAATTACCTATTTTTTTATAAAAACACATTTTTTAAAAATAAAATTTATATAATACAAGGAACTTTTTCTTTAAAAATCATTTTTCTTAAAATAAAATATTTAAAAATCATAATTTTTTTATAAAACAAAGGTTACGAAAAATAAATTATTGCTTATTTACTTAAATTAACTATTATACGAAATTATAATCATATTTTATCTTCAAGCATGATTTTATAATGCATAAATTTTGATTACTAATTACTTAATATTTTATTTATTTATTTCGTATAATAAACGGAAACTAACCTAGTAATGCATAAAACAAGCACCAATTGGCATACAATATCATTGTTATTGTGAGAGAAAATATATCACAATTCTTATTTTAAGTGGTTGAGATTAAATACCCTAAAATTTTATTAAAATAGAGGGAGATATGGTTCAAGTCTTACACGTGACGAAAAAAAAGAGACTTCAGATTGCCTAGGGATTTTCACACATAACGTGAGATTTCTCAACTTATATACGAGCTTTTCTTTCAAGACGTGCCAACTTAGTGTCCAAATATTTTATACTTAAGTAATGGAGATGATCGTATGGGCAAATGACCCGTCAATGATCAATTTTATGTTTAAAAAAATGAGAAAGGATATGAGAGGTTAATCTTTATAGCTACATATGAAGATGTTTATTCAAATTAAAAGGTTCTTTTTTTTCCTTGTCGAAACCGAACGGATTATCGTGGTAATGATATCTGGGACACTGACTGAACTAAATTTTGGGCTGCACTGAAGTTGGGCCGTTTTATAAGCTTTATACGCCTTTTGGGCTAGATATACTATATTAATACCTCGTTGGGCCGCATCATTGCATAATAAAGCTTGGGCCAGATGTTCTTGCAGATACAAACAGTGAATACCAAATATCCATCAATCTCACAAAATCAAGTGTGATTATCTTGAAAATACCCAAACACAAACACATAAATGCAAATGCCACACACCTATGACACATGCCATTGCTTACTTCACCTCATCTGTAAAAACTCATTTTGTAAATACTAAGAATGTCTACTTTGTTAGAAAGTATGCACACATCATTCGCTAAAATCAACTACTGCCTCTGGTAAAATTTACAACACATCTTTACACATCCTTCAGAGTATAGACTATATGTGAGATTCAGGCTTTGTTATATCTGATCAAGTTGACATGAACTTGACTTTTGATGTAGTTAGCGCTTAACTACGACCCGTGGGCTTTGTTTGATTCACCAACCGTGAACTTCATTTATATGTGCCACCATACGTGAACTTCAAACATGCGAGTACTTTGCCTTAACACACAAACTTCTTTAGACTCTCTGGTCAAACACCACATCCCCAATTATTGCTTCTATAAAAGACTCATTTCACAAGAACTTACCTGAAAACTCAATGGTTTATTAAATAAAACATTAACCACATTTTACAGCAATAACGGTAAAAACCTCACCCTTAACCCCCATACAATATCCCATGAAAATAATATGTATCACATGACAAGACATACCTCAGTCATACAATTATACAAGTATCAGTTCATATGGGTTCATTTAAATAAGATTGTTATAAAAAAACAAATGTATATAATTCACTTATTCTTAATTACTCATAGTAGCCGACTCATATAACACAATCATTCCATTCATTTACCCTATCACAAAAACACAACCCAAGCAAATCACACACTTTTGCATTCTCACGCAATTAATTACATATCATGTATACAAGTAATTCATGCATCTCAAACACTAACTTAACACCATTATAACATCCGTAAATAGTTATGTCAAAACGAACTATAGAACATGTTTTTACAATTCACCTAACATGAATATTAATTTGTAATCACCAATGAATCATTTATATAGCAAGTAAAAACAAATACACCACTTAAAGTCCTTATAATAAATCATTATAAACACCAATAAGCTGGTTAATTAACTTCTAACAACTTATTTGTTAATAGGTTAACAAAATACCCTAGAGCACCTTAAAAAAACATTTAACAAAAAATATCTCTCCTTGAAAGCCCTTGTTGCATTCTAGTTTTTCTGGGAGTTGCTACACCCCACTAGCTCTTAGTATTTAACTACTAAACAAATAAGTATCAATAACAAATAAATAATGGTAAGTACACGACTTCTAGCACCATAATATCGTACACCCCTCTCTTGGATCCACATGCATGTAACTTTTTGTATAATGGACTTGGCTTATTGTAAACACATAAACTAATTATTTCATAGTATGTGTAGAAGGTTAAGTTGCAAACAATGTTGAAAACATTTCACAGGGAGCGAGTCGACATCAGGAAAAGGGGAACCGACTTGAGGCCAAGAACTTAATAGTTCGTTAAACGAGAGGAAACACAGATATGACACCACCCCGAAAGCCTCCCTCTTTGTAGCTAGTGTTCTCTTTTATACTTGCCGGAAACATATAGTATATAATTTATTATAATTACATTTTTTTATTATTATTTGTACGTTTCTTTGAGTTCTACAATAAACTGAAATATATAAAATATATAAAATATCAAACAAAATGAAAATAAAAATATTTGTTAAATTGTTATTATGGAAAACGAAGCTATAAAAATGAAACTAAAAAGGTTTAGCCGGTGTATATTACTTACGATATTCCATCAAAAACAATATTACCCACGTCTATATTTCTGATGAAGTGTCTCGAGAGACTCACGTCGATAGCTATTTCTTTGTCTCTTCGTTCACCTGTAAATTAAAGTTCTATTATATTTAAATCCCCGAAAGAGATATTGGCACCATGCTGCTGAACTTGTGGTATAGATGTGGAACAAAATCTCTAAGGGGTTCTTTTTATGCTTTTTTAGGTAATCTTTTTCAGGAATTTGCTTTGTGGTGGAAGACATAGTATGAGCTTTTACAAATTTTCTTGACAGCAACATCCTCGATAAAAGTTGTTTACATACAAACAAACTGTTTCCCTCATTAACCCTATAATAGTTCATTTTCCCAATTGTGGCATTCATTCAATTCTAGCAATCTTAGAAATGGTATTCTTGTCAAATATGTAATTAAATTATGCATAATCGTCTGAAAACATTAATTTGAAGGGACAATGTAGATAGCTTTAATTATGCATGCATGCGCTGATAAAGATAATGAGCTGAGCTAGTGCTTAGAGTCACTAGTACGGAGAGACGCCCACATTTGCAGAAGCAAAGAACCATCTGTTGTATGATCCTACATGCATTAAACAAATCAAATATTGTATTAACTTTTAAATAATATCTTGCATATATTAAGCAGTTTTTTTTTTGGTGTTCAAGAGCCATTTATATATGGGATCGATCGTGTAATAGAGATACCATATGAATAGTGTACCTGTTGGCGCATGCTGCTCTTGTTCACGGCACTCGTCTGTTCAGGCATCACACCAAAGTGAATGTGTGGAAAGTGGGCCCACTGTTGGATCAAAAACACATAATACACATTTTGAAATGTATGAAAAACAGCTAAATTTGGTGTGCATTATTCAAGTATTTTGTAGTCATATATATATATGTGTGTGTATATATATATATATAATTTGACAAAGAAGAACCCTTTTTTCCTTGGAAATTGCATGCAGTGTTAACAATCAAATATCTTGTTGTAAATTAATATTTTCTATATATATGCATTCATTATATTATATATTATTCTTTCATGAACTGAAAGTTATATCTTTTATGAAAGTTGAAACCCTAAAGTAAAGTAGAAATAAAGAAGAAGACATATTACATTCTTAGCAGCAGCACTGAAGGCTTCTCGATGACTGATGTCAGGATTTCCAGCTTTGATCCTTTGAATCTCTTCCCTGCATTTCAATTTTACTTTTTGAGCAACTTCATTATATTAAAATTATTTTCTTCTTTATTTTCAATTTAATTATACATGTATTTTTTTAAAAAAATGTGTGTATATATGGATAGAAAGAAGGAGATGATGTGAAAGCTGACTTGATGAATCGATTGTAGGCCGATGGAACTCTTTGTCTCTTCTCTGGAGCTGACATTAACAAAGACAACCCATCAAATCTAACTTTCTGCTGGTGTCAAAGTTGTGATTATTTAAAAAAATCAAAAAAGGAATGAAAGAGTATATCTCTATACTGTCACCTCACCCATACTCTATTATTTTCCTACAACATATCAATGTCAAATCTGCTAAATTTGTGTGTACTCCCTCAGATAAATACTTTCCATAATAATAATACCACAATCGTGGACAAAAAGGAAAATTCCCTAAATGACATTTTTTCTTCACGTTTTCTTCAAAATGTCTCTCAAAACAAATATCCCTTAATATGTTTATGTCGTACAAAGTGTGGTTGCCTCTAAAGGCAGGCGGACGCTCTAACAAAAAATGGGGCGTGTTTCCGGCAGACGGGTGCTTGTACCCATCAGTCAGGAATCTGCTCCCACACAACAATCTTGTTTAAGAGACGTCGGCCACTTGTCCGGTAGAGACATTTTGAGGGTGATTTATTTGAATGGGACATTTTTAGGAAAAATTAAGTAAAAAATATTTTGATAATTTTTCTATAAAATAATATGTAGTAACTAAAATTTCATTATTAATATCTATCTAATCAAATAGTTCTTTGAAATTACCAAAAAAAAACTAGGAAGAATCCAGGTGAAATACTTACAGCAAAGTCTCTCACACCAATTTTTGGGTTGGGATGTGGGATTGTGTCCAATTCATGACAAACAGTGGTGAGTTGAAGCCCCACTGAGGTCATGGTTTCAAGGCTTGTTTACGATAGGTTGGTATTATAACTTATAAGTTGTGATGTACAGTTCATAGTAGTTTTATGAGTGTGTGTATTGCTCTTAAGAAAACATATTTAGGGTTACACGACAAATTAATACAGATGTGCTTTGCTCTTCTTTTGTTTTTGTGGGTTGTTTAATTAATGCTGCTTTGATGGACATATATCTATAGTTGACATCATTGTTTATGGGCTGTCCATTGGAGGAACATGAAGAAGCCATTTATGAATGATTAATTTCATTAGTTATCACTTAATTTGTCATAACTAATCAATACAAGAAGTTTATGAAACTAACAATTACAATAACAAACAAATGACCAAATCAATTCACATGTTCCTGTTTACTATCAAAAGACATTATATTATATAATATAAAAGTTAAACATCTGTGCGAAACTGGACATTCAATCAACTTGGTATGTATTTTGTGTTGATGCTATTTATCAGTTATTATAATTTAAATTTAATTCAATATATGATAGATAAGCATTGGATTAGAAAGATGCAACAAAGCGTACAAGTTTTATAAGTGTAACAACTATTGAGTATAATACAAATTAACAAACTTAATAATAAACATGCCTTATATATGATATGATCTTATATATGTGTGTGTATTCATACATGATTACTGGTTCATTATCTTTCATTGCTAGTTATAAGTTTTTTGAAATTTTTTTAACACAAAATATAATGTGGATTAAAATGTTTTCTTATTTTACCTACCGATAGATCTGAAATCTCTAGATTAAAAACTAAAGTAAATTATGACCTATCAGTTAAGTTGGTTACTGTATAGGAAATAAATTATATATTCCCTGAAATTAAATTTGAAGAAAAATTAAATCACTGTTTTATTATATAATAAGTGCTAAATTAGAAACTTCTGCATTATATTGGGTTGAATAAGATTTATCCGCTCATTAATCATAAAATTGTATCTAATTTTAAAACAAATTATTACATTAATTTAGTCAAAATATTTATTTTAAGTTAGTATTGAAGTTTTTATTTTTTCCATTTTATTTACAAATATATAACTATTCATAATTAGTTTCTAATAAATTCATTTAGTGAATGATACAATAACTATCTATAGTTTAATTGTATTAAAGTACTAAAATTTGTTTTTAATTTTCATTGTTATCTTAATGATACTGTAACTATCTATAGTTCAATTTAATATCATTACTTAATTAGTAGGAAAAAAATTAAGAGAAGTAAAACAGGAAGTTGTGGAATTGTGTCATGTGATATTCTAGATCTTATTTTTTTATGATAAAAGATTCAATAAGAATGTTACAATTTATTTAATTATGTAAAAAATAATTGAATCAAGAATATTTTTAGTTATTTTAGTTCAGAATCACTAAAAACCAAGATAAAGTTATTATGTCGGTGTATTTTTTTAAGAAACAATTTATAGAGATTCTAAAATAAACACACTATAACTTACAATTTGCATGGTGCATTCTTTGAACATTTAAATTAACCTTTTGATCATAATTTCAGTTAACGATCACAATGTTCCTTTGTAAACCGGCCAGGTGAATTTCAGTGTGTGAATGAACATACTGGGTCTTTGGGGAAGAAGTAATTGGGAATCAAAAGAAACTGACAAATTATAAATACATACACACAAATTATAAATACATACACACAAATATATATGTATGAAGAGAGAGAGAGAGAGAGAGAGAGTAAAAATGTGGCTTTTTATTTTAAAAAAAATGAGGTAGCTAGGTAGGATTAAATGGGGAGTTTTTAGTTAAGTTTCACTTAGAAAAAAAACATTTACGGTTGACTAAGTGGGTTTTCTCAACTATATGTTTTCTTTTGAAGGATTGGGGCGCGGTTTCGATTGGAAAATAGATGGATAAGCTCGATTAAAATAATATTTATTCTTCAAATATTTTTGTATATATGCAGTTAATTTATTAAAAAAATCTACCTAGCTAGGAGCATGGAAATATTAGAAACGAAAAGTTTTTGCTGCCCTTTAAACATTATCAGTAATTCCTCAAACAGTTAATATACGTCATTTAAAATCAAAGAATTAATCAATAGTCTTAACCATTGAATTCACATATTTTTTAGTAAATGCTAGAACGTTATCATATTTAATGAGAGTTCTGCCATTGAAAGAAAATTTAAAAAAACGAGAATTCTTATAGAAAATTAGTTCTTGTGTTCTGTCTTTTCTTGTTTAGTTTGTGAGCACCATAGGCTTTTAGTACTCTTTTGATTAGGAAGCAAATAATTAATGAAACAAAATGAGGGTAAAAGCAGCTTGAAGAAAGAAATTATACTCAACAAGTTAACAACTTATATATGGATCTCAAGCGGAAAAATTATAACTTGATTGGAAAAATTATGACTTGATTGGAAAAATTATAACTTGATTGGAAAAATTATAACTTGATTGGAATGGATTTCATATTATATTGTTTGAACAACGAAATTTTTATCAGTTCTAGAATTAGAAAAAGGAAAGTAATTTAATATTCGAAGATCAAATTTTGACAATTAGGGTTCCGAAAATCATTCATCATATATTTTCTGAACATTTGCAAGAACTTGATTTCATGTTTTCATTTCATCATCAACAGTAATCTTGTATAGATCGAGTTGTTCATTAACAACAATAAAGCAGAACATATATGAAATCGAAACTACTATATGATCAAAATTCAAAAGGAATTTTACTTACGTCTATGCGTCACAGGGGGCTTTGGAAGCTCCTTAAATCCTCCCCTTGCACTCACAGAAAAATCACCTGAGTAATTCTGATTGATCAAAAAGTTTGAACCCACATTAGAAATCTGATCATCCTGTAAATAGATCAAAAGTTTAGGTTACTTGTACTAACTAACACCCGCTTAAATAACAAAATCTTGAAGAAAAGTAATATCATTATATATGATGTTAACAATTACCACAAATGTATGAGTAGAAGCACCGAAGATATTAGAGTGACCTAAATGAAACTGATTGACCGACGCTGGCAGCATCAAGCTAGGCATGTTCATCGGCAGGAGGCTGGTGCAGTGACCACACCGGACCGTCACCGTCTTGAACAGGTGGTTCGAGGAACGCTAACCTAAAGATCGAATATATAAACAATTAATTAATAAGAAACGCGTATCTGTATCTGGTGATTAACTTTAACTCCCGCTTTACTCAAACTCACTGAAGTACGCAACATTTTTTTGTCGCGTAAACTTATATATGTAATGTAAACACTTGGAGAATACCGGCCACTAAAACCCTAACTGAAAAGACTGTGAAAGAGTGAGCGGAAGAAGTGGAGGTAGATGATGTTACCACAAGGATGGTGTCGCAGTTGTTGCAGTGAGCATAGCAGAGCTGATCGGAGGAAGAAGGAGGAGGCGGAGGGAGGTGGTGGAGGAGCTGAGGTACGGTGGAGGAGGAAGAGATGGACATGGTCTTTGGTTAAGTTATTTTGGAGCTAGGTTTATGTGGGATATGATTGATTGATTGATTGATTGATTGAGTTGATTGAATTGACAGATTAACAACCACCTTGGATCTGCTTTATGAGTTATGTTGAGCAACAAAGCTAGGAGGCACATGAGAGGTAAAGTGCTGTGAGGGTGCCTGCAGCATAGTAGAGAGAGAAATATGAGCCTATAAGTGATAATATGTCTTTTTTTAGGGTGCTAAATGCAAATAGTGGGTAGGGTATGTACCCATGCATGCCTTGCATGATGTGCATAATCATAATATTATATGATTTAAGATCTTTAAGATCAATTTATACATGTCCAATTCTTCAACTTTTGTTTTAAAATAATTAAACTTTCAAACTTTTAGTTTTGAAGTACACATGTTTCTTGCATCTCTTAACATATCTTTGCTTCGCTTGTCATATAACCATCAATGTATATTTATATTTTTAAAACCCTTATGTAATATTTCTTGGTTGAGTCAAGAAGGTTATGATAATTTTAAAGAAACTATATCAAAACTTGAGGTATTTTAACAATAACAGTTAAAATTTGAGAAATAAGCTAGGAAGTTCACGACCTAGGCAATTGTTTAATGTTTTTACAAAAATATGTTCCCATATGATTTACACCACAAATTGGTAGTTATAAAAGCATCTTCCATTTCTTGCATTGGGATCCCTTATTCACTTGCTAAATGTTATCTTCCTTTTCTTGGGATCCCTTATTCACTTGTTAAGTGTTGGAGTGTTACGACAACAGATAAAAACAACGGTTATAACTTTTTTAGGGTCTTATTCAATTTAACTTCAAGGAATATATATAGGACAAATTAGGTGTCAAGAATGTGTCTTTTTATCCCTATGTTGATTAACAAGAGAAAATATGATTATGTCATGATAACTTCACATACCTAAACAAATGTGTAGCATTCACTTACTCTTTTTAAGAGCTTATGATACTACTCAAGAGCAATACAAAGGCAAGCCGTAACAATTAAATAATGTCAGATTTGTTATTTTCGTATAGCATTTTCTAATATATATTTGTTATATTAAATGCTAGATTTTATAATAGCGTGCAAAAAAGCTTAGATTGATATGAAACTAGAGCTTATAATCCATAAGGATTAAGATTTAGCTCTCTTTTGAGTTATAGTTTATAAACGTAAAACATTTAAGTTTAATTTAAACGAGTCAAGCAAGCTAACTAACAAGCGAGTTTACATTGGCTCGAATTCGGCATGTTTACGAATGAAGGCAATTTCGAGCGTGATATTTTTAGCGACTTTCAAATCACAATGTTTTTTATGTACTCTAATGTATGTATGTATTTATGTACAGTATGTACGTACGTGTACGTATGTATGTTATGTATGCATGCATTTATACCAATACATATCACAAGTCTAGAAAGAGAGTTCGTGGGAGAGAGGAGCCGGAAAGGGACGTTTGCATGGGATCATATATCTTTACTCTCATTAGTCATCTGTTGCTTTCTTCTGAATTTATTTAAATTAATTAATTAATTAATTAATAGGTACATTCTGATTTAAATGTTTCTGAAGATAGTTTTCAATTTACACAGATTCAATCCACACACATTCTTTCTGAATATTTATATAACATATAGACTTGATTAGGTTTTCCAAATTATTTCTTTAATAAAAAATGGATATAATAATTATACTTTTGGTTATACTAGACTAGTTTTATTACATTTAACATCAAATATCAAACACTTATGCGGAACTAAAGTTGAAGTTAAAGAGAGAAAAAAGAAACATGTTTTTGTTTTTTGTGTTGGGTTAAAAGGTGTACTTTAAAACTTCTTAAATATATTATTTCCCAAAGTAAACCCTTGTTAGATTTTGCATATTGTATTTGTGACCCCCGGACATCAAGTCCACTGTTGATCCCCACCTTCCGTTTCCGGCTCCTTAGGGTTCTCACAATCATCATTATGTCTTCTCTCTCTCATAATTAACATTTTCTTGTGATGGATATTTTATCAATCAGTTAAATAAAAGAAATCTGAAACAGTATTTAACAAGTATAACACTAATCGTATGTAGTGATGTTCAAACTGTTCGACGCTCATTTGGAATTTGTTCAAAAAATGCTCGTTTGAATTTTTGCTCGGTTGTAAATGAGCAGATCAGCTTGGGTCGGTTTGTAAATGAGCCAATCACAAGCAAAGGTCCATTTGGTTCGGTTCAAATCGAATTAACATGTATATATAGTTTATACGTAGCACTCTATTAGATTTGACCCACTATATACAAATATATAATTATATTTATTAGGCTGATAATCAACCTAATAAATAATTCTACATTAAACATAAAAGTAAAATCCTAAAACTTTAAAATATATTTTTTCGATCATCTCCCACTCTCACCATTATCGTTATCTATAATATGATTTCCGCCTTATCGCTACAGCCTTAACTTTACCGTCAGCCACGACCTATTTGTTATTCATGAAGATATTATGTAATAACATGTAGTTGATTTTTAAATGATTAACCTTTATTCGCTGCAGTATAAATCGTATGACACACAAGATAGTTGGGTTGTATAAATTGTTTGCCGCTCGTTTGCGTTAGTTCGACGCTCGCTCAAAAATTTAACGCTCGAAAAATATTCGTTCGATTTTCCGCTCGGTTGTAAACAACCCTAATCATACGCAAGTTTTTTTGTACTTTTGTGCAATTTTCAAATAACTTTACTTTTATTTTAGGTACAACTACTAGAATTTCTTACTAGCAAATGTGTATGTCCTTTATTATTAGAACGGTGAGTTTAAGGTTTATTTGAAACGTTTTATGTAAATTAACTTGAAGTAGAGTAGGTTAGATTAAGACCGTTAAAAAATTATTTTAGGTTTTAGTAACCATAAATCATAATCTTAAGAGCTATGGAACTTGATAGCTAAAACAATCTGATGCAGTCGGAAACAGAGAGATAGATAATTGAGCATGTTGATTCAACAAGAATACCAGGAACAATTCTTCTAACTATCGTTGATTCACAAATAATACCGATAATCAGAGTTTACACACACTGTGATAGAGAGAAAACAGATTTTTCATAAAACTTCAATAATCTTGTCTTCCATCTCTTACAAACATATAAAGAAACAAAACCAAATTCGAATGGGCCACAAAACATAAAGGGGCAAAAAACTAGGCCAAATGCAAAGTCCAACAAAATGTTAAAATAAGAAAAAAATTGAAATAACTCCTAAAATAAGCCATTTTTGGGCCGAAACGATGACCCAAACCGCCTACGGTCCAACGGTCGTTTTGACTGGTCCCGGGCCTGAAACGGAGACTTCTAACCCAAGTTATGCCCATTTCTGTGAAGCCCCTTTTGATAAGCGATCTTAAGCCTCCAAAAAGATTAAAGCTTGCTCAGCCACACTTGGATCCACATCACAATCTTATGTATGTGACTTGATTTTAACCACGTAGTCCTACAAGTAGTTATGAAAATTTGTTTATTTTTATATAAATATGTATATTGGTGATTTTAATAGCAGAATAAGATAATTTGATGTATCGACACCCTTTTACTCGTATGGTGTTATACAGTCCGTATATTAATTTAGGATATTGATTTATAATCAAGAGGTGTATAGATATCGGGACCTTATATATATTATAAATAGTAATATTAGTCATTGAAATTAGGTAAAAATATCAGAATTAACATAAAACTACATTTCTAAACATGAAGGTATGGAATGTAAAATTAACCTAAATAATGGTGTCCGTAGAAGACATGAACAAAAGAGGTGTACCTTTAAATGACATGACTATTCAAAGTCTCATGACCCTCTCACACACAGAAGATCCAGTTAAGCTCAGCAGAAACATTTTGCAGCTGACAGTCTACTATATGAATTCAACACAGGCCAGTACGTACTTAGAACTATCTGGTAAATAAACCACTTTTTACCTCCTTAAATTTTGTCATCTTTTAACCATCTCATTAATTAACATGTTTGGTCCCATAGGTTCAACATGTTTTCTACGGCCTAACCATTACATGTGCAAACTACGAGAAGGTATCTGTTGAATGAATGTCATGAATGATTTTATTAATATCACAGTAACGTATTGTATTTTCTTTTGTGCTAATGTTATCTAGTATAGTTAGTGTTCGGCCTGAGATAACACTGTGGTATATGGCGTGTTTCCAACCAAGTGGTCGTTGATTTAAAACCTGCATTGTGCGACTTGGATGATTATTTTTATTGTAATAGAACTTTTTTGATACAGAAAATCTATCCTAGTTAGTCCCGTATAGTTAAACATTTATGCATTTTAAGCTGGGGTCATTTTTTTTCTTCTTTTATGCCTAATGGCTAATAGCAAAAGCTTAATGTTCATGATGATGACGCCCAAATACATACTGAGTATTCAACTCTTCTCTCTCATATAATCATCGTCTTTCCAATTTAGTAGACCTAACACTACATATAAGATTCAGATATAAGGTTTTTTTTATAGGTATCTTAATTAATTGAGCCTTCTGTCTCTGAATCGAATTTTCATAAGGTCTATTCCTGTTTAGCATTCAGAGCAACTCCGATCATAAAATCCTCAAATGCAGAGCATTCAAATATTGTCATATTTCAAGATTCAAATGCATTTATTCATCAAACATTAATTTTCTCTATAGTTTAGTGGGTGTTTGGGAATGCTTATTTTTATCAACTTTTAACTTTTTAACTTTTGAAAAGTTAAAAAATCATTTTATGGTGTTTGGCAATGTGATTGTTATAAGTGAATAAGTTAATAAGTTACTTCATACTAACTTATTAACTTATTGAAAAAATCAGTAAGTCAATAAGTTGGTTTTTTAAACATTCCTAAACATGCCTTTAGTATCTATCATACACATTGTTCCATTTTCACATAATCAATTAATCATCAGACTTTATATTTATTTTTCGTAATTAAATTATTCATTACCGTAAAGTATTTATTTTTCACAATCAACTATTATATAGAAATAATAAAAAAATATTACCTAAACCATTTATTGGCTCACTGCATTTTTATAAAGACTGCCCAGTTTTAATATTTTTAAACATTTAAGTATAATAAATAATAAGTTCAATATGATTAATCTAAATTTTTAGTAAAATAACTAGGATCAATTAAAAGAATTATATTTAATTTATTTAACAACAAATAAACCTAAACTAAAAGAAATTGACTTAAAATATGAAAACATGTAATTATTAAAATAAAAACAGCTTAAAATCCATTTTTCACCCCCCGTGTCTCACTAGTTTTAGAAAAACCACATTCCCCTTCTTGCTATCTACAAATCATTCCTGATGGTAGGCACCTTTGACAATTCGACTCTAAACAAAAAAACAAAAAACAAACAAACAAACCGACCAAGCTAGCTTGTCCACACCACCTATTCTAGCCATCCGTTTTCACGGATGGCGCCAAACTAACACAAGCATCCGTGCCTTACAGATGCTATATGATATTCTATACCTCTTAACATAAAGATTATCTCATAAATATAATGGCTCGAAGATTTCTTTTCTGGATCATATCATATCAATTTCAGAAATATATATTACAACCAACTAAAATTAAAGTTTCCAGTCAAAAAATGGAGTCTTGCTTAAAGGTATGGTGCAGTCATTGATGATGATTCACATGCCTGTGGGGTACAAATTCACTGTTGGTTGGGCTTTATAGACCGTGAAATTTGCAGATTCAAAAACCAAAAAAACACAATGGTTAGGTGGTGATCTAAGAGAGACAAGCATGGTCAGTTGATAAAAAGTCAATTTTCCATAAGAGACATTATTAATGGATCATACCAAGTACATTTTTAATATTTCCTTTTGTTTGATGTGAAGTAACATGTGTTTTTTTCCCACATAACAATGAATTTCCTGATCAATATTTAATTGTAAAAACAATTTTATAGTACTTCTTTCCACCCAGGACAAATAACAACTCCTACAATAACAACATGAGGATAAGGAATGTGTGCTTTTGAGTATGAATTACGTACTGGCTTTTTATTGGATTTTATATTAATTTATTTATTTTGTTAATCTTCATCTAAGCCATAGATTTAATCAAAATAAAAGTGAATGTAAAATAATATGTTTAAAATCAAACAATTAGTAGAATTACAAGCCTAAGGACGTCCAGAGCAGGTACTTGGTTATGACCAAAATATTAATAGCAATAATTGTGAAAGCGAAGTAGAGATACACTCGGAACTACACGTCTGTCAAAACCATACCGTACGTAGTCCGCGTTACCTCCTGGTTCAATTCTTGGGCTAATTAAAGTGGTGTAGAGCAAGCCAGTTAGTGATTCCAATTACACTATTTTATTATTATAGAACTACAAATAATTTATAAATAATGAAAATGAACATTCAAAACAGATGAATTATTAAAAACTGGGTGTCTTAATTTACTCATACTCCAAATAGTTTATAAATAATATAAGACAGGTTTTGTGTTTTGGTATTCTACAAAGCACACAATAAAATCTATATTTTATAATAGAGATGGCATCATGCATCAGCAATGGCATGCATGCTGCAATACTTGGATGTAATATATGTACCTTTGCTGTTGTAAAGGCTCATTGTATAAAGCCTGCTACCCTCACATTTTTAATTGTTTTTTTCTGTCAGTAATTTTGGTTATCCAAAACCTTATGAGTTTTATTATTTACAAGGCTTTGTGTATGTATATCAGTAATTGTGTATACATTAGGATTTTGAAAATTCAATTAAGGCCTGTGTAACTGCATTTCCAAATGCTTGTGTGAGGTTAGATTTTTTATTTCGATTATTGAAACGTTATAAAAATTTAGAAATATTTTATTTTTTTATAACTTTTAAAAGATAATGCATTAGAAAATTCTAAACGCTATGATCATAATCTTATTTTAATCTAAGTTCCGATATATATATATATAGATATATATATATATATAATATATATATATATATATATATAGATATATATATATATATATATTATATATATATATTATTCAAACTGAACAAGCCCATATAGGGTTTTCTTTTATTTGTTTTTCATTTTTATATACAACTTGGCTTTTCTTTTATAAATTTTAATATATAATATTATCTAAAATTCATAATACACATTTACGACATTTTATCTATGTTTGTGTGTATATTTTGTTAAAATCAAGTCGTGTCAATGACATCGGTGCATTCGATACATATCATTGAGGGTGGAGTTTCAAGTGCAAAACGTATATTTATATCCGATTAAAATAACACACTTTTTTGAAACACTATCATGCATTTTCAATCAAAGAAAACTTTAAAATTAAAATGGGCAGCCAGCAGAGCGGTAGCAGCACAAAATTAATTGAAAGTAGTACAAAGTGTAGGGGGTAGGACAGGAAAAGGACGAAACTTGGAGGGTCGTAGCTTCAAAGGTCATTTTACATTTTTATGGAAAGCAGGACCCAACTCCTACAACTGGGTCCCATCCACAATCCCTTTCATCATCTCATGTCCAGTAATATATTATTTATTTAAACACAAAATTACATAAATCATCATAAATATTGTTCATATACTTTTGATCAATGTTTACATAACATGAGTAGGTTAGGTAGATTGCTGAAATCAAATGCTGCCTCGAAAGAACTTGAAAGCTAAGTATGTTCAATAAACAAGTTTTAAACTATATATTACTTTCGTTACCTTTTTGGATGCTTTATCAGAAAGCATACACACACATATTAAAAGTGCATCGGATAAAATGGATAACAAATCAAAAACAATACTAATTAGAAAACTAAGTGATAATTTTTTTAGAACAATTGTAAACCTATGGTGGTGCCCTGTTATGCCACGGGGTTCCTCTAATTTTATGTTTTATCATAAAATTAGAAAAAAATAGGCAATTGATTGTAAAATATAGATTGTTTACGTAACCTTATAGTAAGTGTAAAACTGTTTTGCACAAACGAAAGTTAACCTAAACTCAAGTTTCAAGTTTATTATTTTAGTAGTTCCTTCTTAACACTTCTTATACTTTTATCCATTTATGACGTCCATTTTAATAATTTCACTCATAATTTTTCTTATGACAATTAGGTCAATAAAATTTATTATTTTTATAACTAGATCATACACTAATTGTAAGAAAAAATAAAATTTAACACATTGAAATATTTAAAAAATTAACAATATTTATAGAAAACTGAATTATTCAAACAAAATCCCAGTTATTTAAAAAAGATAAATAATATATGAGTAACTTAATTTGAACACTCCTAAATCTTTATTGACTTAAGTAGTGTAAAAAGTTATATTATCTTATAGAACTTTTTACAAAAACTTATAAAAAATCTATGAAGTTTTTTTACTATTATGTGAAATTTTTTCTAACTGAAATACTCTTAAAACCTTTTTTACTATTCTGTGAAGTTATTTTTTATAGGAATGTACAATTAATTACAATAAAATCTCAAATTTGCTATAAAACTTATAAAAAAGATTTGTTTATTTTGATCTTACGTCGTGTTAATATAATATATAATAATTACCAAGTTAGTCATGCATCATAGATTGTACATTGTGCTTTGTGAGGTTGTATCCATCTTTTTTTTCCTTTTTTAATTTTTAACCTTTTTATTTTAAACAAATACTTTTACATATTTTTAAATTTAACCCTAATATCTTTTTTACTTCAATTTTTGTCTCCTATACTTTTTATTATATACAAATTTTCCCTTTCACGTTTTGGTATAAAAATTACGAGTTAAAATATCGCAACGTGCGTGTATGGTTCAAAATTTCAAGTTTATTTTTTCTTCATTCAACGGAACTGTCGCAACGTACTGGTCCTAGATAGACTTATTGTTTTATATTATTTTGTTTTATTTCTTTTTAAATACAAGTTTTTTTTGGTGTATTGGTCACTGACGGTGGTGTGTTATTGGTGATACTTGACACGGTTTTACGTCTCAACTGCAACATGGGGGGCTTAATACTATTTAAATATTACTAATTTTCAATTTTGTCATACCTAATAGGTAGTACACACTTGTCTCTTTTTTTAATACTAACTTATTTTTTTATTTAATCTAACACTTTTATACTTTTTATCATTTGACATCGATATTTTTACTTTCAACTTTGATCTCCTTTATTAATAGTATTTTATAATTTTTTTATATCAATTTATATTTTGCAAGTTAACTTAGGGCAGCGTGCGAATGTGGTTCAACGTTTTTACCCTTATGTTTTCTCCGTTTAACGATCCCGTCGCAACGCGCTGGTACTAGATTGACCTATTTATTGTTTTATATGTTTTACGTTCCGCCTACGCGGTTTAACATTTTTACACCTACTTTTTGTTCTTTTTTTTATTTTCTACTATGAACTTTTTAGATGTTAGTGGTTCATTGGTGTTACTTGATATGATTTTACGTCCCCGCTGCAATGCAGGGGGCTTAAGACTAGTTTTAATACATTTACTAAAGAAAATGAAAAATATGTATCTTGAATTGAAATGACCAAGTCCAATTTCAATGGAAGTAAAAGGCCCATAAAACAATATACAATGGGCTTAACTAGTGGCCCGCAATCAAACAACTAGAATATATAGACATATATTCGAAGTGTCGAACATCCATGATCCGTCCATTATTGTGCCTACATGGGAGAGAATTTTTCAAGCAAGTAACTTCCTTTGGTGTTCAAACCATATATAAAAATCAAATACCCTTCACTCATTAAAATTTTCGCTTCCAGTGCATTGTAGTTGTACTTTAAACTTTCAAGGTTGTACTTTCAATAATACTTATACATTAAACATATTAATTTTATATATTACTGATTATCAACCTATTTATGTATTTTGGGTTGCATCTAAGTTTTAGTGGGTTGTATTTATTTATTTTTTAAAATTTCTTACTCTCAATCTCAACACGTCCCAACGTGTGCGTGTGTTTTAATGTTTTTACGTTTGTTTTTTCCCGTTTAGTAGCCCAATCACAATGTGTGGGTCTTAGATAGACTTCGTGATTATTTTTAGTTTTGTACGTTAATGTTTTTATATAAATTTTCCGTGTGGTTTTAATTTTCCCATTTTTTTTCTTTTTTTAATACGAGATTTTCGATATTGATAGTCGTTAATGATTATATAAAATTGTTGCAACTTAATACAATTTAACGTTCTCTCCGCAACACGATAAACTTAATACTAGTTCTATATAAAATAGAACTATAAAATATAAGTGTGACAAATACATAGGACAAACAAAAAACGATCTCAAATTGTATTTGCTAGGACATAAAATATAAAATATAAGTGTGACAAATATATAGTAGGACGTACGGTTTTGTACTTCCATGACATATGGTTCACATCTATCACAGATGTCATATATTATAGTCTATTTAATTACCGATTTGAAATTATTTTATTCTTCTTACAGAAATAATTTGGAATTGCTAATTATCTTACCTTATAACTACAACATAAATGTCAATTTACGAATAAAATAAGCCGTATATGATTACATCTATAAAAAAAATATAACAATAAAATAAACAAAGGACATATGTTAGCACCCATATTTATCACAAGAAAATGAAGTTATTATAACTTTTGTAATATGAAGTTAATATAACTTTTGTAATATGTTGTATTAGATATTTGTCAAGTTTAGTGGAATCAAATAAAGAAAAGCAACTTGGATTGATGTGAAGAACAACTACAACATAGAAACACACGATCGAAAGTATGGTTACAAGCAAACTGAAATGAAATCAAGCCAAGAGACTAGTGCCCCACGACACAAATTTCTCACGAACACTCGTGCTCGATGTAGTCACGGTGAGATGGTTTGCACAGCCAAAGTGTGATTGGTGAAGGTGGTAACACAGGGAGAAAACCTAGCAAACCACTCTCTATTGAAGAAGAGAAACAATTTTATAGATCAGCAATTTTCAATTTCACCCCTTGACAACCGTCACCAACTCAACTTTTATTAAATGGAGATCTTTCAAAGATAGAAACAAATAATTAACGGAGATAAAAACAAATAGAAATAGGAAAGTATAAGGAAACAATTTGACTCCCTCGAATTTCTCTCCATTTATTCTTAGCATATATTACTTAGTCAATATCATTTATTGTATTTATTGTATAAGAGTAATTCTCTCCTTTTATTTTGTATCTCCTCTTGTATATATTTCGGGTAATGCAAAGTGCAAATGACAGTTGATAATTACCAGTTTATATGGTATCAGCCTCATCTTTTTAAACGATCCTCCTTTGTCTTTTCCCTTTCACCACCTATTGTCTCTTCCCTCCATGGCAGCCACTGCTAATCCTTTTTCTATTCCCCTTCATTCCCTTAGTCATCTCATCAACATCAAATTAACATCCTCAAATTATCTCTCATGGGAAAAACAAATCACCCTAGTTCTATCTTATCTCAATCTTCTCGGACATGTCACTGGCACCACTGCTTCACCCTCCGAGACCATCACTGCCAATGACAAACTGATTTTCAATCCCGAATATCTGACCTGGAAAACAACCGATCAAAAAGTCCTCCTCCTAATCAATTCTACCTTAACCGAGGAAGCCATGGCTGAGACTGTCGGTCATAACACAGCTAAAGCTGTTTGGAAGGCTCTTGCCGATGCTTATAGTTATTCTTCCATTGAAAGAATTCACAATCTCAAAGACTCTTTTCGAACTCTTCAAAAAGGCACCTCTTCTGTCTTAGAATATGGTCGAAAATTTAAAGCTTTGGCCGACCAACTCGTTGCTATAGGACACCCTATAAGTGACGAGGACAAACGACATTGGTTCCTTTGTGGACTAGGCATTTCTTTTGAGAACTTCTCCACCTCCCAAAGGACCATTCACCCGGCTCCCTCATTTCGTGATCTATTGGCAGCCGCTGAAAATCAAGAAATGTTTACATAACAACTTCATAACCCACAACCCCCTCAAGCCGCTTTCTATGCCCAACCTAGCAAAACTAGGAACAATCGGCCCTCATCTTCATTGTCTCGAGGACGTGGTCGTTCCTCTTCTCAGGGCCGAAACTAATCCTATTCCAAACGACCCCCTCTTTTCAACTTTGTCGCCAAACCGGCCATTATGCTACAACTTGCTCTCAACTTGTCTCGTTTGCTCAAAAGAAGGCTTCCTTTGATACTAATCTTGCCGAAGCCTTTTATGCTACTTGCAACATAGCATCCGACTCTCCCGATTGGACCGTCGACACAGGTGCATCAACACATATGTTACCTACCATTCATGGCTTAAACAAAGTTACATCCCATGATGGTAGCCTTCGGTTACTTTTGGAAACGGACAATCAACCTTCGTTACACACATTGGGAACACCTCCCTAAATGACTCAATCTATTTAAAAAATGTTTTAGTAGTTCCAAACTTAACAAAAAATCTACTCTCAATTAGTAGGTTAACAAACGATTCTCCGGTTGATGCTTTATTTTCTAATCATTTTTTTTGAAATTTAGGACCGCAAAACAAAGGAGGTTCTAGCTAAAGGCACGTGCGAAAATGGTCTCTACATCCTCTCTCAAGGTCACAAGTCTCTAGTTACCGCGCTTTCCGCATCGCACCTTCGAGCATCTTTTAATAAATGGCATAGTCGTTTAGGCCATGTGTCTTTTGACACAATTTCAATTTTAAATAAACTTGGTTGTGTTTTTGTTACTTCTATATTACCCAAACCAGGATTATGTGAATCTTGTGAATTATCAAAAGCAAAACACTTACCGTTTATTGAAAATCCTAAACGCGCAGAACATGTACTAGACTTAATTCATTGTGACCTTTGGGGACCCGCACCCGTGACCTCCAAGGATGGTTATTGATATTATGCTATTTTTATCGACGACTATTCCCGCTTTACTTGGTTCTATCCATTAAAAGCAAAATCCGAATTCTTTACAATCCTCGCCACTTTCTAACTTTTGCTCAAAACCAATTTGACTTAACCATAAAGTGTTTCAAAGTGATGGTGGCACCGAATTCACCAATCACCAAGTTCAAAAACTTTTTCAACAACAAGGTATCCATCACGGTTATATTGCCCACACACACCCGAACAAAATGGTAGAGCCGAGCGGAAACACCGCCACATTACCGAAACCGGCTTAGCCATGATGTTTAATGCCAATGCCCCACCCAACCTTTGGTTTGATGCCTTTTCTTCCGCTACCTATATAATCAACCGCCTACCGACTAAAATACTTGATAACAAATCCCTGTTTGAAATTTTATTCAAACAACCCCCCCCTATTCCAACATGCGTGTTTTTGGTTGTCTAGTTTATCCCTACCTTAGAGACTACACAAAAAATAAACTCCAACCAAGAAGTGCTTCTTGCATATTCATTGGTTATAGTCCTAAGTACAAAGGATTTCGGTGTCTTGAACCTACATCGGGTCGAGTCTATACAACTCGACATGCTAAATTTGATGAAGACGTCCTACCTTTTCACAAAAACTCAACAACCAAAAACACCAATGAATTACCCATTACCAACTTTGATGAATATTTACCATCCCCTACCAACCCCACCCCCACTGTTACTGAAACTCCACCAAACCAATCCCATCTACTCCCATACCCTATTGTGATGACTACACTGATTACCTCCACCACACCCCAACCGTCCCTATTCACCAGTCCACTCCTTCCAGCGCAACAACCCCTTCTAACCCAACTACCTCACCTCCCTCTAGCCCAATACACTCCCCACCTATCTACCATCCCACTACCCATTCCTCCCCTACCCCACAGCCCAATGATCAGCCTCTCCCATCCGATCCCATTATACCAACTGCCCCCTCCCTCCATCAACCAAACTCTCAATTCTCATCCCATGCAAACCCGAGCTAAGCATGGCATTTTCAAACCCAAACATACAGTCGATCTTTCTCAAGTTACCACTCACTCACTTCATCACTCCTTATTCACCTCTCACCTCCCAAAAGGCATTAAAACCGCTCTTAAAATCCCAAATGGATCCAAGCTATGCATGATGAGCTCAAAGCCCTTCATGATAATCACACTTGGACTCTTGTCCCACGGCCCGACACTACCAACATCATTGGTTCAAAGTGGATTTATCGGATAAAATACAAACCCGATGGTTCCATTGATCGCTACAAAGCTCGCCTTGTAGCTCAAGGGTTCACCCAAATACTGGGTCTTGATTTCTCACATACCTTTAGTCCCGTTGTCAAGGCCTCCACAATTCGAGTTGTTCTAAGTCTTGCCATTATCAACAAATGGAATCTTCGTCAACTCGATGTCAACAATGCCTTTCTAAATGGGCATCTCACCGAAACCATCTTCATGGAACAACCCTCGGGTTTTGAAAACTCTACACGACCAAACTATGTGTGCAAACTCAATCGTGCACTATATGGTCTAAAACAAGCACCACGTGCTTGGTTCCAAAGGCTAAGCGCCTTTCTTCTCAATCATGGTTTCCAAAATAGTCGAGCCGACACATCTCTCTTTGTTTACAATCACCAAGGTACTCTAATCTATCTCCTTGTGTATGTCGATGATATTATTATTACCGACAATAATGAATCCTTCATCCAAACCTTCACATCTTCACTACACAAGGAATTCAAGATAAAGGATCTTGGGTCGCTAAGCTTCTTTCTCGGTCTCGAAGTCCATCATACACCAACGGGTTTGTTCTTAAATCAATCCAAGTATGCTCATGACACTCTCACTAGAGCCGGCTTACTTGACTCGAAACCCGTTGCCACCCTCTCACATCCAAAGATATCTTCACCACTCAAGGTCAACCATTTCATGACCCAACTCTCTATCGATCTCTTGTGGGAGCTCTTCAATACCTCACCATTACTCGTGCCGATCTTTCTTATGCCGTCAATCAAGCTAGCCAATTTCTCCAAAACCCCACCACCACCCACTTCCAGCTACTTAAGAGGATTCTTCGTTTTGTCAAAGGCACCTTAACCCATGGTTTAACTTTTGATCGTCCACCTAACACTACTTTACTAGGTTTTTCAGATGCAGATTGGGCTCGATGCATTGACACACGAAGATCCACCTATGGCTATTGCATCTACTTAGGCGGCAACTTGGTCTCTTGGAGTGCTAAAAAGCAACCCACGGTCTTAAGATCAAGCTGTGAATCCGAATACCGCGCCATGGCAAACACAGCAGCTGAAATCATTTGGATAACACATCTTCTTCGGGAACTTCATGCGCTACCACCCGGACCTCCAACACTTCTCTGTGACAATAAGAGTGCGTTATTCCTAAGCCAAAATCCGATTTCACACAAGCGTGCCAAGCACATTGATATCGACTACCACTTTGTTCGAGAACTAGTGAACGCCAGGAAGCTCCACACGAGATTCATCTCCACTGATAAACAAGTAGCTGATATCTTCACCAAGAGTTTACCAAAGCCTCTATTCGACAAATTCAGGACAATGTTACGTCTCGATCCACCACCGACTTGCATTGACGGGGGGTATAAGGAAACAATTTGACTCCCTCGAATTTCTTTCCATTTATTCTTAGCATATATTACTTAGTCAATATCATTTATTGTATTATTGTATAGGAGTAATTCTCTCCTTTTATTTTGTATCTCCTCTTGTATATATTTCGGGTAATGCAAAGTGCAAATGACAGTTGACAATTACCGGTTTATAGAAAGAAATTAAATTGAATTAAATTGAGAAATATATTTTGGACAATATTAAAAAGTTATATTAGACCTTGAAAATATTGCATTAGTTTACAACAAAATATTTACCAAAGGCCGCACTAGGTGAACTTGTACTAATTCTAAAACTTCAATTTTGTTAGATAGTCAACTTTTTTATTAGCTTATGCAACACTTTTGTTTAAAATATAACTTTTATAAAAGGTTGCTATCAAAAAGATATATTAGACTAATTTGTTAGTAGTGATTTTTCGTAATTATATAAACGTTTATAACATCAACTTATTCATTAGAAATTTCAAAAGTAACCATGACATTTCGAATGATATTATATCGAAAGTCCCATAAAGAGTTCTCATTTCAAATTTGCACCCAAATATGTATGTAGTATGTAGAAAACATGGTTGAATAGAAGCTCAACTAGTTATTATTTACAAAAACAAGCTTTAAACAAATATCTTGATCCATTTCCATACACTTCTATCACTTCTTCATGATTTTTTAGCGTTTTAACATAATGTAGACGTCAATAACACATTAGTAGAACAACTAAATGTCTAAATTCGTAACCACATCTGAAAACATATATGAAAAACAAGTGAAAAACATAAAGTTTATTTCCGTAGCATTTTAAAATCTATGATAGGACATTGTATAGCTAGTACTACATTGCCCTGGTGTTTGTCATTTTGTCTATTTAAGTACCAGCAAATCCACCTTTCCAAAGCACAAGCAATAGCAATGGGTGACACATGTTGTATGTACAAGCAATACCAACGGCATCTAATCATTCTCTCTATCCTCACTTTTATGTCTACGTTCATCTTTTTTGTCTATTCATATGTCAACTCAACTATCATTGTGTCAAAACAATTGTTTTATAATTTCTTTTTAAAATTGCTTTTTTTGCATTTCAAAAATTATAATTTTACCAAACTTTACGTTCGTGGGGAAATAAAAATTTTGGTTCTTTAGAAATGTTTTGTTATCCGTATGTAACTTCTTTTAAATTTAATTACAACAATAGCTTAAAGAATTAACATTTGTCTTAATTTCCCTTCCTTCTTACGGTTTTCTATATAAAATCATTTCAGAATTAATTGTCTAGACTTTCAAAGGTTCATATTTTATCAACGGCTTATAAATTTGTCTGGAGACCTTAAGCTAATAAAAAAATCAATGATCATTTTTAAAGTTTACATTATAAACTTTCATCATTTATTCAGATTGCACACTAACATCAGTAAAACTTTAGGGTTGTTTATAAATTGTCGGCCAAAAGCTAAGTCTTTAATTGTTTTAGTCGTCTATATACTTTATTACCACGGTCCACCCTAACAACATGCGGAGTTTGTCCCGTCATCTTTAGGCGCATGATCGTCCTCACGCCCAAAAAAATCTCATTCCCTCTCATCTATCACATCTCACCCGCACCCCTTCCCCCTGCAACTAAATAAATAAATTTAAAAAAAGGAGAGAGAAAGAAAAGAAAAAAAAAAAGAAAATTCGGTTTTATATTTTTCTCCCAAAAAATCATGTTTTTTATCCAAAATCGCCTCTCGTCCCTCTCTTGTCCTCATGAGCTTGAAAATGTCCTAAAACAAGCATTGAAGATGCTCTGATGATTAGAATCAAATTAATTTTTGTCAGTTTAAACAAGCAAAACTTAGATATGAAAAAAAAATCATTGATAAAAGTTACAGAATCCTTAGATAAGACCATAGTTCAAATTTTGAAATCTGAAATGGAATAGATTAGAACTTAATTTAGTTAAAAAACTAGAGTACAAAATACGAGAAAAGAAAGAAGAAATTGTTTATCAAACAATTTTCGATAATCAAATGTAATAATCATCCTCTGTAGGAAAAAAATGGTTTTGTCGACATGAAAGGAAACTAATAATGTTTGAAAAATAAAATCACATATAATTTCTGGGCTTAATGTCGTATGTCAGAATAGAATATTGAAATATAAGTAATTGTCGCAAATAAATGAACAATAAATCTCTTGGGAAATGAAATATTAAAGCATGTAAAGTATTTGGAAAGTATGTGCGGCATTTCTATGATGTTTCGACCTGAGATCCACGAGTGTACCTACGATTACTTTTGTTTGTAAGTAAACACCCGTGCATCGATCTACAATAAATATTAATAAATGGTTCATAAAGTACGTGGTACAAGTTTAATTAATAGAAGTTGGTACAATTTACAAGTGGCAATGCATCCGGAAATTAAGATCCTTGTACATTGGAACAGAGGCAGAAGTTGTCGTGTTGTTCTCTAAATAACTTGCCTAAGGTTTTTTTCTGACACTAATGTTCTTAAGCACATTGTTTTTTACACGATATGATATATGAAGCTATTCATACATGTGTTACCCTTGTGTTATTGATATTAATTTATGATTTTGATAACATTTTGTGCTTATCTTGTTCTATATTTGGTTAAATATATGAAATAGAAAGGATGGTGGTGTGTATGTCAATCTATCATGCTTTCTATTTTGATGTCAAACGAAATAAAAAGGTCTTGATTTTCATTTTTCGGATATGGAAGTGGATATGGTGTTCGAAAGCATGGAAGGGTAATATATGATTTGGAAATATATTTCTTAGAACGACATGTGGATTCAGGGTAAAAAACTAAGATTTTCCGTTCATTTTAAATTACTTCTTTCCTAGAAAAGTTGAAAACATATTCATATTTCTTTAATAAGTAAATCGAAACGCTACCTCGTAAGAATCTTGCATTGACTAGAAGACTAATGATATACTACCTGAAACTAACTTCAAGATCTTTTGATCATGACTTCCCAAATAAAGTGTGTAAGAGCACCCACGGTTAATTCATCAACTATAATCCTATCATCAATTTTAAAGAATTCATTCGAAATACCTCTACATTGGATTTACCATCACCAAACCCTAATATCAGATTATAAAGGATTACTATGGTAACCATCAAATTTAGGAGGCTACTATTCATCATTTATGAAACTAATTGCGAATGCATAAAAAAGAAAAAATAATAATAATAAAATAAATGTTTGTGAGTAACATAAAGATAGAGATAAATGAGATATGTGATGTGAGAGCATTCACAACTCGTTTGGTATATGTATGTGAGTATAATCCTTAAATTATAGGGAATGGTTATTAAGTAGTTGTGAGTGAAGGAGAAAGAAATATTCCTGTTTAATCTGTAAATTTTAAAAATTATTATTTAACCCTTATAAATTTTTTAATATTTTTAAAAGTTGTTGGGAGTATAGAAAAAAGAAAAAGTAATGATGAAGGTATATAAAAATATTATTTAATTAAAAAAGATGAAAGAAAAAATTATTTTTTAATATAATTATATGGATAAAGATAATAAATAAGTTATGAATGCTCTGAAAGGATATTGAAAGATAAGATATAAATTTATAGATAATGATTTTTAATTAAATTGTAGGAATAATGATAAAAAATTGACCGTAAATGCTCTGACGGGTGAATATGGGTGATTTTTAGTTGGTGAATTCCAGTAAGGGAGTGTTTAGTTAAATATCTCTCATTCTACGTCATGAATATGAAAAAAAGACTCTTTTATGGTTTGGGCGCATCACCAATAAACATATTGATGTCCTTTCAAGATGTATGACTAAAGTACAAATAATCCAAATTGAAATATAAATACCTAGCTTGCTTTATATTGTTTTATACAGTTGGATCTTAATAATTTCTATACAAAGGATATTACCGAACTCGTCACTTAATAGTCGTTAGCATATGCCAATCCTTTTTGATTTTTCTAAAAATAATATTTTAAAATTTCAAACTCACAAAAATTTGACATTCTTTTTACATCAAGTGATACACGTTTCAGTGTTAGACAAATAAGATCACAATAAAACGTTGCACGACATGGCCCGGGTGCCACGTATGAAGTTTTAAAAAGTTGATCAACGACTTTGACATATTTGCTATGGTCATTCTGTGGTCCTTGATTGTACCTTGATACTCTTATATCAGAAATTTCAAATTAGAGTTTTGTGGTGTCTAGTTGGTAGAATATATATATATATATATATATATATTATATATATATATATATATATATATATATTCTTCTTTATTGCATAGCCATTGAAATAGTTAGGCTAGGGTAAGAGATAATTCATAAATTAATAGATATTTTTTTCAGCTATATTATACGTTTGTAAATCTGTGGGAAGTTAGCTAAAAAAAGAAAAAGAAACATCATACTTCATTTGATTTTTATTGTAACATATTACTTTCAAGATAAACTAGGATATTATTTCTAAGTGTTTTGATATTCAAATATTTAAGTTACTAGGTTAGCACCCCGTGTATTACACGGGTTGAATAAATAAAATATTAAATAATTAGTAATTAAATGTAATAATTATAAAACGATATGATTGAAATTGTATATGAGTGATAATATATAAGTAATAAAACAATGATATCATTCTTTTAAACTTTTGTTTTAAAACTCTAATTGCATTTTAATAAACATTTTATGCAAAACAAACCATTTTAAAAAATATCAATATTAAAAATTTTCTTATTATAACTCATAATTTTAGTTATTTTGTTTTATAAAAAAATCATTTAGAAAAACCATTTTAAAATAATTTATATTGTTAAACATGTTTATTGTTTTAGAAAATTTTCTTATTTTAAAGTTTTATTTATTTAGAAGTTACATTTATAAAAGCATCTCTTTCTTAATTTATTAAAAAACAATTTTTAATCTCAAAATAAATTAAATGGTATTATAAGTATTTAAGGTAATTGTTTAATAGGAGATAGAGAAACAGAAAAATTAAAATTTGATGATTTAAAATTGTGACAAGTGACGTTTTAAAACTTTCTTTTATTATAATATATAAATTAAACTTTCAATATGATTTTCAACTAAGATCATAAGTAATGATTAATGCTCATTAAAAAACATTTTTTGTTATATTCGCGTCAAGTCATCAACTAATAATGAGAGTTATGTTCCTGGTATGTTTGTATTAGCTCTTAGATACGTTTTGTATTAAAATTTATCGTATTACTCATATACTTATAAAGTTCGTGGTGAGATGCTTATAATATATTAATTTATTTACCACAGTTTTTATTACTAGCAAAATAATAATTAAACTTGCATACAATAAAATTTGGCTGGGGTTGTATTTTTACATGTATGAAAGTTTGTTTATTACAGATCTATTAGAATAATATTTTTCTAGAAATTATTTTACATGTACAATTTGAATGTGAAAATTAGCAAAAACTTTGAGACAATTTTAAATTTGAATAGTAACTGTTAAAGGCATTTTTTTTCTCAGTGCCCTGCAATAGCATCATTCTTTTGGTCATCTATTCTTTTTTATCTTATTCACAAAATGATACACTAAATCATACTTTTTTATTATATGCAGTTTTATCGGTTTATGTATTCGAATTTAACCATAAAATATTTTAATCTTAAAGTGTAACCCACAAACTATCAGTTTCATCCAAGCATTTATTCATATCGAAATACGATTTCCCTATTTGTGATCGATTGATATAAAGTTCACTCACACTTCACCCCAAACATATACTAAAGTATGTTTCATTGTAGCTAGTATATTAATAAAAACATATAAGAAACGAGACCGGGTGAAAGTAGCATGTTTCTTATAAGAAATCAAATTTACATATTATTATATCTGATAACATAACTGACAATATCCGGCTATAATGATACCGCTTCTTTTGTTTGGGGTAACTTTGTAGAATATTGTTTCAATTATATCACTTAGTTTTCATATTTTATTTAAAATTATAAGTTTTAGTATGTTTTTAATATGCTTTTTTTGTTTCAATTAGAAAATATATATATTTTGATGCTGATGTGAAATGGTGGCATGAATTTTATAGATACTTATGTTTTAATACAATTAACAAGTCTTTTTTTATTTTTTAAGATAATTTCATATATTAAAAATTCTAACTCTCAGATTTTTTTTATTACTTTCTTGACATATAGAAAATTCAATAATGAGTCGATTTGATGATTTAGTGATTCTATTTGTTAAAAATGTGTATGACTAACAAAGTTAGTACACTTTTCTAACTTAATTAGTGATATTTTTTCTTATTTGTACTGTATACTTGTTTGAACTTCATGCGGTTCTTTAATGATATTAAACATATAATAATAAACTTTTTTAATAAGAGAAGTTTGAAAGTAATAATGAAGATACAATGTTTCACCATTCAAGGCAAGCTGATTTCATATATCGAGATTAATTGCCTTCATCTCAATCATATTGAAATCGAATTTATAATCTGGTATATAATTTATTTCATATGCATTGTAATTCATACAGGTACGAAAATTTCATGATGTTCAAAATTAGATATAACTCATGAAAGTTCAGTACTAAGTGCGTTTTAGATTATTAAACTTTTTAAAAACAAAACTTATAATTTTATTTTATTTTTACTTTGTTCGATCACCAGCTGGCTAGTCCATTTGCTATTAACAAATTTAGATCGTTTGTATCTTTTTTAATCACTTATTAAAACAAAGAAGATATAATCAGCATGAGATCATAAGATTCTGTAGCTGAAGTTAGGATCCGATTCAAGATCTATGGCCATGAGGATACTGTATATAAGTCATTTTAGATCATCAAAATCTTATGATAATAAAATTAATATGAAATATATTAAAAATATTTCAGCATATTCATCTCAATGATATATTGATATGCTGTTTTCTTTACGTAAATTATACCTTTTTATAACATGATATAACAAGCATAATATTTTTTTTCTTTCAATTTGTCTTTTGTCCATCTGAAATATCAAGAAATATGTATCTTCGTAGAAAACTATTATTAATTGTAAACAATAAAAAAAGAATTAATTAATATTTTTTTTCTTGAAAAAGATGATAGTTGGTATAGTAATTAAATGTGCTGATGTTAATCAAAAGTTCTAATTTCTAAACAATAACTTAAAGAAGTACAATAGTTGGGACCATATTGCTAGAAGAATTGATGTTGACCGAGGCCAAATACGAATAATACCAAATATGACAAATCTCAATAGAAGCCACAAATAATTCACTCGTTTGTTTCATTCCTTTGTTTCTATTTTCTGATTTTCCCCATTCAAGATCCCAAAATTGGGTTGTAGCTTCTCCAACCAGAGAAGTCACGAACGCCCACACACGTACGTCATAATAAGTTTCTCTCTATCCCTCTTTATGATTCGTGTCTCGCTGTAACCTTCTCCTTTTGTGACAACTCTTAACCATAGACAAACGTCTATCTCTCTTTTTGGTTTGTGTTCTTGATTCGTCACCTAAGTGTCACAAGGACAGCTAGTAAGCTCATACGAATATTCATTGAAAATGCTCTGTTGAACATGCGATGATTAATTTGATAAATATTTCTCACATATATATATATATACTATTCTAAACTAAATGTCAAGATATTTAATAGGTAAATCAAATATATGACTTCTAATCGATGGCAATATAGTGATTGAAACGAAAGTACGTTCATAATGAGATACAAATAAAATAAAGGCTATTATACATTTTCTAATACAATATAAATACATTTGGATGATAGTTTTTTTATAATTACCTTTCTATGTGTTCATATAAAATATCTCATTTCAAAAATGAATTTGTTTGCTAATCAACCTTTTTATCTTCTAGTAAAAAGAAATAATTTACTTTACCATTCCAGTACTTTTTTTCTTTTGTTTTAAAACCAACTAAATTGCACGCTTTTTAATTCCAATCTTAAATGAAATCTAATAAATAAAACAATCTCTCCTAACGAACACCATTCTCATACCATTCATTCGGTTGGTGTTTCATGTTTCACGATAGACAATCTCTTATAACACTTGAAGTTTTAAATGTTATAGGGTCAAATATCATTAAAATTAAAAAGATATTCATCGTCAAAATTAATTTAAAAAAGACGTACAATTAAAAAACATATCTTTGATTTTTATAGATTGAAATAGAATAAACGGCGTGAAACCGAACGAGACAAACTTAAAACATATAAAAACCTATAAATCTGCAATGTCGTAATTGAAAATAAAAACAAGGAGAAAGTGCTGGGAAGGGACAGTGTCTTGTTTATATTGTTTTCAGTTATAAAAAATAAATTCCGTGCTTCCAAACCCCTGAGGACCGTGTACCGACCACTCCCCACTTCTCACGCCCCACAACAATCAATCATCAATTCAATCTCTCACACTCCACCATATAAACCCACACACCACACACTCACCCCTCATCATCATCATCATCAATTCATCATCGACCACAATTACACAGTACCCTAGCTCAAGATGATCAGAGGCTTCAGGATCAAAACAAAGCTTGTAAGGGTCATCAAACGGGGCCTAATTCACCGTAGGCCCCGAATCACATCCCGCGCGGTGTCGAAGCTGCGCGGGATGGCCCGGTCGCTGAAAGGCCTCTGCGGCTTTCGGAAGCCGAATTCGGGGTACATTCGGCTCGGGGACGAGGTGAAGAACTCGGTACCGAAGGGGCATCTGGCGGTGTACGTGGGTGAGAAAGAGGATGATGCGCATAGGGTGTTGGTGCCCGTGATTTACTTCAATCATCCGTTGTTCGGGGACTTGTTGAGGGAGGCTGAGAAGGTCTATGGGTTTAATTATGATGGTGGGATTCATGTCCCTTGTCGGATATCGGAGTTTCAGCACGTGCAGACCAAAATTAACGCCGCCGCCGCCGCCGGTGGTGGCGGTGGTTGTTGTGGTGGCGATGGGTTCCGGCCACGGCGGAGCTGGCGGCTTACTTTGTGAGAGTCAGTTAGGACCAATATTGACTATTGAGATAATGATTTCGGAGGAGGTTGCTAAATTCGACTGTCTTTCTTTTTTTCTTTTTTCCTTTTTCTTTTTAGATTTTTTGTGGTCACGTTGTAAATATTTCATTTTTCTCTTTTCTTATACAAAATTAACCTCAAAAGTTATAAATAATAATTCAAATTGGCTTATTAGTATTGTAAAACTCACTATTAAGCAGCATGCATGTGGCGTCTATGCAAAAATTTTTAGTTACATAAATTAAACATATAAAATTGTGATGATAATCATGAGTTTTTGACCTTTAGTATGATGAATTTGTTTTTATATATTTAATTCAAACTTAATTTATCTTTTACATTAAGGGCAATATTATTATTTTACATCAAGTTAACAGGAAAAACTAACATTGATTAGATGTAGAGATGGATTTGCTATAACTTAACATACTTAATTTAAAAACATGTAATAAATAATACTTAGACTGATTTAAAATTTAATCTTATCACAGGATCATTTGAACTCCTCCTTTTTGAATTGAAGGCTTTGTATGTAATCTTTTAAATCATGTATTCAAATTAAAGTTGTTTTGGTGTCACATTAAAAATTTTAATCAAATAAAACATAAGTTTCGAAAACAACTGGGTAATATAACCTACAAATATGCAACTAACCAACGTAAAACATATACATGTATGTAATAATTAGCTTGATATGTCTTATGTACTTAAGCTACATATATTTAAACGTGGCTTTGATACCATAGAACTCAACTCCTTAACTCTGTTGGATTGATGAGTTTTGTTTTGACGGGTTGAAATGATAAAACCCTAACACGACATATATTGATTTATTTCAAATGTGTTGACACTAATACAGATGCATAAAAAATCATGTATTCTTCCCCCATCACTTGTAACATTTATAATCTATAATCTATATATATTAATAAAAAAAATTTTTTTGCCACTTATCATCTTCTTAAACCATATTTTTAACATTTGTCATTTTCTTAAACATGCTGAATTTATTTTTTCTCCAAAAGAGTATTAAAGTAATTTAAACACTCAAATAATTTCTCTGTTTATAAAAACTAATTTAGTCAATTGATATATTTTTCTCTCTCGTCTACATTTTTTAATATCAAACTATGTTTTTGAAAATAAATTTTATTAAGAAAATTAAAGTTCATATATTTTCTAAACCATTGAACATTTGAAACAAAAAATTTTAAATTACTTGTTTTAAAATAATTATAAAAAATATGGAATTTTCAAAAAGCAGTTTTATTAAAACAACCAGAATAATTAAAAACTTAAGGTTTTAATAAACAAGATTTTATAAAAAATAAATTTATATAATAAAGTCTTAAAATAAATACTTAAAAATGAAACTTTTTAGATAAGAGAGTTAAAAATAGTATAATTGTTTTATCTCTTGAACAAGTAAGTATATATAATTTTATGCATATCTTATATTAAGATCTTACTGTAAGTTTCCGTGTTTATTAATAACTATAATCCGTTTAATAAATGAGTTTCTAGACTATTTATTTATCTATATATCTATCTATCTATAACCTATCTATTATTTATTAACTTGAAATAATTATTCAAATGCAATTATAATCATATTTTATCTTCAAACATGGTTTTATAATTCATAAATTTTTATTACTAATTATTTATTATTTTATTTATTCAACTCGTGTAATACACGGATTAGTGACCTAGTATTTATATAAACAAGCCAAGCAAATTGTAAATAGGAGACAATAAATATCTTATATGGGTAGTAAAAAGATTGACTGCTAAACTTATTAATATATGTTTTTAATTATTTTGATCCAACTTTAAATGCTTCAACAATTTGACATATCTAATTAAACAGGTTTCGAGTTTACCTTTTACACAAACATTCAATTAAAAACACATAAACATTGGCGGAGCATATTTCTCTTTTAATTTCGCCCACGCCCCTTACGAAAGTATTCAAGCTTCACCATTGTACATAAATCCAAACACTAGGTTTTTATAAAACAGATAAGATATCAGAACTTCAACCAAATTATTTTTGTAGCAAGTTTATATCGTAAAAGTTTAAATACAATACTTTGTCCCTTTTGTTTTATTGTTCTTTTAGCTTCAAAAGGCTTAATTGTCTACGCAAGCGATTTAAAGGAAACGAATGAATGACATGGCTAAAGACGTGTAAAGTTATTTCCAACAAACTAAACATGAATATTGTTAGGTTAAAAGGGAAACATGGAGACCAAGTAGGCTTAAATTTCTATAACTATTTATAACTTTTTCGAAGAATTAAAAATCATCATAAATTATACTCTGATATAAAGTAAGGAGTATGATTATTTTAAGTAGATTTATTATAGGATGATTATCCTATTAGGTAGGATTTCATTTTTATATCCGTTAAATATGTAATAAAATTTACATTTTCATATATATCTCATTAATCTTATCTTACTATCTTACTATTCTAATAAAATAGTAACTTCAGGTGTCACGTGTTATCACCACAATCATTCTCACTAAAATATTCCAACCTCTCTCTCATCTTAAATAATTATTTTAATTACTAATAATATTATTTAATTTTTTTTACATTTAATAAATTAAAAAAGAGATCTATTTATTAATATTATTTCTAAATAAACAAAACTTTTATAAATTAATAAATTTTTCTAAAACGTAAAACTTTTTTTAAAATACAAAATATTTCAAACATTGTTTTTTTAAGTTCAATTTTTTAAAAACAAAAATAATTATTTGGGAATTATAATACAAAATTTTTTAAAATAACATTTTTATACAGTTTGTTTTATAACAAAATGTTTATTATTAAACAAAATAAATAGTGATAGATTTTGATTATCATGATTATCATAAACAAATCCACTCATATTTACAATTATTACCATATGGTTTTATGTACCATAAAGAGTAAAAATTATGGTCTAAAACAAGTTTGCAAATCTTTTTGTGATAATAGCTATGGTGGTCTAAAACAAGTTGGCAAACATTTTTGTGATAATGGTTTAAATTAACCATTACCATCGTCTACGTCAAGGCACTATCATGTGGGGCATTGATCTATCGTGCAATATGTCAAAACAACACCGCTAGCCCTTGGACGATGACACACCAAAGACAAATGTACAGGGGAGGTTCTTTGCGCTTGCCTCCTCTATCCCCACACCCTTTTTTGACCATTTAGCCAATTAGCCATTTGGCCATCAACTATTTTTTTTAAGAAAATGTTTTCAAATTTAAAAAAAAAACTCAATAAATACCCCTTCAGAATTCATATTTTTATATATCTTTTTATCATTTTCTGTTCTTTCCTACTTTTTAACCCTTTAACCAAGATGAATGTAACATCCCAAGAACCCAAACAACTCATTCGCTATGGGTAATTCATACTCAATATGGTTTGACCCAAATTTATTTCCACCTTGGTAAATATCATTTGATGGAACGACTCACATTACAAATCGATTCCCATATGGTTTTTCCTAATTTGTTTTATAGTCACTTTTAGTAAGATAAGATGGATTATTAATAATAAATTAAGAAAATTATCTTTTTATTAATTAAATATTTTTTTATAAAATAAAACTTACTTCTAAAACATCAAAATTTTTTAAAATTATTATAGTAATTTCTAAGAATTTACATTTTTTTAAGTGTTTGCTTTAAAACAAAATTATTTTATTTTTCTTTTGTAAAAAATAATTAAAAAATAAAAAAAGATTAAAAAGTTGATATGATTTTTTTATTATTTATAGTCCTTATTTATATATGATTTCAATTATGTTCAATATTAAAATGTCGTGTTATAACTAATAAACCTTTTTCATATTTAATATTTTATTTTTTCAACCCATATAATACACGGGTTTACTAAAGCTAGTGTTAAAATATATAGGGTAGGTTTATCATAAAAAACATTTAATTTAAAAAACCTAAGAAGGATTATGTGTTTAACACATGTTCTTTTATTGCTTTTATATAAAAAATCATTTTGGTTATTGTGTCAAATATTTAATCAATTGTTATATGTATTTATTAATTTAATTCTATGTTTGAACCATTTTGTGTAATTTTGTTATTGTTTATATAAATTTATTATTTATTATTGTGTTTTACAGTTGTCAGTATACAATGATGTTATCTTCATCGATATATTTTTTGAAACTTATAGTGTTCAAGATAGCATAATATATTATTTTTGTCATTGTTTTCTATAGATCATATAAACTTATTGTTATATATTATTATGTTTTACATTAGAAGTACACGATAATATTAGTTCACCATTATATCTTTTAAAACTCATAATTTTCAAGATAACATAATATGTTAAGTTTGTCGCTATTTTTTATAGATTATATAAATGTGTTGTTATTTTTCATTGTATTTATAATTAGAAGTACAAAATCATGTATTTCACTAATGTATTTTTTTAAAACTTATAATGTTTAAAAAAGCACAATGACAATAAAGAAACACGATATATTTTATCATTATGTTTAATGTTATTTTGTGTTAAATTGTTATTTTTATAATGTATTAGATTAATTAGATGTTAATTTATCATCATGTTACGTACTAGAAATACACAATAATATTATATCACCTTAGAAAAACAAAATAACTAATAAAAGACACATTGAAGTCCACTAAAGACATAATGACAAGCATTATTCATATAAGCCAAAAACATTTAAAAAATTCTTATATTTTTATATAACAATATTGTAAGTGCTTTAAATAATAAAAGCGCTCGTTTTTATGGTGTAACTTTTATAAAAAAATAATGTAGTATATAAATGTTATGAACGTTTAAAAACATAAGAACAATTAAAAAAGTCAACAAAAATGAATATATCTAAAATAACCCTCTAGCAATTAACTTTTTTCATACAATTTATCTCAATCATTAATTGTTAAGATTACTTCTTATATTATTTTAGATTTAGAACCTTTTTATTTAAACCCTTTCAAAATATATAAACTTGATGTATTAATAAAATATATAATAAGGAATTAAAATTAGGTTAGGTTTGTACATTTTAATATCTGTCTAATAATATGCATATCCAAAATAAATACTTGAAATAAATCCTTAGGTATGAAAACCATAGAATATATAATATTACATAGTTATAAACCATAGAAATATATTCGTTTTTTATGATTTTCCCCAAAAAATAAATGGGCTCAGGTGTCGTTTTTATGTGCAATGTTTACAAAATATCTTCTTAAAAGATTACTGGGACCATGACTTAATTTTTTAATAACAGATTTATTTTTCCCACTCCAATAAAGGCCATGATGTTAGAGGGGCACGTCCACCACAATTTCATTATCATATTGATGGGTAGGTTTTGTCCTAACATGGGAAAATGTAAAGCAAGATTAATAATATTTACTCGTTAATGCATTTATTTTCTCCATGAACTTTATAGTAATCATCCTATTTTTCATGATTTGTTTTAGAGTAAACTACATAGATAATCTTCAAATTTTCTAAGGTATAAAAGTTATATGCTTTAATTGTTTCTTTTTAAAATTTTGGTTTTAGACTTTTCCGTTTGTCATCAAACCCTAACATGTTATCCAATCTTCACCAACCAACGTCGCTAAACATAGATGTTAAAAAAATATAAAACTGCATTATGCTTTTCTAATTAAACAATAGTATAATTATAAATAACAAATTATATTGTCCCTTGTTTTTTTCTTAAACGATTAAAAGTTTTATGTATCACTGTTATGAAAGACACTTGAGAGGATGAGAAATCAAAAAATTCCTTCTCAACAATGAGTTTAGTATCCAAATTATAACCCATTTGATGTTAGTCTACTTATTCGATCTTATTAACAAAACTATTAAAACAAAAAATTTACGACATCCTCAAATATATTTCTCAGGGTTTGATAGCACCCTGAAAAGGATACTCATTCCGGGAAAAGCATTCCAAAAAAACACGCATTGCGGAAAAAAATAAAAATGAAGTACTACTTAGTTCTTTCTTCTGTGTTATCCTCTAGCTAGGTTGAAGACCTCTTCACCTTCTTTATATCCCTTGTGACATATCTTCATCCTCAATCTCTGATTGGTTTGAAGTCTATTCAGATCAAGTCAAAGAAAGTTTGAACTAAACCGGATTGAATAGTTTGTACTAAAAACCTTTTCGTTTGAAATTGGATTTAATCTACTTCGGTTGGTTTTAACCAGTTTTAACGCATATATTTTCAAACCAATATCAAATTGACGGATCAAAATGATTTCACCCAAATCAATTTATGTATTGGTTTCTGATCAAATTGGGTATCGACTTTAGTCCATAACCGGTTTGAATGTACAAATAGCTCTATAACTTGATTCTTATGAGCCATGAGTAGGGGCGCCCCACGAGAGGGGTAGAGGGGTGACCCCCAGAGCTCAATATCCCGAGGGGCCTAAATCAATCTAAAAATATATGTATATATTTAGAAAAATCGTATACAAGATTGACCATTACACAATTTAAATATGCCTATTAGACACTTTAAATTAGCACATTCTATCCAAACATGACTTGTGTTGACCTATTTAAGCTATTTAATTAGTCCATCACACACAAGGAAATTATAAATATTATATATATATATATGTGTATATATATACATATATACATATATATATATATATGTATATATATACATATATACATATATATATATAGAGAGAGAGGATGGATCAAATGAAAACCAACTTTATAATTGAAAAACATAAAAATCACTCTTAACAATCAAAAACTTTTCTTTTAAACTTTTATTTCCTATTTAAAAGGTTAATAAGGTAATTTTGACACCTTTTTAATTTTGGTAATTATATATTTTATTAAATTCCTTATTGTCACTATATTTGAACTTTTAAATTCCAACTTTCTTTCATATTTCAAAAAATTTAACCATTGATGATTTATATTAGGTCAATAGTACCATCACCACCATCGCATACCCTCACCTCCATCAAACCAACACTGTTTGCCATCTTCGTCGTCTACCGCTCCGAGCCACCTTCAAACGCCGCCAACACCGCTCCTTTCTACCATTAATGGTCCTTGTAATTCGAAGACCACCTTCAAAAACCACCGACTGCCTTTGAACACCAGAAAACCATCATTAATAGTTTGATTAAACCTGCAAATCATTCAAGGAAGAGGATGATGATGAACATATATCATGTAAGTTACAATACATACATGTATATTGGGAGATGTGAAGACTAAAGATAGACATATATGAGAAAGAACATGAATGGTGGAAGATGATGGAGACCAAAGTTACACTACATACATGTATGAGCAAGAACATGAAGACCATATCGGGCTTACGTATATGTAAATATGTACAAGCTCTTAATTCTTCTTCTCAATGTTTTCATTCTTAGTGCTTAAGTATATGTAACTGATACGTATACGCAAGCAAAATATTTTCACTATTATTACATATGAGCTCGTAATTATTCTTCTAGGTCTTTTCATCTTTGTTTCTTCTTTTTGAATTGTGTTTACATATACGTAACACAATGATTTATAAACATAGCACGTTATTACATATATGTAACATGATGTTACATATTAAAAATGATTTTTGTTTAACATGGTTACGTATATGTAACTTAGTTTATGTTCATGTTGTTTACTCCCGATTCATCCAGTATACTTGATACATATACGTCACACGGTGTTACGTATAGTTACTTCAATCAAAATTCTTATTCTAGGATTACATACGGATGGAACTTGTAACATCAAGATGAAGAAGACGATGAAGATGACTCTGTTACAAATATGTAACCCTAATGAAGATGGTGATGAACTAGATGGAAAATGGGTATCACACATATATGTACCCACTCATGACGTACGTATACGTAACTTTGATATCTATAAAGATGAAGATTAATAGGATGAACAAATGGTATCAAGGTCATTAAGAACAAACTGAACAAAACAAAAACTTAGTACTGTTGTTACATATACGTAACACTGATGTTACATATATGTAACACAGCTGTTACATATACGTAACGTTGTTGTTACATATTTAAAATTATGTACTTATTGTAATTTATTTTATTTTATGTATATGGACTAATTCTTATCTTTTTATTTTGATATATTTCTTTGATGATTTTGGGTGGGAGTATGGTTACGACTCATCTGTTGCTAGCCTTTCTTGTTACAATCTCATATTATTTCATCTATACATCTTTCTGGTTGCAATATTTTCTTTGGTTTTTTTAATAGGCATGTTAGCATTTTACCATTGTTACATTATGTAAAACTATGGGTTATATATTATAACTACGTGGCTATGTGTATGTAACTTGGTTGTTAATTGTTAGCCATAAACACTTAATTCATGTAACATAGTCCTTAAGTTTCATAGCTTATGCGTTCAAATATTTCTAAAAAGCGACTTATATATACATAAACGTGAGTTATATTCAACTGGAACATATACGTAAATGTGACCTACATGTACATAAATGTAAGGCATATTCAACAGGATCATAAACGCAAATACAACTTACTTACATATGCATAAATGCGACTTACTTACATATACGTAAATGAAACTTATATAACATACGTCAACTAAAAAATCAAAACTAATAATTAATTTTAAGACAAAAAATGAAAATATATTTGATTTTTAACTCTTTTCAAAAATTAGAAGAGATTAGAGAGGTGAGAGAAAAGAGAAAATAGAAAATATTTGAGTGAATTTAGGAACATTTAATTATATGTGGTGGTTACCAAATTAATTATTTTGTGTTCTTTCAATTATACCCTTAATGTCTTATTAAATACTCACAATCTTTAATTAAATTATTAAAACACCACTAATTAATCTCAACCATAGATACAAAATGATCAAAGGTGAAAAAGTAATTTTCTTAGTTTTTAATTATAACATGGTTTCCATTGGAACCCTCCTATATATATATACATATACATATATATATATACATATATACATATATATGTATACATATATATATACATATACATATACATATACATATATATATATTCTATTTAGTGACACGTATCATTCTCTTAAGCCTCTATTTTTTTCTATCCCGCTTAAATATGTATTTGTTCTTAGTCTTATTCTATGTTCATTTGACTAAAAGTTAACTTCTGCTACAAGACATATTTAGGGGAAATTTAGAAATTTAACCTTAAATTTTAACATATCTTTTTTTAGAAATTAAATCATACATGATATTTATTCTTTAATCAAATAATTTATCAATAAAAATTATATAAATTCTCTATGATATTTATCATAAAAAACTATACAAATTATTTTGATGTATCTGAAAGTAATAATAAAAATCACACTTTTATTTCACGGTCAACTTTAACACCTTCATACAAAATAATGACAATAAACAAAAGCCAATGTCAAATGTTATTAGTTGGTTTTGTTTATAAACATGGATAATGATCAGCTCTATGTTACATTATCTCGAGTTAAAATTAGACAAAGATTCAATTATTAATATTAGATATTGATGAAAAAATCACCAACAAAACATTAATATATACAAATAAATTTTCGAATCTTTATGAAGTTGAAATATTATTTTTCATGTTCAATTTAATTTGTTTATTAATTAAACTTCTTATTTTTAAGTTTATTTCATTTGATATTTTATATTATTTAAACATAAATACTAATAAAGAAAATCTACTAGTATTAAATGTAGATAATATTAAAAACTATACAAAAAAATCGATATAAAAAGTATTATCAACAATATTATAACTTACAAATGTTTTTAAACAATAAAAATATTTTTTGATTGAACCCGTGTGTTACGCAGGTCTTTAGTCCAATGTGTGTGTATATATATATTCCGATTGGGGTCTATTATTCTAGTTTGTCCCGTGTCCTTAAATCCAAAGCATCGGGCTTGGCCATGAGCCATGGCCCATGAGCGACTTAACATGACTATTATTTAACTTTTGGTCCTAAAGCCCGTTATTTCAGCCCACTGCTCTATTGGGCCACGCAACTCTTAATGCGACATTTTGGTTATAAAAGTTCAAGCTAAAACCCAAATTCATACTTAAAGTCCATTACCCAAAGAAACGCGCCACTAGTCCACTACAAACTACTTTATGATATTCATATCAGGGGGTTATTTTCAAACTTAAACATACAAACTAACAAACATATACTAGAAATAAACATCATCAAGTACTGTGAAAGTGTAAATAAACACGACATGAGAACGCTTGATAAAACTAAATGCTATAATCCCCAAAGCTAGCGTATGGTCCGATGTTCTTCCCTCCACACGTAGCAATAATCACTTCCTCAACCTCAGTCTTCTCGACTCGATTATTGCAAATGTTTGCAAAGGCGCGCATGTGCTTCATGCCGTATTCAGTTAGCAAGCCACAATGCTTCTCGAATAATCGAGTCTTCAAAGTTCAGAATAACATGTCTCATTTAGCAAAATGGCCTTATGTATGAGTTAAAATGTACCTATTCTAAAGTTTAAAGTACTTGTTGCTTCAAGTAAAACTTACCGTATATTTAAGACAATCCCAGTCATCCACTAGAGGCAGACCATGATCTCTAGCCGAACGAAGAAATGAACGACCATTTTGTGGTCCGAAAAGAAGCACCCCAATCATGTCGATACTGCTATCCAAATGTGCCCTATAGCTTAAGGTCTCGGTTATTTGCTTGAGAACTTCCACTCTTTTGGATACTGATGACCTCTTATACTACACATATAAGCACAAAAGGTGTCAAAACTCACCAAAGCGCTGAAACATTACATATATATATATATGTTTATATTACGAACAAATCAGAATAATTTACTTTCTGCCACAAGAATATAAGATCTGCATCTCTTTGATTTGCACCATCCATCTTCTTGTCAAAGTGAATCTTATTAGCCGGTAGGTTTACGGTTTCTGGATTGAATCCTTGATATAGATAGACCTTTTCAGGTTTAATGTCTTTGGTACCATATTCCATCACATGAGAACCATTAATGTAAGTACCATACATAGATGTCCTCTCCTTCACCTGTAGATGAAGATGCATCAATATGACAACATTCTTATGATGCAGATTGTTCAAAACATATAATACATTTGTTCTTAATTTAAATTGATATATAGTCCGTCTCAGACCTTCTTGATTTGTTGCTCAAGTGACTCTTTCTTCAGGTTATGTGTCTCACTGGTTAACACATCAACCATTAAAAAGTTCAATTAGGACATATAAACAACCATATAATTAAAACATATGTCTGGACCTTGAAACCTGAATTAATTGGACTAGTGTAGACTGATAGATATAATTAATGAAATGACATTATACAACTCGTTAAATAGAAATAGTACCTATCTTCCATCCACGCGACACTAAATAGATCTCCCAAGCAAGTTGTATACCCGGGTGGGGGAGGTGGATCCATGTCCGGACAATAGATTATATAACTAGGCTCTTCGGGTTCGGTTGAAGTTGTAGCGTATATGTTGAGATCTTCGGCGAGCATGCCTTCGAAGATGCTTCCACTTTCACATGCTTCTAAATATATAACCTACATGTACGTACTACTCATTAACTTTCTTCAGAGCTATAACAATCACATTAATTTCAAGTTGCATATCTTTGGGCTATATTTCTTTTATGACAAAGTATATATGTATCGTATTTGGATTAAATTACAAATCTTATTAATTATGCAATAACGTTACCATCTCTTTGTATGTGCCCATGGCATGCTTCTTTTTCAAGACCTTGATGAAGTCCTCGGCTACAACATAAGGCTTTTCCGGCATCCCTACAACCAAAATAAGACTAATATTGACCATCCATTTGTATATATATTCTTAACGTTGTGCTTCTAATTATCCTATAGGACAATTGTACTGAATAAGTGAGATTTTACTAGATATGTCTGTTTAGCTGTATTCTTAATTAAATGGAAATCCTTTTAGCAGTCACCTAGCAATCCGGCACCTCCATGATCGGTGTAGTAAAGAAAGATCCGATCATCGGTTTGCTATCCACAACCTTCCCACTCCCACCTTTCACTGAACTTTTGTCACCAAGAAGCACAGCAAAAAAATTATCTACATTAACATCCTCCCCCGTGTAGTCCTACATATAATAACAATGTTCACATAAAGTGATGTATTGTGAACGCTTAGCAACGATTTTTTCCGCTTAGCAAGAGATTAATTGTAATGTACGTACCTTGGGGACTCCTGCATAGACATCTTCACCTTCTGGGTGATGAATGATTATACCAGGCCTTGGATTCTCATCAGATGTGGCAATATCATCGTACATGAACACCACAATATTTTCATCTTTCAAGCCTCCTTTTTTAAGTATTTGATAAGCATGACAAACATTTGCCTGTGGTTAAAACGTTAAACCTTATATTTCTAAGGGCTAATGTATATTACTACATACAAGTTTTCTATTAAAGTTAATTCAACAAAGTTTTCTTTAAGTTTGTTACTGTATTTTACGTTATGTTCGTACCATAAACAAACTTAATTTGTAAATCGTGATATGTAACGGGGTCAACTGTTGTAATTTTGATAAATAAAAAAAAAACGGACTAAAAATAAAAAAGAAAATATCTAAAAAAAATATCCCCTTCCGATCCCCAAGGATCAAAACCAGTTGGACATGGGGTTCACCAAGCACGCCGGACAACCACTGCTTTTGCGTTTAATCGTGAACCATCATGTGCCCGGCAGCTCAATCACCACAACGTACTATTCATCAAACTTTGTAATTCATATATAGTTAATAGTTAAACTTAATTAATTATTGAGGTTAAATGCTATTTCTTTCATCCATCTACTTTGGAAAAAATTGATTCAAATGACAATTACAATAATCTAGATGAAAAGTTTTAAACTTTTTAATTAAAATGATAATAGGAAGAATTACATATATCCATCTCTTCACCTTTGAAATTACATATTTCTTCAAAACACAAGTTTTCAATGCATAAGTACAATACATTTTGTACATGCTTTGAAAATATATATGTTATTTTACAAGTTTGAAAGGTGTATATATATATGTGTGTGTGTAATTTACCCTTTTTATAAAATCACATATAGCATCAATAAAAGAAGTTGAATAATGAACTCTTACTTTATACATAAACAAAACCTCCTAACTAATTCAACTCACCAAGTTAATGTTTTATTTTTAGAGTGACAACTCATATATATTTTTTTTATTTTTTAACGGTATATAAATATACGATCTTGTTTCAGAGAATATGTGTTATTTTAATCGAGTTCATCTATCCGTTTTATAGCTGATACCGCACCCCATATTAGTTTATTAAACAACTAATTAACTTGTACTTGCACGGATCGAAACAAGTACCATATTAAATTATTAAAAATGACCAATGTCGCTAGACCATAACATCGTGGACGTTCAACGTACTCACCTGATGGCGGTAACTTGCGAATCCCTTGGATCCAGCGACAAGTAGAGCCCATCTAGTGCCATTCCCCAGCTGGTCGTCCACCTCTTTCTCCGTATCGACCGCTGACCGGATCAACGGGTCCCAACCCCACCATGAACCCGAGCGCCTTTTCACGGCAGCTCCGTTAGGCCGCACCGCCATGATCACTACAAGAAGCAAACATATAAGACGAAAACCGGCCATCGAAACCGGAAGTAAAGTATAGATCGATGAGGTGTATGGAAAAAGTGACGTACAATTTCATTTGATTGCATTCAAGTGTACAAAATTAAGAAAGTGTCATACGGCATGCAAAGGGATTGAAGAGAGATAACACCTGGCAAAATGTGAAAGCCAGGTGGGATTAACAATGATCATAGACCTGTGATATGATAGCAAAGTAACTATGGGGACGGTTAAAATATGCCAAAAAGAAAAGGAGTTTTATAGATTGATTGTAACTAATAGCTTTTTATATATGTTATTAAGGGAAGTCTAATTCATTTAATTACTAGAGGCATTTGCATTTCAAATATAAGTTTTTGTGTTTAACCCCGGGCATGGGAAACAATATTTTTAGACTAGTTTAATTATAAAAGTATGATAGATTTACGTAAAGAAGTAACAAATAGAAAATCGTTATAAACTTTTGCCTTTTTTTACCTGCATGTTTTGGTCTAAATATTAGTTCAAAAAATAAAAATAAATCATCTGTATATTTACGAAATCATTGTTTAGCCTTATAAGCTTTTTTAACATTTTCAAAAGTGACCGTGAGTAGAAGAGAAAGAAACTATAATGATAAAAATATTTTAAAAAAATATTATTAATTTAATTAAGAAATAAAAAGAAAAAAAAAATATTTTTAGTGTAATCATAGAGACGAGTAATATAACATATTTTCCCATTACCTTCAGCTAACTGCTTGAAAAAAAGATATTTTTTTTCTCCTTTTTCTGACTCAATTCTGAAGTTGAGTGGTGTGAAAGCTACCTTCGATTCTTTCTTGCTTGCAGAGGTGAAAAAGCTCTGAAAAGAAGCAACCCGACTTGAAATCTTTTTGCACTGCATTTCTTATGATAACCTGGTCGAGAGAGCACAATACATCGATGTAAAAGATTGATCCCTTTGAATCTTGGTTCATGATGGCCTTTTTATTAATAGAACTGAAAGCTTTAAAAAAAAGGAAAAAAAACAAAATATAATATAATCAAATTTCGGATAGCTCTAAAACTCTCACTAGTTACAAAGAAAGGAAAAAAGCAGAAAAAAAAACAATAATATAATCAAATTATATTAACAAAACGATATGATTCCTATTGAGAATAGATGAATTGAAAAAGAAAAAGAATTAAAAGTTTGTGGAACATGCGATTCTTATTTAGTATCTTACACACCTAGATATCATATACTTATGGTACATGTCTTTGACTTTTGCCTTCTTAAAGACTCGATCATGGCTTATGAATATGAACACCCTTAATTTCTATGCCTCACAGCAAACCTATTGACCAAAGCAAGTGCATTACTAGTAACTTGTGACACATAAACCATCCTCTTGGTGACACCATCCTTCACATGTCCATTCACACCAAATCCACCACTACATATGTTCTCATTAGTAAGAGCAGAACTGACCCAAGTTTCCACATTGCTCATGCGCCACTCGAAATCTTGACCCGCGGTCCGACCCATCCGCTCCAGCTCCTGAACCGACCGGCTCAGGCTTACCACACTGTTGGTCATGGTGCTGATACAGTCTTTCACAGCTTGATACTCTATTGGTCTTAGTCCAGACACTCGAGCCAGTTTAGAAACGAATGTGACAGCTGACTTGACTTCGTTTAGGCTGACTGTAACGGCTGCTTTGGCGAGATGGAGATCGCTCCCATGTATCGAACCGGCGTAAGTTGAGAGGGAGTGGGCACATAGAGACGGGTGCAGGGTGGTTTTGCATGAGGCCTTTATGAAGTCCATAGCAGCGGGTGCGGTGGTGGTGCACCGGAGGGTGGCTACAAGAAGTAGCAAGTAAAACACTAAAATTTTCATGTGTAGATTAAGAGTGTGTGTTTTTGGTAGCTAACAGTGAATAGAGATTATGAGAGAAGTGCTGAAGTTGATTAATAATGGTAGCTAGCTAGGGAGCTTTATATCGTGACACTTTATTAATATGGGTTAAAATAATTAATACGGGTTAAAATAATTAATACGGTTGCGAATTGAAGCCTTATTGTTGAAGCATGAATATATGTCAATGTTTCTTATAAACATATGAGTAACGACATTTAATATTTTACAACGACCACATGATGCTTCCTAAATTTAAGGAAAAATAATCTCCAAGTTGATTTCATAGGTTACTAAAATATCACGATAGGACAAGATAAGCACAACTATGGAATAGGTTAGGAAAACCATGGTATTGATTTAAAAATTATAAAAAAGTAATCTTAGGAGAAGAAAAAGAGACGATGAGAACAAAATTCAACGACAATAAAAAAATCATTTTTTGTCACTAAAACTAAAACTAAAACTAAAACTAGATTTAAAACAAATAATAAAAGAATAATAATAATAATATATCCTTCACATAGTTATATGAGTTTAAAAACATTTACAATCCATTTTTTATCTTCATCTATATAAATAGACTAAAAATCATTATTTTTTCTATTTCTTTTTTAACTTTATCATTATTTTTTCTATCTTTCACTCACAATCACTTAAAATATATTAAAACCATTATATGGTTTTGAACAATGATTTCTCAAAATACAGATTGAACAGTAAATTTATCATTTTCTTCACTCACAACCACTTATAACCATACCATATAATATAAGATACACACTCATATAAATATAGAGAACCGATTGTGAATGCTCTAAGACGGTTTCCAATGTAGGTCTTAGGAGACGCCCGTAACCGATGTGAAGGCGTCCCTAGAATAAATAATCTATTAAATTAAATAAATCATAATGTATTACTAAAACATGAATGTACGTAGTAAAAATATTTACCAGGATATTTTTAAATTTTTTATTTTTTCACTATTAATTTAATTGGATAAGCTATTTTTGAAACAAAAATGTTCTTAAGAAAAACATAAGGAAAAAGTTATAACTTTTGTATTAATTCACTGCCGTAAAACATTAAATTGTTTTAAACTTATATATTAAACTTTGGTTTTTAAATAGTTTTAAAATTAACTTTTTTAAAATATTTTAAGTAACTATATTATTTAAATGGTCTTAATAATAATGAAATATTATTCTAAAGTGTTAAAAACATTTTTTTATGTAGTTAATTTATTAATTATTACATATATTTATGCGAAAACTTTTTATCAAGTAATATTTGTATTTTTAAATTAAAAACAATATCAAACTTCATATAAAATTCTATTTATATGGGAACTCTTAACAAAATCAACAATGAAATAAATTAATAAATATATAATTTTTAAGAGTTCTTTGTAGACAAACGATACGAAACTATTTAAATCATTTAATAATTTAAGTCAGTGAATACATTTAAAAAGTTAAATTATTAAAAAATTTAACAATATTAAATTAATAATAGTTAAAAAGTTTTTACTATAAGAAAAAGAATTGGATAACTAAATTTAAAGCCAAATGTTGAAAGTTATAATGAAAAACAATATAAAAAATTTACGATGATAAATTAATTAGGAATTTTTAACACGTTTCACTTATAATTTCTTAATGAACATTTTTAAATATAAATGTTGTTATGTTATACAATTAAGAGTGAGAAAATGAGCTTTTTTTTTTTAAGAAATATCCATTTTGGTAAATATTTTTAGAATCACTCATTTTGATAAATAATTTTTCTACCACACTATTTTTGGAAAAAAAACTCCGGAAATGATGCTAAACTACCAGCCATACCAACGGTGGTGGTGGTTAGTGGTAACGCTCGGTGGTTTTTCCGTTGGTTTGGGCACAAAATTAGTGGGGTTATAACGTTATCTGATTATGCTATTGGGCCATGTTATCGGGTTCTAGCAGGCTAGCAGAAGTTATTTTATTGGGCTGACCCAAAAATCAGTTTACCATCCCCAACTCCCAAGGCCCAAGGCCCCAACAATCTATAAAACTTTGGAAAATAGCCTAATTGGCCTTTTTATTCACTTAAATACCCATTAATTTTTTTTAGTTTGCTATGACCTTTATAAATGGTAATAACCGATTCTAAGTCGACTAGTGGCAAAGGGTATATTTAATATTTTTATACTTACTTAAGGACTGATTATGATACCTTTTACCTTTAGTATTGACTATCCGATCGAATCTTTTTACTCTTGAGCATGCGTCACCTTCTCTAGAAATTATAAACCTAGATTAGTCCTGCATGTGATGATAATAGAATTGTGATTATTATTGTATGTTTCTATTTTTATTTGACAATTTATTGTGACAGGTTATATTAATTGTATTAATCGTTGTTAACTGACTTCTGTTTAGTTTTACTTTGATATTGTTTTTGTGTTGTGTTGTAATCGTATTGTATTGCAGTGTAATATTGGTCATCAAAGAACAAATGTGAAGGATAACCAATTAATTATTTTTCTATTCTTATTACATACCAAAGTCCCAACAAGGTACGTTGTATAAGATAAGTATGTGAGTTTTAACAACCCATAAAGTACTAAAGTATGAAAAAGAATTTTGAAGAGAGACCACAACATGATCTAAATATACAATACACATGGATATCCCAATGTGCTTTTCATTCTCCTACTTCTAGTTATTTTGCAAAGTCTGTTTATATTATACAAATCACGTTGATAAATGAAATTCTTTTTCAACGTACCAGCAACTAAACATCCGTGAAATGGTTTTGACAATAGGGGCAAATGTTTAGAAAAAAACAAATGAATAAATACTTAAAATACAAGTCATTGAAAGAACGATAACCACTTATACTTGAAGGGACCACTGATGTAAAAGGTTGGAGTGTGTGAACACAAAAAATGGGTTTATTTGTTCACCAAAGAATTGGAGAAATTTTCAAAATTTCCACTAACCACACTTTTGAAAATATATACTTACTCCAAAGTGAATGTTTTCTTCACCATAATATTTGTAATAATCTTCATTTGACCACTCATCACGGGCTTGATGCTAGATTGCAAACCACTTAAAGAGTTCAAATATCAATCCATCTATAGTTGAAATACGACACCTAAAGTCGGAATTTCTTTGAGCATGTTGATATGTAGCTTGAAGAAAATGTCACATATCCTATAGTATGTATGGCTATATATCATTTGGAAAAGATACACACCCACATTATTTATATCACTTTAGATTTTTCGGAATCAAATTCTATAAATTTATAAAATATAAATTAGAGTATACTCACCCATTGAAAGAAACTTATATGAATTCTAAAAGGGCTTGATAAGAATCTTTTAAGGATGCTTGTTGTCTATTCTAAAGGGTTTCAATAGCACTGTCACAAGTTGTATATCATGTAAATATGAAGGTATAATAACTTTAGTGAATGATATAATTGTCTTAGAAATCAGATCAAATTCAGTAAATAATGTGAAAGTAGAAGTATGCAAAAGAAAACTTCTTTCATGCACTTAATAATATGAAGGTACCAATTATTCATTTGGATTCAAGTATTCAACTTGACTAATTTGGCATGTTAACATTTTGACTCGTGTAGGTAACAACATAAGCAGCACCATATCATTAACATTGCACTAACCAAATGGATGGTAGTTTAATCATTCAAGCTATTGGTCACAAATATGTTATTGTATAAGGAAAACCTTAGTCATCCTAAACTACATTAAAGAAAATGTCTCACATGGACTCTTTTTTAACGCGACATTAATTATTTAGTTTATAAGTCAAAGTCGCGCATTACTTATCTATACATGACAATGAAACGAATTTATAAATATAGTTTCTAACTTCCACAAAAACAATATGTCAAACCTAATTTCACAAGCAATATGCACCAATAATCTATATATATTTTAGAAAGTGATGTATATCCGTCTATGTTCAAAGAAATAAGTGGAAATTAAAGAAATTGAGTTGTATAAATAACAAACGATGGCATTAATCATCATTTATAATACAGGTACTACAAACACTAATAAAAATATATACACATGTAACTTTTTGAATAATATTAATTAAATTATCTTCAAAAATATAAATATACTATGATAAATTTTCTTTTAGTTTACAAGTAATTGTTCATGAATTTACATTTAAAATAACTTTATTTTATTATTATTAATTAATGAAAATTAAAAATAAATCTTATAAAGACGTGGTAATGACGGAAGCAGTGAGGTTATGATAGAGCAAGAGAGAGAACACTTGTCAAGTAGCTAAGTGGGCACATAATTGACGTTTATGAATTTGAATTGAAACTTTAACCCCTACACTTATATTGATTCTAAACTAAACCCTCAAATTGTATCAAGGGTCTACTTTTGCATGGTATAATGACTTTCTGGTACCGCTATATAGACAATCAGGAGCATGCCTATACTTGAAGAATGCTTTTATGTAAATTCGAATCTAAGCTTTCTGGTATGTCCTTTTTTATGTAATATTTGTTGAATCTTTTTGTAATGTGTTAAATGTTTTTTATATTTATAAAACTTATAATAAATCATTAAATATTACGAACCACTTATAATATTTGTCTCCAAAGGGTGGTGATAAAGTGGTAAACTCCTCAGTCCTCAAGCTTTGTAGATTCGAATTCTATATAGAGTGTGTGATTTTCGTTAAAAGAACCTTATATTATATTTATTTCGGTTAATTTTAAATGGTGGGTTTTAAGAAAAAAATGGATTATATTAAAGAATTAAAATCACATGGTACCCCTCTTGTAAATAATAAATCTAATATGTATGAATAATATCTTTTAATAATACAATAACAATTTAAAAATATGTTTAATCCTTTAAAAACAATAATTTGACTTTGAAACAGCTTTACATCTGAAATATATAGTTGATTACTTTCCTTCTCATATTGATTTTGCAACATTAATATTGATTTATCATCGTAACTTCTTGTTCCAATAGAAAATCAACCAAATATTAAAGTAATAGCATGCCAATATCATATATTGCGTATAGCAATACAAGTATACAACTATGCAAGTAATGAATTTGAATAATAATAATAATATAATAATAATAATAATAATAATAATAATAATAAATAATAATAATAATAATAATAATGATAATAATAATATAATAATAATAATAATAATAATAATAATAATAATATAAAGTAACAAAAATTTTGTGTTGTATGTTTCACCCCTATAATTGAATCATCGAACCGGGTTGCGGTTGACCCGTATCTCTCATGTATTCATGGTGGGACGGATGTCACTATAATCTCACTCTACCTTTGTATATATTATTATTGTAGGTTGGTGATGAAACTAAAGTTGGTATAGGTTATTGTAGCTTTTAGTTCGTACTACGTTTAATTATTTGGTGGTGCAACAATGGGAAGACAACCGTGTTGTGACAAACTAGGAGTGAAGAAAGGGCCGTGGACCGCGGAGGAAGACAACAAACTCATCAAGTTTATCCTCACCAACGGTCCATGTTGTTGGCGGGCCCTCCCTAAGCTGGCGGGTCTCCGCCGTTGTGGCAAGAGTTGCCGCCTTCGTTGGACCAATTACCTCCGCCCAGACTTGAAGCGTGGCCTCCTCACTGAATCCGAGGAACGACTTGTTATCGACCTTCATGCTCGTCTTGGTAATCGGTACGACTCTAATTGATCCCTTATATAACTCTAAATATTTAAGAAACACTGCTAGAGAAAGCTTTTTTCCATGCATTTCTCTTAAATAAAAAGGATTGTCGGAAATTTTACAAATATGATCATGATCATGATCATTCTAGGTGGTATAGTGCTTGATCTTTTATCAAAACAAACTAACTAACAAGATAATCATTTTCTTGTGACGCAAGAAACCATTCTAAAAAGTAATATTTTTATCGTTAAATATCTTTGGATAGGATAATATTAAGTTGAGTGTGTAATCATTTGTATATTTTAGATAAATTATAAAAAATAATTAGATCTGACATTACAATCTTTATACGTGGTAATAATATACATGTTAAATTAACGAAATGGAAATTTTAGGTGGTCAAAGATTGCATCAAAGTTACCGGGACGAACAGATAACGAGATAAAAATCATTGGAATACTCACATAAAAAAGAAACTTCTAAAAATGGGAATTGATCCGGTCACTCATCAACCTCTTCAAAACGAAATTCAAATAAGTGAGACAACATCTCCCCATAATGATCATTCTCCGTGGTTTGAAAGCACGAATAAGTTAGGATCCTCAAAGGAGAACCCGAGTGCCACGCAAATCGAAAACAGTTCATATGTAAATGATGAGCCGAAGAGCTTGTTTCAAACCCTTAGTGATGACGAAAAATTGCTAAGTTACCTATTAGGCGACAATGAGCCTCTTCTGCTTGATGCATCAAATTGGGTGTCGCAAGATGATACTAAAAGGTCCGGTGATCGTACAAGTGTGTTAGACTCATGGGATGACGAGTGCACTACATGGCTAATGGATTGCCAAGATTTTGGAGTTAAGGATTTTGGGTTGGATTTTTTCACCAAAGTTGATATGAGCTTCTCAAACGCGTTGGATGCGGACAACAAAAGTGAATGATGTTACAGATTCTTACAAGTTCTTATTGGCCTATGATAAGTTTATATATAATTAACAGCCAGTTCTCATCTGTAAAGCAAGTCAAACGAAGTGTTTCCTCAACATTACAGCAAGTTTAAACATAAGAAACGTTCATGTTGTATTAAGGATCATGTTTAAGTTAAATTTAGGTTAGTATTGTTAGTTTTGTCAAATGATTTGTCTGTGGATGGTATAGAAAGGAACTCAAGTGTGGTTTCTCACCATCAAAGAATGACGGGGTACTGGCCAAAGATAATGTGAAGGTAGGAAATATTGTTAAGTATCAAAAGTTAGAGGGGTCTTTGTGAATATAGAAACCTCTAGTGCATTTATGTGCATGTATTCATTTAAAAATCAGTGATGTTAAAATACACAATGATTTTAATTTCTTTGCTCTCGAATACACATGTTTTACTTCAAGACTTACTTTATTGTTAAGATACTAATTTTTACTTTTACACTTCATCTATAATTAAAATACTAATTTTCTACATTAAAAATTTTAATTCATGACTTTTAGTTGTAAAGTGCACTTTTTTACTGCCGGAATGCCACTTAATATTTTTTTGATAGTTAAAAAAATTACGACGACTATTGTCTAATTTTTAAAAGGGGGTAACGATGATTAGATATTGCATCGTTTTCCACATGACTTAGAAAATTGTGCAAGTGTGTGCAAAGCAATGCAAAAGTCTCAAATAAATCATATTGTTTTGTCAAATCTGTCTTTCTTCGTTTCCCTATTAAAGAACATTGTGGCTTACTCGTTCTCGCTTAAAAGGTATTAAATAAATTTCTAATATTAGCGATATAAATTAGATAGATTCATTAGATAGGGATAGTTTTTGAGAAAATTAATATTTATAGAATTCATTAGATGGGGATTGTTTTTAAGAAAATCAATATTTATATGAAAATAAAAAAAATCACAGAAACAAATTACATAATTCATAAGCTTTATATTATTTTAATTGTTAAAAGGTTTTTTAAATATTTGTTACATGTATGTGAACATAAATATGAGAATGAAGAGTTTTACGTATACGTTACACTATGTCGAATAAAAAGTGGTTACGTATACGTAACCTATATGTGACGTATATATAAAACCATGTTACGGTTTTTCATTCAATCCATACCTTTATGTATATATACACACATAAATATAAAGAGAAGTGATTAAAAAATTATAAGTTATGTGACCGGTTTCATTTGTTTTCTCTAGGTTTTACATAAAATTATGATTTTTTTAGGAACTCTCATCTTCATAGATTATTATAAGCATTATATCTTTACCACAAATCTCCATTTCAAACCTTTCAATTAATCAAACTACATAACTCAATTTAAATCAAATTAGAAGGTAAATACGCAAGCTACATCGCTAGTCCTTTTATAAATAGCAAAACTAAGTCTTTTAAAAACAACCTCCATAAATCTTCAAGTCGTAACATTGCTATGCATGACCTGCTAAACACGACTAAGTAGTTTCATAGCTTTAGAAAGCCAAAAGTATCAAATGCAAATGGTATAAACACGTCTTGATTGTCAAAACAGGTTTTCGCATGTTTGTTCAATTTGCTTGATGCAGCTTTTAACGCAGACAGACCCACGATGAAAACACTACTTTCAAGCTGCTTATCTTTCGTCTTTATTGAGTCAACCTTACAACGATTCGATCAAGTCATAGGTTATATAATAACACTTTATCACATAAGGAGAACTTTACAAATTGTTATTAGTTTGGTCTATAATACGAGGTTGTAAACTTTAATATATTATTAAACTAAGCTAATCTAGAGAGAGAAACAATGAAAAAAAACAACAAGCACTGTAAATTGTGTTTAATATTAATATATGCACATTGCTATGTATAATATATGCTAAAAGGACTAACTACCAAACTCAATTATAATTCTTAACATCCACTCAAAAGCTAACGTTGATGGTAATAAAAAGGAGATGAGTAAAAACATATATGGGTTAAAAGGTAATAAATAGGGGATGAGTATGTTGTTTGATGTTGTGAAGCTCAAATTTCCAAGTTGCTCATCTCTAATAGTAGAGGTGGGTATAAAAACCGGGTTCGAATCCGACCCAGTGTACCTAACTCGGACCCGGTACGGGTAGTACCTGATGGGAGGCATACTCGGTTTGAACCCGTTTAAATCCGTAGGGTTGGAACCGGGTTTAGTTTTTGAGTTTTTTAGCGAATCCGATCCGGTCTAAACCTGAATTGAACCCGTATTGGACATAAAAAAAAAAGAAAATAAGAAAAAAATAAACTAAACCAGGTATTGGACACGGTTCCGGACCCAACCCTACCCTACCCGGGTATGACGGGTAGGGTTTTCAAGCAAGTGAACCCAATCCGGATTCGTACCCGGTACAAAAAACCCAATTGGGCCCAACCCGATTTGAACCCGGTTTCGGGTATAGCCCAAAACCCGATTTGCACGACTCTATCTAATAGTATTAGTGGCGCATCCATAAATTTGCAATATATGGGCTGGGCTAGAAAAATGGGCCGATTAAAAACAAAACACATTCAACTTTATGTTGTATCAAAATCACCGATGCTAGCTCGGTTTGGGCTTAAACTATACGGGTGCATGGGCCGATACCACTACACTGGATCCGCCTCTTTGTAAGTTTATAATATGATTTTAATTTTGCTGCTGGAGCCCAATGATAATAAACGATAGCCCAACAGAAAAATGGTAGTTGGTTCATGTAGAATGGTTGTGGAGGCCAAGATAGACAGATAAGGCCCAACTTCCATTTAAAACAAGCGAGTGTAAAGATTGCTTTGGTTCTATGTAATAGTATATGTCTATATTTGTAATATATTGTAATTAATTGATGGTGATCCTCTCCATATTAGGAGAGTCGGTTATGTATTGTATCGAGATATTCAGATGAGAAGGAATGAGAAAGGGCATCTTGAATAATTCTTATATGGTATCAAGTCAACCCTAGATCCTACCCTAATCCCGCCGCCGCCGACTGTCTTCTCCGGCTCCGGCATCTTTTCTCCTCACTCCGCTGCTTCTTATACTATGTTCTATGGCTTTCTTTGTTTGCTCTCATTTATCGGTCGGTGGTATCTAACACATGTTGAATTATACTCCTATTTCAATTGGTCAATAAATTGCATTACAACCATTCGCATTTCATCCCTCATTGCATTATCTTTTCCTCTTTTAAGTGTATTATATATGTTATCTAAACCGAGCAGGTACTAGATTACTTTACGGTTATCAATGATGATTACAACCAAACTACCCCTAGTACCTCAAGTCCTTCCAACTAGATTTCTTCCCAATCATTTGTTTATAGCCTCAACGTTAAGTTCCATTAAAATTTACCTCTAAATGGTTTAAAGAAGTCTCTTAATCGGTAAGTTTAAAAAAGATACTAAAAGAGTCTACCTCTTATTTAGTTAGATTATGTAATAACTTAACATAAAGTTACCAAACAGACCCTTAATATTATTTGTATTTCATGAAGGGTTTAATCCTTTCTTGTTTTCTCTTTAAATTATCCTATGCATAGAGATATTTACAACTTTGCAATAACTGGTTTCATATTAAAAAATATATATACTACATACCTCACGAAACCTAGAACATAAATAAAGGAATCAAATGATGATGATATAGTTGGGAGAGTAATTAAATCAACCAAAAACCGAAAACGTGTAGTGTCCACACCGACACAAACCTCCCCACCGGTCCCCTAGTTAAGTATGTGCCTATGGGTTATGGGCTATGGGCTATGGGCTATGGGCTATGGGCTATGGGCTATGCACATGATAACAACACCAAACCCGGTTCTCTACTCCAAATCAATCTTCCATTCTGGTCCCAATGCATGTAACCTACAAGTTTGTGACGAAAGAGACTAGACTTTGAGCGATTTTACTTTATCTTTTCTTAAATGTCTTCCCCGACCGTGTGTACGCGGTCATTGAATTTTTATTTTTTTACTTTTCATAATATATTACTCAATTAGATGAGACCACAATCATGAAGGAAAAAACTGTAAATCTTAATACATTTCTAACGCGCTTAAAGTTGAAATTTACTAAACATAACAAATTACTTGCAAACTTCTTTTGTGAATTACAAGAAGTTTAAACATAAACTTGATGTGTTACAATACATGTAATTATATACTTTGTGGTGAAAGAAAAAAAAGATAGAAAATGCTGTTGTATGTTTATGTCAAAGCTTACAGGTTGGAGAGCATGATGCATTAATTAGTTTGTCTATATATTTTGTGTAATAGTTGCTTAATTTAATTATATCTCAACTGTCTCATTGAAATCATGTCCATTTGAGTCCTTATATATACTAGTGATGTTGTTATGCTTCTTCACACACTTCGTTGTAGGTCATCACTTGATCATCAAGCAACGATATATGATGCCTACTAAGCTTTTACTCCTTGCATGTGTTGGCTTTTTGATTTGCACCACTAACATAGTTGGTGGTAGAAAGCTTTCTGAAGAGGAGGAAAAAACAATTAGTGGATATGGTAAGGGTATTGGAGGTGGAGTAGGATTTGGAGGAGGTGGAGGGGGTGGCGTTGGTGGTGGTTCTGGAGGAGGAATTGGTGGGGGTATCGGTAAAGGTGGTGGTGGCGGAGGGGGATTTGGTGGTGGTGGTGGATTTGGTGGTGGAGGTGGAGGAGGAATAGGTAAGGGCGGTGGTGTTGGAATAGGAGTTGGCTCTGGAGGTGGAATTGGTGGTGGCATCGGTAAGGGTGGTGGAATAGGAGGGGGAATTGGTAAAGGTGGTGGAGTTGGAGGTGGCTCTGGAGGCGGAGTTGGTGGCGGCATTGGTAAGGGTGGTGGAATAGGAGGAGGAATTGGTAAAGGTGGTGGAATAGGAGGTGGCTCTGGAGGCGGAGTTGGTGGCGGCATTGGTAAGGGTGGTGGAATAGGAGGAGGAATTGGTAAAGGTGGTGGAATAGGAGGTGGCTCTGGAGGCGGAGTTGGTGGCGGCATTGGTAAGGGTGGTGGAATAGGAGGAGGAATTGGTAAAGGTGGTGGAATAGGAGGTGGCTCTGGAGGCAGAGTTGGTGGTGGCATTGGTAAGGGTGGTGGAATAGGAGGGGGAATTGGTAAAGGTGGAGGAATAGGAGGTGGTTCTGGAGGCGGAGTTGGTGGGGGCATTGGTAAGGGTGGTGGAGGTGGAGGTGGAATTGGTGGTGGTAGTGGAGTAGGAGGGGGAATTGGCAAAGGCGGTGGTGGTGGAGCGGGAGGTGGTTCTGGAGGCGGAATTGGTGGTGGCATCGGTAAGGGTGGTGGGGTAGGAGGAGGAATTGGTAAAGGTGGTGGTGGAGGTTCTGGAGGTGGAATTGGTGGTGGTATAGGCAAGGGTGGTGGATTTGGAGGTGGAGTTGGTGGGGGCCATGGAATCGGTGGTGGAGTCGGTGGTGGTTCTGGAGTTGGGATTGGTGGTGGGGGAGGCGGTGGATTTGGTGGTGGCATTGGCAAGGGTGGTGGTGCAGGCTTGGAGGAGGAAAGGGTGGTGGTATAGGCTATGGAGGTGGTGGTGGTGGCGGCGGCGGCGGCGGTGGTGGTGGAGGAGGAATTGGTGGTGGATATGGGTATGGTGGAGGAGCGGGTGGCGGGTTCGGAAAAGGAGGAGGCTACTAAAGCTAAGGAGTAAGGCCTTGAACCATGATCACTTGTAACCATAATAATAATAATAATTGGGGGCAAAACACTTGCTATGACCCCATCTAGTTAATTACAATTAAACATTCATGGTAGTATATTATATATTTATGATTTATGATGCATGTTCCTATCTATTTTCATGTATTAAGCATCACATGAGATCAATTATGAATGGATCACTATCGAGCCTACTACAAATACTTCATCCACACTAATTTCACTTTGTCAATAAAGATTTAAGCAATGGTTACTTAATCACACGTGCATATGTATTTCTATGTATTGAGCATCATATACAACTTAGAATAATCTACTAGAATTTCAAATCGATAAATGTTTATAGAATAACAAAAGAAAAAAAGTCGAAGATGAAAGAGAAGCATAAACCAACGCGAATTTGGCATGATGAACTTATATCTATCAAAATCATGATCAACTTTGTATGTCAAAAAAGCATGGTGGTGATCGGTGAACATTTGTTTGCAAAAAGGCCAAAGGTGGCAACCAATAATGGAACCTGCTAAAGTCATTGATAAAATTAGCTTACAAACAGAAGACACTAGCAAAAGTAATCGTGTCACTATCCTTATAAATGCTACAACGCTTAAAGTCCAATTAAGAAGGGCCCTCGTCATGTGAAGGCATGGATCCACTGTTGTACAATCAAAAACGTGTGTAACGATCATTCAATTTATTAACACCGTTGTCTAGAATATCAGTCATTGAGATTACAATATCGAAGGGGGAAAAACAAGGTTTTAGTAACAGTTCAAGGTAAATTATAGGTTCGGTATCTAAATTTGCTTTGAATTTAGGTTGAAAAGTGAATATAATTACATTTAGCTATTCATTTCAATATGATATGTGCACTATTTATTCTAACACCCCATGTAACCTAGCAAGACATAATTTTAGTTATACAAGTCGCTGCTTTCATTTATATACGTGATCAACAACTTTTGTTTACTTACATGACGTTGATAAGTTAAGTTTCTTGTAGGTGATAAGCATATATGAAAACACAACTTAATACATATACATAATTAGCTCAATTAAAATATCAGTGTTTGAGTACAATTTAATTGTTTACATATGTGACGTTGATCAGTTGAATTACTAGTTCATGATAAACATGTATGAAAACACATCTTCATACATATACATAATTAACTCAATAGATAAAATTAGATTTAATTGTTGTAAAGTAAGATTAGTACCACTAAAAAAATGTCATAGAGCTGCAATGAAATTTAAAAATGTATCAATTTGATCACTAATGTATATTTTCTCTTGATCGAGTCATCATCGCATTTTTTCAGGCCAAGAAAAAGAGAAGAGAATATGTGGGAATTGGTATTTATATGTAATTATATTAAAATAAAAAACATGAATCATAGTAAAACTAAAAATATATGTATAATTTAAAATCCACATCACTACTACACATCATAATAATAAAAAGTAAAAAAAAATAACTTAAACATAAAAAACAAGCTAAAATTTATATTGAAGCCTATAATTTAAATAGTTAAAACCAAGTGAGTTAATTGAAGCATTTATAAATTTAAATAATTTGATTAAACTTTTTTTAAACTTCATTACTATTACCCTTTAAAACAATATTATATATAAGCCCAATCTCTATTGAGTAATATTAACATGGATCGGTGATCCTTTAGAAAGCCCATTCAGTTTTCTCAATGTACAAGACCAAGCTTTATGTTTTCATCGTCGATATAACTAATATGGGCTTTCTGCCTCGCATCTGGGCTTCCTTTTTTTATTTTAACTTTCTCATCATTTGGGATTATATTCTATTCAAAATGATATTGTATTGGTTATATTTGTTCCTAGTTACAATACCATTTTCAAAAGCAATTTCTGATGTTACTTATCCCTTAGGTATACATTTCTTAGATTCTGTTATCAATTATATATTTTCTTAAGTTCTTGAAATACATTTAATATAAAAATTTATATGTAAAATGGTTGTGTGCCTTTTATCTAACTAGCTGTCTAACCCTATCATTTTATGAAAATACATTTTGTAATCTTTCCGGCTCTTTAACTAAACTTTATTTTATATCGAAAGTGTCCCCCTCTGACACAAATACATTTATATAAGATGCTAACTGGACAATAAAAGTATACTTAGTTCGTAAACTTGCATTTATTTATTTCTTACAAGTTGTTTTTTTTCTTTTTATGTTTTTTACCTATTTAATCGATAAATATTATAAAGTGTTTTTGTTTTTGTTTTCCTTCAAATGCAAGATGGTAACTGGACATGTAACATCATATGAGTGGATTTTAGTAGGTAGTGTTTGATACAAATAAGAAACGTAAAAAATTAAAAACTGATTTTAAGAAATGAAAACTCGGATTGGTGACAAGTATTAGAATGAAATTTTGAAAACTCAAACACTTTGTGAAGATTGAATTTTCACTTTTGACAAGAGCAAATTTTATTTTCCTGGCATTATCAAATTTGGGATCATAACTTACTTTTTGAAACTTTATAAAGTTACAATTTTGAATAGTTATAGCAATTTTTATTAACTCGCAAATGAAATGTCCACTTTTTTCTAAGAGTTAAGTTTAATTTTACTCCCTGATATTCAACAAAAATAATAATTTTTCTCTAAAAGATTCAAAACATTAATTTACCTTCAAAAGTTTTTATATTATATTAATTTCAGTTTAAAAGTTTCATTAGTTGTTTTAACTTAATTTAATATAATATCATTTTAGACTGAAATTTAAATAACTAATGAAACTTTTAAAGTTAAATTGATGTTTTTAATCTTTTGTTAAAAAATTGTTACTTTTGAATGCACCTTTTTTTAAATTATGATTGAAGTAAAATATGAACATTACAAAGACAAGCCTTTAAAAACTAATTATGATGATAAAATCAAGAGTCGTAATAAAAAAGATTGTAAATTTTTGTTATATGGATTATAAATTTAACTTAGATCATATTAAAACTAATAGTAACATAATGAATGAAAAGGGGCATTCAAGTGAATTGGGCAACTCAACCTGGTCTACACGTATGAATCAAGTTTACTAAATCAAGAGTTGATTTGTTAATCGTATAACATGTTATATCGTATTCAAAGTCAATATTCCAGTAAGTGGGAAAAAAATGTTGAAGAGGAACTTTATGATTTTGAACATGTGGAATTAGATGTATAGCAAACAAAAAAGTTGGAGGTCCTCCATTTTGTCATCATAATATGCAATATCTCGCAACCTAACTCCATTATGTCTAAAATCCAATATCCGACTTTCTATAAATAAAATTACCAAATTTATAGCTATTGATGATATCAAAGTTAACTATATTAGTTTCATAGTCTATATTATTAGGCTTAATCCATCATAAAAAATAATAACACGTGGCAGAACTAGAGAGAGTTTTAGGCCATTAGGGGATGTGTTGTTCTTTGTAACATTTTCATTAATATAGGTATTCAACGTAGTCATTTTATTTAGTTTAAATGTGTCTAGCACAAGTTGTTGTCATTAGAATAATTAGTATGTGTGAGTGTGTTAAAAAAATTAAGTGCTAAGAAGTGTTTTTTAACTGTGTTGGGCAATTGGTAAAGTTTATCAGCATGATTTAATCATTACTTTACTATTGCCATTTACTTTGAATGGTGGAAGTGTATCTAATATGTGATGATGACCATCTACTTTTAATACTTTCTTCATAGAGCATCCGATGTATTTTAAAAATGAAATTGTCATTATACAATCAAAACTAAGGTATGCCAATTGGTTGGTGGCTTTCGTACTTTTATGTTCATTATGTCCATAAAGTTTGGTCATCAACTTTTTTTAATTTCAAATTTGAATTTTGATGCATATTTTATTATATTCGTGAAAGCTACTTTTGTATAGAAAATTTATAATCATATGATTGCTGATCAAATTGTACGATTTACGCAAAATTATTGTTTTTACAGTGATTCATTTGATTCACATGTTGAAACCCACACACTTAGGGGTTAACGGCCCAACATCGTTGACACAATCACGATTCATTCCAACCCCCTTATGTATTCAGGATCAATAAGACTTTAGGTTGGTTTCGGATCATATCTAACCCTATCGTTTTACTATTAAGTTGAAAAAAACGTGTTAGATCCAACTTGAGGCTATCTTGCAATTTGACTCGCAACTATTCATCTATCATGGGTATGATTCCATGATTGTTGAAAACTCAGTCCAAGTTTTAAAGTTTTAGTGGTTCTACCACCATATATCCCATTCCTCACTATGCCATAAAAATTCTTAAATATTTTCACTAAATGTTAAGAGTAAGTGTTCATTAAGAACCAATGCAAAATAATAGGAACTATGATGGCCAATACTCATATGACCTTTTAGAAGTCGTAGATATTCTATTATATGTTGTATGATCATATGTGATTCATATAAGTAATATATTTACTTTGATTTTTCGGATTTTTTAATTGTATTTCCTTTCTTAATGTATACTCTTTTAACAAATATACTTTGCTTTTTCTGATTTTTCTGGTTTTCAATTGTATATCCTTTCTTTAATGTATACCCTTCTAACAAATATACTAAAAGACAGATATGTAGTCTCTTGTGAGTTGTCAGGTAATATATATAAATTAAGAAACACATGTCATAATTTATAATATGTGTTTTGAAAACAAAGGAAACACATCATTCAAGAAGAAAAATGGGTCTACTTCTGGAAGGAGGCATAGTCAAGAGGAATCAATAATAAAGTCATAAGTAATTGTTCTTTACAAAAGACAATAATCTAGACCTAATTTGATTATTATTTTTTCTTATTTGTTAACTTAAAAAATAAATAAAATAATTATGTTTATAGGTTTAATCATAAGCAAATTAAAAAGGGTGTAACTAACACTTAATTTAAGTTGATCAGTGCTAATAAATCATAATTATAGGTGACATATAAAAGGATCATAAGGCAACTAATTGTTAGCTAATATGTTTTCATATTTGAAGCACGGATATGACCTTCAACTTGGATCATAGCTCAATGGGTGTTAAATCGTTTTAATTGAAAATATGAAACATTTTTATAAGATGACACGACGTACGTGTATTCGACAAAGTTATTTTTATCAAAGGAGGTGGCAAGCATGACTCAACTATAATTTAAGGCGTGGTTGTTGTGGTAGCAAGCCATGGTGTATTATCAGTCATTCGATGCTGGTTGAGACCTGATGATATCACCATGTCGGTAATGACAATTATGCTAGGATTATGATTGTTGATTGATTTAACGTTTGACTAGGGTTTAGCTAGTGTTTTTCTTTAAAGTTAACTTGACTAAAACTAAAGACGAGTTCAAAGCTAGTGTTTTTCTTTTAGGGTTTATGACTCCATTGTGTGAACTAACACTAATGTTATCAATATACATAAAGATTTATGATAATTGGACTAAACAAATAAATATGGTATTTAAATTATATACGATTCATTTAGATTTTTTATAATAAAATTGACCTAATGGATGTATATGATTTTATTTGTCTCAGTGTTGAATTAGTCAATACGGTAAAGAGTTCTACTTGATTATTCAATCATATGATTAGTAATTTCTGATGAAATATATGTATATTTGGATTTGGATTTTTGTTTTAAAAACATGTTATTTTAATGATAACAACAAACAAACAAAAACATCTAGCTACAAGCTACCATAAAATCAAATAATTTAATGATAAATAATATTATTTTATGATAGAAATTTTACTATATTATTTCCTTATGGCATATGGCATTTAAGATTTACAAATGTGGCCTACAAAAGATTCCCCCGGGTATGAAACTACTTGCTTGAGCTTTGGCATTCTGCTATAAGCTTTTGAGAGGCATCTTTGCACAAAAATAACTAGAAAGATTAAGTTAAATACTAGAATACCAAAGTCTAATTTCAATAAAGCTAGATTAATAATTTTTGAAAATTATAATTCAATATAGTATTTTTCAGTGATTAATTAAAAGGCCATGTTTCTATTTTTATTTGATTGTTTTAATATACTTTTATTTGAAACTAAGTTTGTGATATTGTGTCATGTCTTCTTACAACGTTGATAATCATATATGCATTTTGTTAATATTAAATTTAAAAAAATTGATATTTTGCAAGAGTGGTGATGTATGTGCGTCTTAAATATAAAAAAATATGAATAACATGTTCGGTTCTTCACACATGAATTAAAGAGTTTTTTTCCTTTGATTCCATTAACTTGCGTTATTTCACGTGTCATAATTATATGCATAGTTCACTTTAGAAATAGTAATCACTTGATTTATTTTAAAGTTATGTGAAAATTGGAAGTGTAATTTAAAACCAAAATAGTATATTAAATTAAATTGAAAAGAATAGGAAAACTGAAAAAGGGGACCATAATGGAAAGGTGAAACATTCATAAGGCCTAAAGTAACACACACATGGTGACAATTAATTTTACCTTTTTTATTTATCTTTCAAAGTAAACTTTACACAACCCACTTTTTCTAACTTGTGCTGTTTAAAAAGAAAACATATATCTAACTTGTCATAATTTCTGATGTGACCATCATTAATATTTGAAATTCTTCTTTACAGCTTTAATTAATTTCATTTTCATATTTTCACGAATTTCTTGCTTTCCATTTTCCTAATTTTAAGTATTATCATACATGGGACAATGTACGTACAATTTTCTCTCCATCAAAATATGATTCTTGGAAATTTAATTTTACATCAAAATAGAAAATGTTAAAGTTATTTTATTATTGTTATTATTGTTTCCTTTTTGAGAATAGTAATTCATATATATATTTATATACTTGTATCTAAACGGTACAAAATTTTTGTCAGATAATAAACTATCGTCTTATTCCGAAAATCTATAATTTTTATTAGCCGACTACCAACCTATTTGACATTCCTAATTTCTATTAATTTCTTTTTCAAATGGCTAAATGTTATGTTACAAATCGCAACTAATTAACATCAAACCACTATAATGAGGCTTAGACATTTGATCTCAATAAAAGTTTTACCTTATAACTTTAATAATTTTATTATTAGAACATTTACAGTAAAATATTTAAAAACATATAAATATATTTGATATATTATACAAAAATGATTTTAAATAGTCTGTGAGTGAAAAAAGTATAAAATATTATTGTTGGATGCGTAGAATATTAGGAGAATATTATATGAATAGGTGTTAATTGAATTCATGAATTCGACTGAACATCACATGTAATAATTATAGTGTAGAATATTCACATCATGCATACGCAATATGAGGAATGAAAGTCAGAGGGATCCAACTGTTAATGATTGACTATTGCAACCGCATTTTCCCATCTCATTTCCATTTCATTTCATTTTCATGCACCTCTCCTCTCTCCTTCACTTTGAAAATCTCCCCCTTCTGTTCACACTCACTCTTCAATCTTCTTCATCTTTCAATTCATTCTTCACTCCAATCTGCAACCATACCCTAAAGACATGCTCCATCTCCCCCTCATCCTCCTCCTAGCCCTCACCCTCTTCATCTCCCCAAATCCATCCGATGCAAATGCAGAACTCACTCTTCTCATGAACATCAAAGCTTCCTTAGATCCCGACAACAAGCATCTCACCTCATGGACCGACTCCGGCGACCCCTGCAGCACCAATTCCTTCATGGGTGTTGCTTGTAACGACTACCTCAAAGTCGCTAACATCTCTCTACAAGGCAAAGGCCTCACCGGAAAACTTTCTCCCGCGATCTCCGGCTTAAAGTGCTTATCGGGTTTATACCTTCATTACAATTACCTCACCGGAGAGATCCCCAGAGAGATTTCGGATCTCACCCACTTATCGGAACTGTATCTCAACGTCAATAATCTCACCGGAGCAATTCCGCCGGAGATCGGAAACATGACGAGTCTTCAAGGTTAGCTTATAACTTATAAACTAATTGTACGTGTTTATCATATTATCGATTAAACAACTTATGTTTGAGCTTAATTTGGTGATTAATGAATGTTGTTTGTTTTTTTTTTTTTTTAAATTCTTTCAGTGGTGGAGTTGTGTTGTAATGAGTTAAATGGGAGTATACCTTCGGAACTTGGGAACTTAAACAAGTTAGGGGTTCTAGCCTTGCAACACAACCGGTTAACCGGTGAAATCCCTCGGACGCTTGGAGGATTAGCCGCGTTAACGCGGCTCGACCTTAGCTTTAACCGCTTAAGTGGCACGATCCCGGTTAATATAGCTAAGGTATCGCGATTAGAGTTTTTTAACATCCAGAATAACACCCTCTCAGGCTTCATTCCAACAGGTAAAACTTAACTAAAAACGTATTGTTTTCTATTTTATAAGATTTTAAAACTGATAATATTTTAATGTTCACCGCCTAGGATAACAAACTCCCAGACCAAAACACTTTAAAACGTGTCTACTAGGAATCCAAAAGATCCTAACGTGACATGATATATTCTAGGTAATTGCTTGGTGGTTTTACATTTGTGAACTGACATTGGGTTCTTTTGTATCAGGTTTGAAGCGACTCGGTGACGGGTTCGGTTACAAGAACAATCGTGACCTATGTGGTTCGGCGTTTTCTTCTCTAAGACCATGTACGGACCTTGATGTCGCAATGATTAACGACCTCGACCCGTTTACACCCGCACCAAACAACACCATACCACAAAACATACCCCAATCAGCTAGCATTATGCCTCATTGTCACCAAGTTCACTGCAACAGTTCATCTAACCTCAAACGTGTTGGCATCATAGCAGCCATAGTCACAGTCATTGCAGCACTGACCGTAACCGCATTCGTCACACTATTCATCCACCGAAGGCGAAAACAGAAGATTTGGAGCAAGGCCGACACGCCCGACCGTAGGTTCAGTGCGCAAGGATCGTCCCGTGAGAGCAGAGAATACTCTTGCGCGTGGGACCCGACACAAAAATCACCCAAAACGTGCGGTTTTTGTGTCGAACTAGAGCCCAAATCGGGCTCGTTACAGAACTTCAACATGGAGGAGATCGAATCCGCCACCCGGTACTTTTCAGAAGCAAATTTGTTGGGTAGAAGCAAATTCTCTGCTGTCTACAAAGGGGTTCTACGTGACACGTCAGCTGTCGCGATAAAGAGCGTGAGCGTGTCGAGTTGCAAAGCCGATGAGGCCGAGTTTACAAAAGGGTTGAGCTTGTTAACATCTTAAAACATGATAATCTAGCAAGGCTAAGAGGTTTTGCTGTTCAAAAAGCAGAGGTGAATGTTATTTAGTGTATGATTTTGCATCAAAAGGGAATTTATCAAAGTATCTTGATGTTGAAGATGTTACAAGCAGTAATGTTCTTGACTGGCCCAAAAGGGTGTCCATCATCAATGGTATAGCCAATGGTCTTGCATACCTTCACAGATCCGACGAAGAAAAGCCCGCGATGATTCACAGAAACATATCAGTTGAGAAGATTCTAATTGATCAGCAATACAACCCTTTGATCACAGATGCAGGGCTGCTAAAGCTGCTAGCCGATGACATCGTCTACTCGGCGCTTAAAGTCAGTGCAGCATTGGCTACATGGCACCTGAGTATATAACAACGGGTAAATTACTGAAAAGAGTGATGTTTATGCTTTTGGAGTCGTAGTGCTTCAAATACTATCGGGTAAAAGTAATCTGACGGGGTTGATTCGAGCAGCTGCTGCTGAGAGAAGGTTTGAAGAATTTATGGATGAAAATCTCGAGGGAAAGTTTTCGGAATCAGAAGCAGATAAGTTGACCCGAATAGGGTTGATCTGTGTCGATGAGCTTCCTGAGAACAGGCTAACAATGGAGGATGTGATTAGAGAACTAAGGGATTCTGTTTAGGTTGAGTGATTTATATTTCTGTATCTTGTTATACCCTTTGTTTTATTCAGATTGTAATTACATGATCCGATCCTAGTATGAAGGAAAATTAACACCTGCATTCTGTGTTATGAAGGAAGACCAACTTGGTTATCGGTCGCGACTGATTGGTGGTAATTACGAGCAGTAGTAACTCGATAACTAGGTGATATTTGAGGCAACATATTTCTTATAAACCCAATATCTCTTCTGTTAATGACTGATATAAAATGTTAAGATAATATTTTGATCAATGGATACAACCACTAACTGCAATAAAAAGGTATGATGGTTCACTAACAATATAAGGGATGTCTTATGATTAAATTTTACATTGGAATCTCATACACATCTTCGTAATAGAATTTTATACTCTTTTGTGTCTTCCTCTGAAATTATTTAATGAAAGAGTTTAGGGGTAGCATCACAATTATCTTAATCTAACGATGGTTCATATATGGTTCAATATACATGTCTCAGTGTTGAAGCCAAAAGTACCGTCTGCTCCGGATACAAGTTAAGGCTTCAAATACATGACTCTCTAAGAAAGTATCTTTAGATTTGTTCCAGACATAGCAAGCAGTTGTTACTCGCCACAAGTGAACCCCTAAGGGTGGTCTTGCGATAACACTCGGGCGTTAGGATAAGTCTCATTAATATTGAGGGACGTTGTAATCATGCTCATTAATGCATGGCTGCTCCATGCTCATACCAATAGCGGAAAAATAGTACCCGACAGGCGACAGGTACTCCCTCAACATCTTATGGATGGGATTCACTGTCTCAGCCATTGTGTCACCCTTGGGCTTGTTGGCAGCCCATTATTATTAGTGATTTTAAAATGGGCTTGCTTGAGAGGATACCTCTTCGTTCCCTAATTCACATGTACAAGACCTACAAATCCGACAGGGGGTCGGGTTTTGAGGATGGAGCTATCGCACCCACATCGTCAAGGTGGGTTTTTATGCGATGGTAATTGAATGCTTTTCATTTTTCAAAATGGGTTGAAATCATTGGACAGAGGATTTCACATATTTTGTTTTCTTCATTCTGCTTCGTTGGTTACTTGGTACTTTTCTTTAACAAATTTGGGCCTTTAGGAATGAAGAAGAACTTCTAGTGTTTCTGGGCTTCTCAGTTGATGCGTAATTGGGGCTTTATGAGCTCTTGAGTCGCTTTTGGGCTTCGTTATCCTTGAATATTTAATAATCCTAATAATATATTTAATCTTTTTAATACACAACGGATGTGTTAAATTTTGTGTTCGATTTTGACTGTTTATACATTAATATTGACGATGCAAAAAAAAAATTCAGGGTAAAGTTGTATACACTTGACCATTTCGATTAAGCTTCTTAATTGATATAATAATATAGGCAAATTTCAAAGATTACTACTCTCTAGATTGAATTTGAAATTCTCATTTACCCCTACTATAAAAAGGAGAAGTTTGATGGCTAACTTCAATTATTCTAAAATATAATGTAGCAACATAGTTGCTTTTTAAAATATAATATAATTTTATAAATTTACACGATAAAATTTTAAATGATACAACTCAAGAAGGCATATAACAGAAACAAATTAAAAAAAACGTTATAAAATAGACCGTTGATGTGATATAAATGTTAAAAGTAACACAAAAACAAAATTATAAATAAGTAAAACTTATTATATTTGATTCATCTTTATGAACAATAGATAAACAAATTTTAAACAACGTATGTTTTATTTGACTTGTCTCCGTTTACAGGATTTTTTATCGAAGCATAGATAAAAACAACAAAACAATGATATATTTGAAAACTAAAACCAATACATTTAAAATAAAATTTTTGTAGAATTAAATAAAAGTACTTAAAGTAAGTAAAATTATATATATATGACGAATTATTTATTTTTTTTGCATTATGGTTTGTATATTAGCTTTAATGGGTTGTACCCACTTTTAGAGTTTTTTTTACTTAAATATTTTTTCTTTTAGTATTAATACTTTTACATTTATTACAATATAATCCCTAAAACAATTCACTTTCAACTTGATTCCTATACTTTTTATATTTTATAAAATTTTCATTTACACTTATTTAACGAGTTAACACACCGTAACGTGCGCGTGAGATTCAACGTTTTTACACATGTTTTCCCCCGTCTAGCAGCCACGTCACAACACGCGGATTCTAGATCACTTAATTTTCCGTCTAGTTTCCGTTCGGTTTTATATTTTTTTGTTTTTAATTGTTTTAGCTATTTTCAATACATTTTTTTCCGATGTATGCGATGTGAGGTTGGTGGCACTTGATATGGTTTACGCACCCACCACAAAGCTTAAGTTTAATACTAGTTGAAATAAAATGCTAACTCAAAACAAAAGATAAAACAAAAGAAAGCAAGAAATGTTGAAAAATGATAAAATAAAGTACATGTGTCGAGTGATAGTGATGTGGCGGTAGTTATTTATCATCCATACAAATCAATACATATTATAATTATAATGTCTTGACCGCGGAAATGTTAAATTATTTAAAATTTCAATTAGGAATCCCAAAACCGATAGAGAGAAGGACTATTATTATTCCATTTTTATTATTATAAAAAAGTGCCCGTATCTAAATTGATCTCAGACCCTAAAGAAACTAAGAATGTATAATTTTTACGATTCATTTTGAATAACATCATATTACGGTACTAATTCTTTATGCTTCTGGTGAAAATTTATAAACGTTCAATTCTATCTACAAGAAACCAAAAGTTGTCAATTGTCATGAGATTGAACATTACATAAAAGAATATTGTTTTTCTTTTTATATTCTTGAAACAAAGTGTAAAGATACACTTTATGCTAAGACACGGTTATTATTAACCTTTAAATAATAAAAAGATATAATGATGTTTCCCTTGTCTCGCTAAAACTTGCAACTTATTTATTCTCGTCAATCTTCTGGAAATAAAATCGTCCAAAGTTGACAGTTTCAAGCAAATAACACGAATTTTGAATTCCAAACAATTAATTCTCCACTTTTCACTTTTGCTTTACAAAACTCTAATATTCTTTTGGCTTTTCTTTTTTCTTTAACACATACGGGGGACTAAATCTGAAGGACGTCCAACTATGTTTTTTTATACATTTAATCAGTTTAATAAGTATATCAGATTTTTAATTCAAACATAATTTTACAATAATAGTTAATTATATAACAAAGAAATTATATTTATTTTAAGAAAAATGTCACAAAATAATAAGCAAGTTTCAAAAGTGTTCTAATTTAATCACACATACATATTTTTCTCAAATTGGACCTCCAAACGATCAAATCGAGTCATTACCAAATTTTATTATGATAAGAAAGTAATTATGGAAAAAACATTGGAGTTAGAATTTTCAATATATAAAATTATATTAAAAAATAAAAAAAAAATATGTTAATTATGAAAAAAATAAAAAAAAGTGCCTAAAATTTACGTCAACGCTCTATATCAGCTTCAAAAGATAGAAAAAAATATTTTTTAACTGAATCCAAAAGTATAACATACTAAAAAATATGTTATGACTTTTAATTTGTATAAAATATAAAAATGAATGATCTAATTTGAATATTTTTAAAACTTGAGTTACTTAATTAGAACACTTTTGAAAGTTGGTTACTATTTTACAAAGTTACCCCTTTATTTTATAACATCAATGTTTTTCCTCCTAAATCCAAGGACCCGACAATTGGGTTCTTCTACTTCGGTCTAATGTTTAACATTTTCTACCATACAATGCTTTCACAGGAGTTGATTAGATATTGGAGTTCCAAGTGAGTTGTTATATGAAAACATGATCGGCAATAGATGGTTTGTCTGGTTATCGTAAAAGTTAATCACACAAGCTCTCAGTGCATCCTCCGACATGTGAGATAGTTTGTCTCAATTTCTGAAACTCTTAAGTATAAAGGAGTTTAGTGTGAGGTGCACAAAATAAAAACAAAATCATTAATCAGCATGCCACATACACATCAAAATGAACTAAAAGACTTTGAAGGATAAAATTAGAGTACCTTACGATTGTTGACTTGTTTCAAGGTTTCGCACTTTATAAAGCCTATCTTTTAATTTACATCGTTTTTTCTTTTTAATATAATTATCGAGATTTTATTTCTCTTAACTTGTGCATAGTTTTCCTATACTGTTTTTACAAAAATTATTTTTCATATCTTACAGGTTATACTTTATCACTAAGTGAATATCAAATTAGAACTTTATTTTATTTAAAATTAATGAACATTTAATATTTAATTAAATGTTCATTATTAATTATTTACTATTTAATTTATTTAACGTGTCATTCATGCGTCTGGAATCTAGCCTAGTTATTTAGCATGTGTGCATAACTAAGGGTAGATGCATATACACCTCACACGTGTCGTATTTATCATTGACAGAGCATAGTTGGGAGTCGGGGGGGGGGGGGGGGTGGGGTGGGGTTCGGTAGTGTTATACTTTAGTCTGGTTGTGTAAATTTTTACCCGGTAGTGTAAATTTTTATATAAAACTCGAGTTCGCTTCCCGTAAAAAAATCAATTCGTCCCCGTCTCCTGGGGAGTGTTCAAGCTCGGCCAATGATTTTAATAGCTTTGTATGTTTTATACGTTAAATACAGTGTATATGTATTCAGGTATTCATATGCTTCGCTAGTTTTTATATTCAATAGACCTAGTATAGGTGGCTAGCCGTTGTGTGATTTCACATATAGAAAATGAATTCATGTATAAGAGAATAAACTTTTGAAGTTTGTAAGGTATTTTATTAAGCCTTGTTGTCTTGTTTTTTTAGATAGGCATATGCGTTCTAGTCAGAACAATTAAGTATATAAGTTTATTAATAATTTTCTATTATCGAACTTCATATACTTAAATCCCACCATCAAAACCTATCAGAGCGAACCACTTAGGACTCTACTCACCACACACGAGACTAAACTTATTTGATTTAATAAGATTACTTTTTACTACTTATAATATAAAAAATGGATGGATTATGTTTTGAAAAAGGTGATTATTAATGCATATATTAATTTGCCTGTGTTAATGAGCCTCAAATCAATTCATTTGAGAATATACATATTATAGATTTGTAAAGTGGATGTCATTGGTTCGAGTTTTATTTGGTGTGATATACTTTAAGTGAGCTAAATGTTTTATCACAGTGAGTTTTCAGGTGGTGGCTTTCCGCTAGAATGGTAAGCCGCCCAGGTCACCGATGGTGTTTGTGTTCACGTATGTGCTGACCTTTCGCCAATGAGTTTACTCGGGTCAGCAGAAATAGTTGCATGTACCATGAATACTAACTCGAAATACTAAGCATTTGACACGTGATGGATTATCATTGGTTTTCTAAATTTCTACCATTGATGTTTAACTTAAATAGAAAATAAGGATTTACTATAAAACAAACTCGACTCAAACGTATGCCCCTTCGATCATTCTTTGCCGCCACTATCCACTCCTCATCGCAGATGTTGCCCCGCTATTACTAGCACCACTGTCTTCCTTTGGCATCATTTTTGCCAGCGTCGCCAAGGCCGGCCACCCTTGACAGTCGCCGATAATCGCATAAAAAAATATATTGCATGAGCTCCTTTTGATACTTTGTTTTTCTAAAGTGATTCATATTAACTCCAACCAACTTTGATCAGCAACTGTTTTAACACGAATCAAATTAACACTTTTTAAAAATGAACCGTTTTAAAATTTAATCTAAACTCATTTTATCCTGAACATGTTTTGACCTCCTTATTGACCAGGCCTAACTTGATTTGACCAGCTTGTTTTACAAGGGTTTTTTTAGTGACACAAAAAATTCCAAATTAGATATGTAAAAGTATACAAGTTCCAAATGTTAACAAATAAAATTTTTCTTGTAGACGTTGTATTATGTGGACTTGCACGTGGGGCCTTACGTATGAATTATGTTGGTTAGACATGTGCTCTTACGTAAGGCACTCTTTTATCATATACGCTAGCAAAATGCTCCACAAAATGAAATTGAATGACCCTACACGGATTCAATCAAATCAATGATCCTATTATTTCCTTAGTTTTCAACATAATTCCATCAAATTGGGTTTCAAAGAATTTTCTTGTATAGTGATCAAAACCAAAAAGTAAGTATATATAAAGTAATAGAGACACATTAATGTATAATTAAATCAACATTTAATGTTGAACGTATAAACTTTCAACGTGGTAATGACTTCTTATCTAAGTAAAAGAATCGTTTAGGAATATTCAAATTCATTTATTTAAATTTTATGTTTTAAAAAGTGAATTCAAAATCCAAATCACCGGTTTCATATATAGAATTTTCTTGTATAGTTGTCACAACAAAAAATAAGTATATATAGAGTAATTGAAACACATTAATGTATAAATCAATATATTATGTTGAACGTATTAACTTTCAATGTGGTAATGACTTCTTGCCTAAATAAAAGAATTGTTTCGGAATATTCAAATTTAGTTTATTTAAATTTTATGTTTTAAAAAGTGAATTCAAAATCCAAACCACAAAAAACCAATTTTGAGTTTATTTTAACACAATATAAATGGCTAATGGGCTTAACACTTAAGAGTTATGACCTAACAAATAATTTATAAACATGAAAGTGAAAAACCAATTGTATGAAAAATATAAACATGAAAGTGGAAAACCAGTTACTCCCCCAAATCCATCTCTGATACTTTACACCACCACTGTCTCTAAAATTAGAGATAGTGAAGAAAAACACAACTCCATGATCCACTTTAATATATGTATAGAAATTTGTAAGCTTTACAGAGATACAAGTAATATTTATTATTTTGAAAACTTAATTGCTCATTTTACCTATATACAAGTTAAATTTACTTCTATATTTTTATCATATTTTGACTTATTTATATAACTCGTTAGATAGTTATCATAAGCATCTAATTAAAACTAAAATGTAATTATCGAAACCAATGTCTAAGTTAATTTTTTGACTAAGCTTAAATATTATATTACTAATCATTGTTATCATTAACTATAATATTCTACTAACCGTTAATAATACGATTAAATCAACATCAATGGGACAAATACTAGAGATAAAATTATCTAATAAAATAAAGAGTTAATTTTAACGTTAATTCTTGAGATTTAACAAAAATAATCATTTTCTTTCAAAAGTTTATAAACATCAATTTCAGTCCAAAATTTTCATCCTTTATTTCAATTTCAGTCCACAAAATTTCATCATTTATTTCAATTTAAGTTCAAAAGTTTTGATCATTTTAAATTTAAGTTGAAACAACTGATTAAACTTTTATACTGAAATTAAAACAACTTGTAAAACTTTTGAAGATAAATTAATATTTTTAATATTTTAAAATAGTTTTTTATTTTTATCAAACCTTAAAGATCAAAACAAAATTAAAATCTAAAATAGATAGTATAATAAGATGAATTAATTAATATTAAAATCACTTAGTTCGGAAAAGAATATCCAGGTGGTAAAGGAAAACATTTTATCTCCGATTAAAGGTTGTGAGATCAGATCATACAAAGTATAAATATAAATTTTTTAAACATAAGTAAGAGTATGTGTGTTTAATAGTCAAAATAAGCATTTCATAAGAATGTTTTAGAGTACATTTTTTTAAACAATTAAATTATGGGGTATGTTATTAGTAATCTAATTTATTTAATTTTTTCTATTGTTTTTTTTTATACATACATATAAATACATAAAAAAATAAAGTAATAGAGTATCTCAATAATATAAATGCGTATTTATATAACTCAACCTTTAAATTATACACGGTACACCCTTTAGTTCTATCAAAATATCTATAATTTTATTTTTCATTTGGCTAAACCATTAAGCGTCTTAACAGTAACATATTCTCAAAACATTTTGATAAGACTAGACTATTATTCTATTAACCCTTTCATAGACGGTAAGCAGTCTTATGTGTTAAAATAATACTTTCTTCTTCCATATTGACGTTTGAAAAAAATAAATATTCCTGGTTTTAAAATCTTTTTATGACATGTCCTGTCTAAAACTAGTTTACTCGACATTCATTGAAAACAATTTAAGATATATAAATGTATTCTTATTCTTATGTCATATCACCAAAAATGAAATATAAATAGACCCCAAAGGCAACAATTTTCCAGATGAAAAACATAAACCCCCACCACACGGCAAAATTAAACACACACCAATTGAAAAAGAAGAAGTTGATCGGAGAAGACGATGAAGCTCGTTTGGTCGCCGGAGATCGCAGCAAAAGCGTTAGTCGACACCGTCAATCCGTAAGCCCACGACCCCTTAATCTAATTCATTTCACCGATCTGTTAATCTCTGATTCTCTTCAATCAATTGCCTGTAAATTCTCTTGAAAAGTGCGAGATTTTCGAAGGATCAAGTGTGGCGGAGCTGATATCCGCCATGGCCGCCGGCTGGAACGCGAAGCTCATAGTCGAAACATGGTGTTCGGGCGATGTGACCACCACAAGCATTGGGTTAGCGGTGGCGAGTATTCACACCTCCGGCCGACACGTATGCGTCGTTCCCGATGAGGGTTCGAAGTCGGAGTACACGGCGGCGATGGCGAAGGCGGGAATGACGGCTGAGGTGGTGGTGGGGGCCGCGGCGGCGGAGGCGGTGAAGGGGATGGTGATCGACTTTCTGGTGGTGGACGGGCGGAGGGATGACTTCGGTGGGATTGTGAAGGGGGCGAAATTCGGGGTCCGGGGGGCGGTGTTGGTGTGTAAAAACGCCAGCCTGAAGTCGGCGGCGGCGGCGGAGGTGCGGTGGCGCAGCCTGTTTGACGGTGGCTCACGGCGGATTGTGAGGTCGGTGTTCTTGCCGGTGGGGAAGGGGTTGGATGTTGCTCACGTGGCGGCGGGGGAAAACGGGTCGGGTTCGGATAAACTCAAGAAGAGTAGGTGGATCAGACGGGTCGATAGACGATCCGGTGAAGAGTTTTTGTTCCGAAAGTGAAGATGCTTTATTTTCAATTTTTGCCAGTTAGCATTCTAGTTTTTTCTTATTATAATTTTTAAGTTTCGAATATATTGTATATATATGATGAAGAAATAACAATTTCTTTTATTTTTAGCTATGTTTCATTTATTTTATTTTTTTATTTTTGTAAATCCATAAGACTGATCGTAACATATGAGTGATAAAATTTTTTTTGTGATGAATGTAAAGATGAAAACCCATGTGATACCATTAAAACAAAGGTAACAACGGAATTCAAAGATACTTTTGTGGTCAATACTATTAATTTGTGAGTTAGAAATTAAATTTACCAACAACCTAATTTATATTAATGACAAAATTATTTATTATTTTTAATCGACATATTATTAATTAAAGCTTATATTGGCTCTTCGACTCGTTTACGAACAAATCAATTTTGATCTAGGTTTTTGTAGGTAGTCATTAACTTTTTGTACATCTCTGTTAAAAGTTATATATTAATCCATATGTAATAACATATTTGATATGAAAATTAACTATAGCATTATATTATGTACCTTGTGTAGTGAAATTATCATAATATTTCTTATTATGGTATTCTTTTGAATTGATCAAATACTCGACGCTAGTAATTTTTCTTATTATAATAGGCGTTATTCAATTGTTTTTTTTAAATATACCTTTTTACCCTACAGAAGTGGTTGTTACATGAATAATTAACAGTTTTGATAGATGACATATGTATTTTAAAACTAAATAAGATTTTTATATAATTGAGTGCATTAATATGAATATCTATATTATATATAAAGCATATGATAATGGTATTTTAAAATACTATAAAATTAAGAACATTTACTTAATTTAATGCAAAAAATACAAAAAATTTTAAGGATAAAATAGTATTTATAATATTATGTACATATTACCCCTTACAATTATTTACATAATAACATTACATTTACTAACACTTACATAAAATTATATATTATCTACCCATAAAATAAAAAAACTTAATTTGTTAAAGATTTCAATTATATCTTTTAATCTATCATGTTTAAAAACTACAATTATAACCTGTGTTTTTTCCACATTTTAGCGTACAATAAGTTAATACGTTAATGTACAAGTAGTCACGCATAACACTTTTATTTGGTTTTATAAATTTTAACTTAGAAAAAACATAACAGACTTTTATAAAATACTTGAAGAATAACAAAATATTATAAATACTTGTCGGATGCAAAATGTCATCCCACCGCATTGCGCGGACACTCTTCTAGTCATTTTATATATGTACAACATCTCTGCAAAAACTTAATTCCTAAAATAAACATAGATCATCAATCTCTAAACTCCTATCATATTTCAACAATTGTATAATCTTGATACCTACTAAGAACTTCTATCACCGTTCAATATTTAGGAAAAATGTCACAGAATAGTAAGCAAGTTTTAAAAGTGTTCTAATTTAGTCACACATGCATATTTTTCTCAAATTGGACCACCAAACGATCAAATCGAGTCATTATCAAATTTTATTATGACAAGAAAGTAATGATGGAAAAGACGTGGGAGTCAGAATTTTCAATATATAAAGTTATATAAAAAATAAAAAAACATATTAATTATGAAAAAAAAGTGCCTAAAATTTAAGTCAACGTTCTGTATCAGCATCAAAAGATAGAAAAAAATATTTTCTAACTGAATCGAAAAGTATAACATGCTAAAAAATATATTATGACTTTTAATTTGTATAAAATATAAAAACTTAGTGATCTAATTTAAACGTTTTTAAAACTTGAGTTACTTAATTAGAACACTTTTGAAAGTTGGTTACTATTTTACAAAGTTACCCATTTTACTAAATAGCAAATGGTAATATTATAAAACACTTTAAATTGATCAAGTGAACAAAACAATTTCAGTATCATATAAAAGAAACCACTAACTTATGAAAAAAAAACTCTTTAAAAGTCTTTATGATTCAATTATTTGAATTTTCATCAAGTCGTTTATTTTTATAAAATATTAATTGGTAGAACTTCAAATTTTAAAAGGGTTAAAGCTGTTACTTCATTTTACAATCGGCTCTCATTATTCAACGCTTAAAAAATGAAATATCATATATAGTCCCGAAATTAAATAATAGTGTTTAAGCACATGAAGATAAGTCGACAAACGGACAAAATTTAATTATATTTTTATAAATTAAAGAAATTCACACATGATGAGACGAGGAGTAATCAATCCTTAGATTTTATCGTTGACTTTTGTAATACGAGTTTTATAAAGATTTGATGTACAACAAACAATTTTATGACTATTTTATATTACGTATATGGATCAATTTAGTAGTGTTTTTAAAAATATATTTGTATTTGAAAGTACTAATATAATTTAAGTAAACAATGTTTTCTACACATGTATGAGTTGGTTGTTTTCTTCTGTTATATACAATGTGACTTTGTTTGTGTTGGGTTGGTTTATCGGAAACCACAAAAGTGAATACTGATATCGGTTCCGATAATACTTATACAGACCGTGATAATGTTAACTCATGGTTCGTCGTAGTATTATAACAGTAACTGCACCCGCTATAGTATACGATAAAAATATTTCATCAATGTTAGATGCCAAAAAAATTATTTGTGGTAAAAAAACAAAAATGCAAAACTTTTGTAGCGCCTCACTTGCACCACAAGAATATCAATTCACTAATGTTTGATACCAAAAACGCAAAAAATAACTTTTGTGGTCGAGAAACAAAAATAACAAATATTGTTTTAGCATCTCATTTGTGTTCATCATAAAAGACACATCAATAATGGTATAGGCAAAAAAACCCAAAAATAATCCTAACTAATTTTAATCGGAAAGATCATAATATTTTGTGCCCTAACTTGAAAAACCCAAAACTTTTACGTACCTATCATGCTCATGAAGTTTCCTCATTAAAAACAAAAAGAAATATATATCATCAAATTGCATATATGGAAAGTTTTTTTAGCAAACTCATTGTTTTTTAATATATAATATAATGTAATATAATATATGATCGAAATAAGTGGTTTTTAAATAGTAGTGGTTAAAACATGTTACATTCAATGGTTGTTTTGAGTAGGTCTGGTAGTTTTTTTTCGTATGAAACGAAGAAAATTACACATGTGAGATTATGGTTGCTCCTGCCAATAATGATTTATTTTTTTTGAGGGATTTCAGTTTCTTACGTTCTTGAGTGATGATCGATGGAAAATCCTCTGGCTTGTTCAAATTAACATTCTATGGTTTCGAAAGTTTTAGATTAAATGTGTGTTAATTTCATTGACATGGTTTTGCTATTTTAAAATCCTTATTCTGGTTACATGGGTTTGTTTACATCTATTAATACATGTTTTGCTCTCATTAATCTTGTCACCAAGGGTAAAGAGCTGAAAAAATCGGTTCCAATTCAACCTAATTTGAGCCTGATTTAGCCCACTAGATCACTGTCGGTTTGGGGTTTCTGTTGCATTGCCCGAGCCTACCAGATCCACGACAGAGCCTGACCCAAACTTGTTTCGACCGTTGGAGTTGATTTTCTAAAAAAGACTAATTATTAATTTGTTGCTTTTACCATTTTCTCAACTTTGTCTTGCCCTTCCCCTTCGATATGTTAGTATAAATAAGCAATGGATGTGTTCGTCGAATCATCACACCAATAAAGCTTTATAAATGTTCTCAAACATGTTCAAATAGAGTTTAAAATGGCTTCCAGCTATTTGACAATAATTTGATATGTGTGAAATGTCATGCAAACCGAACATAACACGTTGTAAGTTGTGTGGTCATTTAGGGTTTTGAAGAGAGTTTTTTTGGGCAATTTTTACTTTAGATGGTCAAGGTAAAAAAAATGGGGCTTCCAATCATTTTAAATGCAACCCAAAATCAAGCTCGTAACAATCAAATCAAGAGTTGAAGACATGTTCATGATAATGCTAGGCTAAACTTGTGCTCATTCTTGAGTTTAGGATTGTGTTAGAAGAATGGATTCAACTTGTACATTACATATTTAACTTTGGGTTAGAATTTGACTTAATCATTTGGTTAGTTGATTTCTTTTGTTTATTTGGGTTTGATTAAAACAATATGAATTTAATAGATTAATTTGTTTTTCGTTAGTAACTTGGTTTTTAATCATTAAATAGATAAACCGTGAACTATTGAAGTCAATGAGGTCTTAATATTTAATCTTTGTCAGTTACTTAGTTTTAAATCATTAATCTTTACGGTAAAATTATTTGACTTATTATTAACTATATTTGCTTAATGATCACATGACACGATGGAAGTGGCACAATTCCACCAGTAAATTAAGATAGTTTTATGAGTAACAATCAACATAACTAGTGCTCTCTCTTTAACAAATGTTTAACTGAGGCTTTACATGTTATATGTGTTATATCACTACTAATATTATGATGCGGTATCTAATGTATATCTACAATTAAATTTCTTATTAAATGCTATAAATTAGTTTCGTATACAGCTTTGGACGAACACTCGGGTTATGTTGTTCCAATCCAAATAAGTGTTAATGTAGTGTAAGAAATCCGATACGTATAATAAGTATATAAAATAGTACTTACTAGAAAACGGCATGATAGAAGAACAACCATGTAAATCCTAAAGTCTTTGGAAAACTTGTATATATGACAATATTTGAAAAATGATTTTGTGTTAAGCCTATATAAGATGTCACGCTCTCTATAAAAATCGAACGAATAAATTATTTTAAAATTAAATTGACCTTTCATGTTTATCTCATATTAGACAAAACAAAACATATATGTCTCTTTCATCTCATTGTTTTATTCGATTAAGTAATTTGATAATAACTTAATAGGTTAAAAATATATATTATAAAGACAAAATTGATGGTAAATTAAACAAACGAAGGTTGAAGAAGAATAGAAGATCCATTTCTATAATATAATTTGAAGATAAGACGCAGATCGATGTCATGAACAAAAATATTATAACTTCTATTTTCGCAATACAATATATGTCGAGTTACATCATTTTATCTCAATTTTCAATTTTATTTGATATAAATAATCTGTAACGTGCAATATAATTAATATTATTTGTAAATATCTTATGTGACTCGATCACTCACTTGTCGTTTGGTTTCAACCTAACTAGCTGTGTTAGATGCTTTACTTAAACTGAATGATGACCATTTGATTTTAAAAGTATAAATATATACTAATAGTTATTTTCTAAAATATAAGTAGTAAAAATATTAAAATACCACAACCATTTCATTTTAACTTATTTTAAGATAAATTAAAAAACAGGACGAAGAAGAATGATACGTTGACATGGATATGATAACTGCACTACACCGACTTTTAAGATGCCATTTCATTTAATATAATTTAATTTGTACATTTAGTAATGATTATATATTTTGTCTTATTACTTTACATTAGGATATGAAATATTTTTATTCACATTTATCATTTATCTTATTAATGTTTGTAAATTAGGCATTTAGTATGTGTTATTTTGGATCCAATGAACTTTTTAGATGTAGTTTGGATTATCAGGTGCTTGCAGTGGTGACATACAACATGATATGGTTTGTTCAAAGGCCGCTAAAAGCACCAAATGATCAAGAAATGATTTACAAGCTTTTTGACTGTATTTTAATGATTTCATTAATGATTCATAGAGTTTTTAATGAGTAAGTTAAAAACATCCTTTAATGATTCATGAATCCTCTTAATAGTTAAGTTTTAAAAAAACATGTTGACTGATTCAGAGGTTATCTTTTACTCGATCATATATTTTTATTGCTTCGCACAAGGTTGCCAAGCAACCCATTCATATGGTTTAGGAGGGTTGTTTGCGGTGAGCAACGGTCCTCAGATCTCGCTTTAAAATTGAGTTGAGAGAGAGAGCGAGGCGGCTGAGGAGGGGTTTGAAGATGGATCAAGTGGCGTGTATTAGTTACCTACGACGTAGTCGGTTCCCCCGTGAGATTGTTTTTAGGCTTGATCAAAATGGTTGATTCAACTTTTGTGGCTATGGCTATAAGTATTTATAGTTTTAAACTACTCATTGAAAATTATATCCGATCTACAATTATACACTTATATCATGTCACGTGTCACTTACCGACTACATGATTGTTTTTAGAGTACAAGCTTGCTACTTGATTTTTAAAAATATGTGAAAGCCTCTTATTGGTCAAAGTTTTAGTATGGACAATAATCTAGAGTCTAACATCTAGCCTTCAATCTTATCAAGTATTCTTTGAAGGCAAGAAGCTAGACTTTTGCTTTCAATGGAACTTTGATAAATAAAAGCTAGTCACATATTTTTTAAGACAATAGATAAGCATGTAGCCTAAAGGCTAGTACGCAGGCATTAAGCCACACGAGAGGCATGATATATTGTGTATTCTTGTGGACCCATTGTAATTTCTAATGATAGGTCTGGAGACATACACTTACTGTCTTAGCCACCAAAATTGTACGTGACAGAATATAATTGACTCTCCGTGAATATGTTTATTTTTAAGGGACAACAAATTGATGTAAACTTTCACATTTTTGGTGAACAACATTTTAGTGATTTAGTGTGTGGAAGTGAAATTAAACAAGTACAAGATTTGTTGTGTACAAACCAAAAATGTCCGTAGTATGGTTGTTGACATTTCAAAATCTAATCCTTAGCGTGCGCATATTTAGTTGGTCAAATTAGAAACATGTTGACTTTATCGTTACTTGTATTTTTCGATTTTTTAAGGCCTTTGATCTAGTTCACCTACTGTCAACCGATTCATGCTGCTTTTTTTTAAGGCCCAATGGAATGGATTAGCGGTTGGAAGTCACATGTTGGACAAAGAAATGGCCAACAAATTATAGACCTACTTTGCTCGTTTTAATCATAATTTAAGTCGCTTAAATTAGTGAATAGTATAACTTAATAAGCTGTCCAATGTCAAATTGGTTGTTATCACTCGCTATAGCTACACTTGTAAATACAAAATATAAAAAAAATAATATCAACTTGATCGAGATGATGAAACAATACACTTTTAATAAAAAGAAATTTAATAACAAACTATTGATTTTTTTAATAAGAAACTTAGTAAAATGGTAATGGTCCTAATGGATATTAACTGGAGAAAAAAAAACTAAACATGTTTTGTATTCACCAACCAATTAAGTATGAGCATCATGAGTACACGAAGACTAAGTATTTTTGATGAAGTCAGCAAAACAATATCATCTTTATCTCTTTATTTTTTTAACATACCGTACTGTTATAGTCATACATACGCATATATTTCTAACTTCTTATTAACATCCATTCAGGTTATGCTAAACTATCTCATTTTTTCGTACTTTGTTTTTACATGTTACATTCCTCCTTAAAATTGTCATGTCAATAAATTACCTTTTCCTTTATATTCAATTGGTTGGAATAGAAAATGGCCAACAAAGACTTACGCTGCCCATGATAACTTTACTTTTAAATTGTGTTATGTTATGATGAATATGTGAATATGACTTAATAAGGTATCCAATGTCAAATTGGTTATTATCGTTCACTACACTTCTAAAAAAATAAACATAATATCAACTCAACCCATTTTATTTCATTAAATTTTAGATGATGACACCACACATAAAATTTAATAGAAGGAATTGAACAAATAAAGAGCACAAACAGTAAAATGGTACGTACATGACTTGGGATAAGATCTGAAAAATAAAAACTAAAATAAAAAAGTCAACATGATCTTAATTTGAAAAAGTCAACAGCAACAATAGGATCTTATCTCTTTTGCACACCATACTACATGGGTACGTACATACTTGATCGCTAAACTTATTAGATACGACCCATTCTCCTACCTCCCAACTTTTTATTAATATCAATTGACCAACAAAAACACATGAAACTTGCGTTTTAAGACGTCAACCAACTATTAATATTATTCCATATATGAATGTCAATCTAATGTATATCACGTGATCAATTCGGTTATAGTTTGGGTTGGATGGTAAAAGCGACCCATGCACACCCCTTACAGATTGCCAAAAATGTATCAATTTTGGTTTCATTAAAACCGACCCATGTATTCAATACAAGTGTCAAAATATCTAACAAAACCAATTCTAGTATATGAATATCAACCTTAAACAGCCACATATTGTTCTGAGATTATCAACCTGAAAGAACCACTAGACCTCTCAAGACCAACTATAGAAACAACATTATAATTCAACGACAAAAACTAAACAAAGGCCACGTCGTACGTACGTATGACATGATGTTCAACTACTACCTCATGAGCATTGGTTGTGCACAGGTCCAGCCAGGCAGATGCTTTCTAGGGCCTTTTCCTTTTCAAGCCTCTTCGAAGCCAAGTCAGCTTCTTTATGTCCTTCAAATCTCAGAATAACCTTCAAGGGTTGTGTAATGCAAGCACCTGATCATTTCCCTCAAGCAGAGGTCTCATGTTCGAATTTTGCTTCCATTGGTTTTCTGTCATAACCTCTTGAAAGACTATCTTTTTAATTAGCACAAACTGTGGTAGCTATACCTGATCTTGTTGGTTAGCCCAGTATTGACGTGTTTCATGAGTTTTCTAGTAATGTTTTTCATGGTTATTGAAAAAAGGTCTCAACTGAACTCTCATATAAAACCCCATAAAATACAGAAAAACATATATAAAAAAGATGTAAATAAAAAAGATGTAAAGTTACACACACCATCACTGCCAGCCCTTCTAGAAGTGGAGCTCTGAAATGTGTAGCTATGATCTTGAGGACCTGAGTGTGTATCATGGATGGGTCTAAATTGATTCCCATGATGTGTCTAATTCAACTGGCTTCCTGCATACACACATTATACATATACTTGCACATATTTGTCGTGTTCAATTGCATCAGTGTCAACTGGACGCGTTCCATAAATACATCTATTGATGCATTGCTAGTGCAACTGCTCTTTTTATTCACTTTTCATATCACTCAATTGCTCCTTCCTTTTGAATTTATTGCTATTCCGTAGTTCACTTGGTTTGGTTATATCTTTACAGTAAGGATATTCTTTATGTTTTCATTTTATCTTTATCCCTATATATGTACTACCGATTCGGCTTATGCAGCAGAAAGAACTAGATCAACTTATAGAACTATGACAATTCGTTTATAAATAAAAACTTTACCTTCAGTTCCATCATATGACTGATCAACATAAGGTTGTCTGGAAACATTCCATTGTTATTAGGATTATCTTTCCTACTATTCCCAGCTTCTGCTTCTTCTTTTTCATCATTAGAATGAAGTTATTCTATATATAATCACACCCCTAGATTGCGTGTGATGAATTCAAGGCACATTTGCATCCATGAAACGACTTCCATTTGGACCAAATATGCTCGATCCAAACGTCGAACACTTCAAATATTACACTACCGATCACAATCCAGTAGCAACATTCTTCAATCTTCTCATCAAACGATACAAAACACCTATAATGAAAGTACAGTATCAACTTAAGCATTACAATTAAGTAATTGATTTAATCAAAGAAACAGCTCCATTTTGCAGACATAATGGATTGTGGAAAAGGAAGTAACAATAAGGATATCAAATGAGAATCATAATCCACATCATAGCATTGATAATCATGACAGCTATACAACATAAACAATTACAAGCATAAGAACATTAATCCTGCTACCTTATGAAATTGATAAACAAGCGACATAGCATTTATATGAAAAGAGGAGCGATAAATTAGCAATCAAAACCTAGGCAGATCGAAAGACGATTTGGTCCCTTTGAATGACGAGGAACACCTAAGTTTATTGGTTATTAAGATGGAGACGCATAATTGAATGTAGAAATTAAAAACAATAATATGAAAAACACTAAATTCAGATATGAAAGGAACTTGATGTTTATGGGACCAAAACAAAACCAATGAGAGATACCTGTGAGACCAAAATTCAGAGATCGTTAGGAGAGTGATAGTCGGGTGCTGTTGTAGGTGATGCGTTTTGGGGTTTCTGCAAATCGAGTGAATTTTGAGTTTATGAATTCAATTGACGCAGGAGAAGATTAACGACAACAAAGGATGACACCATTAAAACCGTTCTAAACTGTTCGAATCCGTTTCATATTTTGTAACACACTTACCATGCTTAATTTTTCATGTTAGTAGTGGCTTAATAGATCAACCAAAAAGTTTATGACCAAGTGATGGGTTAGGTCGCGAGTCGTACGTTTAGCAAAAAAATATGATCCGTTTATTTAAACATTGTACTTTATAGTTTTTATTAATAATTACAAAAAACATAGTAGATTTTTGTTGTTTTTAACTTGTTAATTGTCTTATATCTTAAGTAAATTATCATTTGTATTCATTATGTTTGTTCATTTTAACCACTTGCATTCTTGCGGTTTCAAAATTATTCCCTTCCCCCTAACGTTTCATTTTTATATCCATTTGTATCCAAAATTCTAACACCGTTAGTTATTCCGTTAATACTTTTATAAAAAGACTATAATGTCCCTAAGAATTTAAAATAAAAATAAAAATTGTGGGACCTCACATCTTCTTCATCTTCTTTGACCACCATAAACAAACACCTACTTTCTTTCTTTCAAACATAAACACAATCCACTCCATCAAATAACGTTATCACCCACATCTTCTTCTTTTTGTCTACATCCACTAGCCCACCACCACCCATTGATGCTACCACCAACACCTTCTTCTTCTTCTTTTCTATATTATTCACAACCACCCATCACCTGTCGACGCCACCACCTACTTCTTCTTCCTCTTTTCTCTACATCCACTACCACCCACCGACTCCACCACAACCACCCTTCATCACCATAATAATCATCACCCACCACCAATCAGACCCACGACAAACCTAGTTACAACCATTCTTACCCATCCCTTCCATTTCAGATCTTCAATTTCAAGTTCTCTATCGGTGATGTGGTTGTGGTGGTGATGAAGGAGGCTATTATGGTGGTGACCAGGTGGTTGTGGCGGTGGTGATGGGGCTGTTGTGATGGCGATCGGGTGGTTGTGGCGATGTGATGGGCCTATTGTGTGGCGCTCGGGTGGTTGTGGTGATGGTGATAGGGTTGTTGTGTGGCGATCGGGTGGTTGTGGTGATGGTGATGAGGCTGTAGTGTGGTGTTCGGGTGGTTGTGGAGGTGGTGATGGGGTTGTTGTATGGCGATCGGTTGGTTGTGGCGGTGGTGATGGGGCTGTTATGGTGGCAATCGAGTGGTTGTGGTGATGGTGATAGGGTTGTTGTGTGGTGACCGGGTGGTCGTGACGGTGGTGATGAGGATGTTGTTTGGCGACCGGTGTTGCGACGATGGTGATGGGGTTGTTGTGGTGGCAACCAGGCAGGTTGTGGTGGCAACTAGACAGTTGTGGTGGTTATAGGGGTGGTTGTGCTGGTGGTGATTTGAACGAAGAAGAAGAAGATGTTGATGGAGGGACCCATAAGGTTTTTTATAGTTTTAATATAATAGTAAAGGTAGTTTAGGGGCTGTTTGATTACACTGACTCAGTAAGATCTGACCGAGTCAGAACCTGACCCAGTAAGAAGTTTTGACTAAGTCTGAATCTGACTGAAACTTGACTGTTTGATTCAGTATCTGACTAGAACCAAATTGATACTATATTTACGTAACATTATTTTCTTTGACTATATAAATTCTCCACCCAAAAATTATATAGTTTTTTCCACTTTCATCACAACTTTTGCTTCATCTTCTTCTATCTCTCTCGCTCTCTCTCTAAAACTTCACAGATCTTTCAAACATGACAGAGGTTAGTATCTCCTCCAACACTCACCACTATAATCAACTTCATCATCAACACATCAATGGAGCTCCGGTTCACCGTTATCTCCGTCCGTAACGCCGCCGTCCTCCACCACCTCCTCCACCATCGCCACTCCCTCCTCACCACTCCCTCATCATCACCGTAACATGTCACACCCCCGCTAAGAGCGGAAACACGGGGTTGCGACGAGACGGGAATCTTCATAACACATGATAAGCGATAGAGATGCAATAATGATAATGATGACATGCGTGTCATGACGACACCCGATAACAAGGGGACTTGTGTCGTGTTTAGTCAGTATTCACGACAACATAGCCATAAGCATAAACATGATATAAGATAAACATAGGTAATAACATCGTATGCAATTCCCACAACCCGGGAACAAGTTACAAAGTATAATGTTGTTTGAAACAGTTACAACAATTGTTTTCAAAAAGACAAGTTTGGCCCGAAAAATGCATCCTAGGGTCTCCACTAAGGCAGCACACCTAGAACCTCAGCTAGCATGATCATTTGAAAAGATATGCTCAAAATGGTCAACAAAATTGTTGGTGAGCTCGCAGGTTTAAGTAATAAAAGTGTAAGTGATGCTGTATAAAGTAAATGATATGGAATACCGTGAATACAGTTATATACACAAGTAAAATCACATGACATGAGCTTTGCAACCAAACCTAACGACGTACACAATAAATTGTCGGCATATTCACCCAAGGGCCCGTTCCTGGCCACTGATGGTACCAACTAGTATACCATCGAACAGGGGTGGGGTGTCAACCCAGTAGTACTACCAATACCTAACCGTCGGTTCCCACACTGGAATTAAATAGTTGCAAAGATAGAACCACACAGTAGACCCAAGCATGTATCAGATAAGTACTTGCAACACAGTATCACGTTGATTCCTTGTATGAAATTGTATGTATGTTGCACGGCATAGAAAACGGGCGAGCATACTTTTCCCCCCATGTTTGTAAATGTTTGTAAAGTAGTATAAGCATAAAAAGGGGCCACGAAACTCACATGTTATGTGGTAAGTATGAAAGATCGAGATTTCCAATAGTTGATGCAATGATCGGTCAAACACCTATTGACAGTTATTGTCAAGCATTAATGACATGTATAAAGCGTATAGTAATGTTTGGTCGGTTCGGGTTGTATCGGTTCGGTCATGGGTGGCACACACACACAAGCGGACACACGTATCAGATCTTAAGTAGATCCAAGTACTACGAGTAGTCGTCATTGCTTATGACATCCTTGTAAAGATCTCATTGTTATGAAAGATGACACTTTTTAAGTATTTGTAGTTTCAAATGGGTTGTCGGTAATTGTAAAATGTTAGGTTTATTTCAATTGAAATAGTATGTGCATGTTGATAGCGTTGACTTTAATCTTTGGGTCAAGCAATGACACTTTTACTGATGTTGCCTTATCATCATCAGACGTTCAAGGGAAATTCACACTCATCATCAGACACACAACAGGACCAGACGCTCGACCCACGTTCCATTCGTACGAATCAACCTTCAATCGTGCGAATTAGCTACTTTCGTGCGATTGAACCTTCATTCGTGCGATTGGACTCAGTCGCACCACACAACACACACATTCGCACAACCCAACCTCCATGCGCACGAATCAACCCTCAATCGTGCGAATTAGCTACTTTCGTGCGATTGAACCTTCATTCGTGCGATCGGACTACAGTCGTGCAAAACACGCACAATCGCATACACTCAGTCGGTCACCTGACTCAATCGCACACAATCATTCATACGCATGACTCAATCGTATACACTCATTTGCACGCATGACTCAATCGCATACAAACACCCAGTCGCACGACATACCTAGTCGCATAACTCAGTCGCACGATTGACTTAGACGCATGATTCAGTCGCACGACTCACTCAGTCGCACCGCTCAATGGCATGACAGACCCAGTCGCCTGAACTGCAGAATCGCGACTGTGGTCGGGCTGAGCAGCCCCCGAGCTGCTCTAACGCGAGTTTTATACCACGAGGACTTCCAGAAACACTCAACAAACATACACAAACATGAAACATAAGCAGAAAGACCTCACACGCACCCACACGACCTCATGTGCTCGGATGAACCCGAGCACCCGAAACCCTAGAAAACACAGCAGTAAAAAGACAAGAAAAGAGACAACCAAAGTCGTCTACCTACTAGAAATGAGTAGATGAGGCTGTAGATGAAGACTAGACGACGAAAACGAGACCACACGGGTAGATTTTGGTGCTAGAATGAAGAAAATGTGTGTGTAGGGATTGAAGAGGTGAAGAAGATGAAGATGAGGATAATGGCTGGGAATGGGGTTTATATACCCAGTCCAAGTTTGCAAAATTACAAGTTTAGTCCCTGCACTTAACCCTCGAGTTCCCCAAAATTTGTTTCGGTTGATTACGAACTTAAAATGTTCATTATATTAAGGTTAAAAGCGTGTTTAATGGCATTTGATAGTCTAAAATGGTTTTATTAATGACAATAGTTGAAATTAAAATGATGTATTTGGTGGTAATGGTGATGAAATTTATAAAAGGTTTATGCTTAACACACGTTCTCGGAGGATGTACAGGCACAAGAGAAAATAAGCAGACATGATTCCTTAAAGCAGGAGTTCATGAAGAAAAGGAAGAATAATTAAAATATTTCTATTCTTATTTATGTAGTTCGACGGATCTTAAGGCGACGAATGTCACAGTATCCCCCAGTTGAGAGAATTTCGTCCCGAAATTCAGCTGGAGTTAGGTCCAAGAGTGTCATCCACGAATAGGTGTGGGTATTTGAGTTTCATCTGATCTTCCCGTTCCCATGTAAACTCTGGCCCTCGTTTTGAATTCCACCTCACGCGAACAATTGGTATTCTGCTGCGCTTCAACTGTTTGACTTTACGATCCATGACTTCAATGGGTTCCTCAATACAATGAAGCTTTTCGTCGATTTTGATATCGTCAATGGGTATGTGAAGTGATTTGTCAGTCAAACACTTCTTGAGGTTCGACACATGGAAAGTATCATGCACACCATTGAGTTCTTGTGGTAACCTTAATCGGTAAGCCACTGGACCAATTCTTTTTGTAATCTCGAATGGTCCAACGTATCTTGGGGCTAACTTCCCTTTCTTTCCAAACCGAACAACTCCTTTCCAAGGAGAGACTTTGAGTAACACTCGGTCCCCAACGTTGAATTCTAGAGGCTTTCGACGATTGTCGGCGTAGCTCTTTTGGCGATCTCTAGCGGCTTTCAGCCTATCTTTGATTTGGAAGATCTTGTTGGTTGTTTCTTGAATGATCTCTGGGCCTGTTAACTGACTTTCACCAATCTCGGCCCAACAAACGGGTGATCTACACTTCCTTTCGTACAACGCTTCGAACGGAGCACACCCAATGCTGGTGTGGTAGCTGTTATTGTAAGAGAACTCAATCAATGGCAAATGAGTATCCCAACTACCACCAAAATCGATTACACACGCTCTCAGCATGTCTTCTAGCGTTTGTATGGTTCGTTCACTTTGACCATCTGTTTGAGGGTAATAGGCGGTACTCATGTCTAATCGAGTGCCCATTGCTTTCTGTAGTGTTTGCCAAAATCGTGAAGTGAATCGGCTGTCACGGTCGGATATGATTGACACCGGCACTCCGTGTCTTGTCACGACCTCTTTAATGTACAATCTCGCCAACTTGTCCATTTTGTAGTCTTCTCGGATTGGCAAGAAGTGTGCTGATTTCGTCATTCGATCCACTACGACCCATATCGAGTCATGCCCGTTGCTCGCTCGAGGAAGTTTGGTAATGAAGTCCATGGCTATATTCTCCCATTTCCATTCGGGAATCTCAGGTTGCTGTAACAGTCCCGATGGTTTCTGATGTTCAGCTTTAACTTTCGAGCATGTCAAGCATCTGCTGACGTACGTGGCAATGTCTTTCTTTAGGCCTGGCCACCAGTACAGATCTTTGAGATCGTGGTACATCTTGTCTGCGCCAGGATGAATAGAATATCGTGTCTTGTGTGCTTCATCCATGACCAAGGTACGTACACCTCCCCACTTGGGTACCCATATACGGTCCACGAAGTACTGTACATTGTCGTCCTTGCACATCAGTTGTTTATCTAACCCTCGGAATTCTTCTCCCGCAAGGTTTTCTTCTTTCAACGCCTCACTTTGTGCGATTTGGATCTGAGCTTTCAAATTTTTTTGAATGGTCAATCCCAAGGCTCGAGCACGTAGTGGTTTCACGCGTTCTTTGCGGCTTAGAGCATCAGCCACCATGTTAGCTTTCCCCGGATGATACCGGATTTCACAATCGTAGTCACTAAGAAGCTCTACCCAACGTTGCTGTCGCATATTGAGTTCCTTCTGATCCAGAATATGTTGAAGGCTTTTATGATCTGTGTATACGATGCATTTGGTTCCATACAGGTAATGCCTTCATATTTTAAGTGCGAATACTACAGCGCCCAACTCAAGATCACGAGTCGTGTAGTTCTTCTCGTGCACCTTAAGTTGTCGTGAAGCGTAGGCAATCACCTTATCTTTCTGCATTAGCACACATCCCAACCCTTGATGCGAAGCATCACAGTACACCACAAAATCATCAGTTCCGTCTGGGAGGGACAATATCGGTGCATTGCACAGCTTGTCTTTCAGCGTTTGGAACGCCCTTTCTTGCGCATTACCCCAATCAAACTTCTTGTCTTTCTGAGTCAACAACGTCAGCGGTTGAGCGATCTTTGAAAAGTTCGTAATGAAACGACGATAGTATCCGGATAAGCCTAAGAACTGCCGTATCTCTGAAGGTGTCTGGGGTGTATCCCATTTCTTTACCGCTTCGATCTTGCCGGGATCTACATGAATCCCATCTTTGTTAACCACATGACCCAAAAACTTCACCTCTTGCAGCCAGAATTCACACTTCGAGAACTTTGCGAAAAGTTTCTCTTCTCTTAACAGTTCTAGTATTGCCCGAAGGTGTTCTTCATGGTCCTCCTTCGATCGAGAGTAGATAAGTATGTCGTCAATGAATACGATCACAAACTTATCCAAGTAAGGTTTGCACACCCGATTCATCAAGTCCATGAACACAGCTGGTGCGTTAGTCAATCCGAATGGCATGACCAAGAACTCATAGTGCCCATAACGAGTTCTAAATGCTATCTTCGGCACGTCCTCCTCGAAAACTCTTAGTTGGTGATATCCAGACCGAAGGTCGATCTTGGAAAAATACGAAGCTCCTTGTAACTGATCAAACAGGTCGTCGATCCTGGGGAGAGGATACCGATTCTTCACAGTTAATTTGTTCAACTCACGGTAGTCGATGCACATACGGAACGACCCATCCTTCTTCTTGACAAATAACACGGGTGCTCCCCAAGGCGAGTGACTCGGCCGAATAAAACCCTTCTCCAGTAGTTCCTGTAACTGGCTAGATAACTCTTGCATTTCAGACGGTGCCAACCGATACGGTGTCTTTGCTACCGGTGTAGCTCCAGGAACCAACTCAATGCGAAATTACACCTGTCGTGGAGGAGGCAAACCAGACAAGTCATCTGGGAATACATCTGGGTAATCCCGCACTATAGGGATATCTGCCAATTCCTGTTCCTCTTCTTTCTTTTCCACCACATGAGCCAGAAAAGTGTAGCACTGTTTTCGTAAACTCCGGCGTGCTTTCATGCAGGAAATAAGCTTTAAGTTTCTCCCCGGTCTTTCTCCTTGAACTCTGAGTACTCCCCCGTCTGACATAGGGATTCGCACTACCTTGTCTCGACAGACAATCTCGGCCCCGTGTTTCGACAACTAATCTCGGCCTCGTGTTTCGACAACCAATCCATTCCCACAATCACATCGAAACTTCCTAGCTCAAAGGGTATCAAGTCTATATCGAAGGTGTGGTTCTCTAACATTATCGAGCACTTTCTAATAATTTCATCAGCCTGAACAATCCTACCGTTGGCCATTTCTACAGAGTAGCTAGTTTCTAGCCTACTAGGGCTCAAATCAAGCAATTGCACAAACTCAGAAGATATAAAGCTATTGTATGCTCCAGTATCAAACAGTATAGATGCAAAGTGATTATTGAGTAAGTGCGTACCCGTGACAACATTCGGGTCCTGACGAGCATCGTTGGCCCCAATGACGAATGCACGTCCCCGAGCTGTATTCCCCTGATTGGTCGGGCCTTGATTTCCAGCTATAGCCATCACTTGCTGCTGGTTGTTTCCTTGTTGACCCGGTGCCCGATTCAGCCTGGGGCACATGTTTCGGTAGTGATCAAGGCTTCCGCACTCATAACAAGCCCTTGCATTCCCGACGGGGTTAACCGCGTTGACCGGTGCAACCATATTCGGCGCTGTTCTGCAGTCTCTTGCAAGATGCCCCGGGCGTCTACAGTTCGCGCACAACCCGGCACTGCGTTCCTGGGGATGATGATAATTGCACTTGTCACATTTGGGATGCGGACCCACATACTCTCGCCTGCCCTGCGTCACTGCCACAAAGTTTTTGGTTGTCTTGGATCTTTTATCAAACTTCCCGGCATTCGACCGGCTCGTTTCCCCAAAATCCTTTCTCTTTTCTGCTCCTCTACCCAAAACTCCCGTTCTCACCATTTCATCAGTCAAGCGCCAGCCTTCAGAATCGCGCTCTGGATAGTAGGAGGAGCGGTAGCGGTTACCATTGCCCGGATTTGAGGCGCAAGTCCCCAAATGTACCTCTCTATCCTTTTTGATTCCGGGGTGACTAGATGTGGAACCAACCTTGCTAACTCATGAAAACAGTCGGTGTAAGCTTGTCAGGATCAGTGATCACAAGTTTGATGTATTAGAGCGTAACGCAGCGGATAAGAACAAGAATTAGACAAATTGTAGCAAGAATTTGATACTCGTATGTATTAAGAACAAATACGGTTATAACGAGAGAATATATTTCTGTAACAAGGAATGTTTCTATAATATTGAATATTTCTGATCGAATCATTCACTTTTACAATAGGTTGACACTCCTTATATAGAGTGCAATCGCTGCTGTTATCACGGGAAAGTGACAACTAGCAGATCCAGTACAAAAATAACTAACTCTTAACAAACTACTGAAATGTTCACAACTACTGAGAACATATCAGAGTGTTAAGTACAAAATATAAAACTATCGATAAGAAACTACTGAAACTACAACGACTGAAGAACAAGCTCTTCAGTCGTTTTACAAAACTACTGAAAAACATAAAACTATTGAAAGGTAAACCGTCACAACTACTGAAGAAGACCTCTTCAGCTGTTGTGACAACGTCTGATACTTTGGTCTTCAGCACTTGTGTCTTCAGACTTTGTCTTCAGTACTTGTCTTCAGACTTTGTCTTCAGTACTTGTCTTCAGACTTTTGTCTTAAGCACTTGTCTTCAGACTTTGTCTTCAGCACTTGTCTTCAGCACTTGTCTTCAGACTTTGTCTTCAGTACTTGTCTTCAGACTTTGTCTTCAGTACTTGTCTTCAGACTTTGTCTTCAGCACTTGTGTCTTCAGACTTTGTCTTCAGCACTTGTCTTCAGACTTTGTCTTCAGTACTTGTCTTCAGACTTTGTCTTTAGTACTTGTCTTCAGACTTTGTAATCAGCTGTTGTCTTCAGCTGTTGTGGTCTTCAGTAGTTGTTGTGACTTCTGTGGGACTTAAAGGTTTTTCTGATCCGGCTCATTGGTTCTTTTGGTCCAACAAACTCCCCCTGAACCAATGCAGCCAAAACCTTTAACTTTATTGAGGTCCCACTTATTGTTGGTAGAAAGGTTGGTCTTTTTCCTTCTTGATCAGTTGAGAAGATGACCCATATAAGCACTGGCCTGGGAATGAGTCTCTGATGATTTGGTTGACAATGTATGGATGGGAGCTCTGTATTGGGGAATTGGACACTGAGCTGTTCCCCTATCCATGAGACTCACTTCCCATGTATAAGCCTGTAGGATTCTCTGGTGTATGCTCTGAGAAACATAATTTGTTCTTCCATAGTCAGGTTCTCAGTTTCACCATCAAACAATCCTTCACGCCCATACAGCTCTGAGATGTACTTAGCCTGTTTGCCATTTTTGAGCTCAACTGTTATAATCTGTCTGTATGCAAACTCATCAGGATGAGTCCCTTCAAGTAACAGACTGAGCTTATTTTGTTTGAAGTTCTCAAGCCTCTTGTAGACTAACCCCTTTTTAATAACTCTGTTCTCTAACATCTTTTGGGGTGGCTGTTTAGTCTCATAGGCCTTCTTGAAATCTTCTACAATCTCCCAGGGTGATACTACAAGGACCACTGTGATCTCTTCATCTACGATCCTTTTTACTTGGCCCTTGTATCTCGAAGGAATGTCTTTCTTTACAATCCTGTGAGCCACCCTAGGATCAGGCCATACTCTCACCTTCCTTCTGATATTGAAATGTGTTGACAAGGGTGTACAACCTCAGAGCTTCTTTCTTCATACTAATTATTGATGAAGAAGCAGCATAAGTTTTGTCGATGCTTTTCAACATCTCATCGTCATGAAGCCTTTGCTGCTGCTCTTCTTCAATCTTTACTCTCACAGTTTCCATCTGTGAGGTGGGAGTGATGCGCATGGGTTTGGCTTTAGGCAATGTTAGGACTGCAGACAGAGGCAGCCTATCTTCTTCCACATCATCCTCTTCTTCTTCTTCTTCTAGCCTCAACACCCTCTCTTCTCTTCTTAGATGCATCATCGGCTGTTGGTTTAGAGGGTAAGGGAGTTGGTTTTGTGGGTTGTGGTTGTGGTTGTTTTGGAGAGGGAATGTTGACAGGCTGAGTTAGCATTTTAGAGGTGAGTGGCTTTTGAGTGTTTGGCTAGCTCAGTCCTGCTCCCTGCTCCTGCTTCATTCAAAGCTTCGACTACTAAACCTTTAGTATATGCTTCAGACGAACAGATCTTGGAGGTTATGGCCAAGATACTGTCCCTGGTCCATGATTTAATCTCGATCAATGATCTCCCAAGATATTTTGCAATGAATCTGATCATGATCTCTAGTCTCTCTCTTTCTAATGCATCATAACTTGCCCATCTTGAGTTAATTTCTTCAACTTCAAGTCTCCTGATCTCTGAGTCAAGCTGTGCAGTATCGAACCCTTGTCTATACAGTTGATAATAATGGCATCCATTGATTTACTATGTGTAGCATCTGCCATTTTGATCATCTCATCGAGTTGGAGTTCTTTCTCTTTTCCTTCACCCTTCCTCTTCTTATATGTGACATGAAAGTCTTTGTGACTTTCACCCACTTGATCATTTTCGGTTCCCTTCACAGACTCCTCTTCCTTCTCAGTTTCCTTTTCTTTCATTTGCTCTTCCCTTTGCTTTCACTGACTAACTCTCCCCCTTTTTGGTTGCATTGGTTGCAAGGGTTTGAGTGGCAGAAAGCCTTGTGCTCACAATCTCCTTCACCAGGGTTGTATGATTGAGGGAAGCCTCTCATCCATGGTTTTGATCACAATGTCTGTGATCATTGGGGTGATGAGAGGTAGGGTTTGCTGAAAGAACAACTGTTTGCTCAGAGGGTTTCTGTCCCTGAGAAGCAGTGCCAGAAACAAAAGCTGGTGGCTTGGAAGTTTTGAGTGGCTGAGTGTGTGGGAGACCTTCAGGTGAAGGTGCCATCTGTGGGTTTATGTTGGTGGCAGATGGACTTGCTTCTTGAGAGAATTGGTCAAGTAGTCTTTGTAGTCTACTGACTTCTTCCTCAAGAATTGTGTTCTGGGCCAGAACATCATAAAAGAAGCCCAGGTCATCATCAGCAGATGCTGAATCACCTACCTCCTGCTTGTAGCAGGATGTACATGCACTGGGTGTAGATCAGTTTTAGCATGTGCCCCTTTTTCTTGGAACTGGGGACTTCCAGCCTCAGGACTATGTCCTTCATCAGCTGTTGCCTCTAGTGAGGTCTTAGCTATGTTACCAGCCTCATTCTGATCATGTGCTGATTCAGAAGAGGTGGCAGCCTCACTAGATGTTCTAATCTCCATATCCACACCAGGAGATAGAACGTGTAACCCCGGTGCTGTGGGTTGTCAAAAGCATGGTGATCCTCGTCCTCAATAGTTGTGGTTCTCCCCTTGTTGGTGGTTGTTGGGGAGGAGGAGAGGCATGCAGCTGAGTCAGCACATTTGCAATGATAATAGTTGGACTTTGGGGGGCGGTTGCATGGGAGATGGGGTAAAAGCAGTGTGCACCTGGGGAGAATGGTGCTCTTCAATGGCAATCTCCTCAAATGAGGAAGATCCCAGATTTGTGGGTACCCCTTCTGTGGTTGCTGCAGGCTCCTTTTGAGAGGAATCCTGAGCGGCTGTGGCTGGTGAAGTCCTTATATCCACTAGGGGGTTATAACCAGTGGATATAGCCTGCGTTGTGTTGCAGGGGCATCCTCAGGGGACTCATTTCCTTAAGTAGCCTTTTTGGTCTTCTTTTTAGTGGGTTTGGTGGGGACTTTGGATTTGGAGGTGGTGGCTGTGGGTTCCAGCTGCGTGGGTTTTCGCAGCTTGGCAGCCATTTTCAGTGATTGGTCAGAGTTGTGCCGGGAGTATACTTCTGGCAGTACAGCCATAGCAGGGACTCCCAGACCAACAAGTCCCTCAGCTTGAAGCTGGTTTTCAATTATGGCCATTATGAACCGAGGATATAATATCCAACGGTTAGCAGTTTGTTTTTGGGCCATATCCTTGAGCTCTAAAAATAGTATTTCAGAAAAATTAAAGGTTGTTGCTCAAGGATGGAGTACATTACCTGTTGTCACCTTGTGGACATTTGATCCATGATGAAGTCTTGGAGGCAAGGCATACATTTACCATATGAAATATGAGACGTTCGGCATCCGGAAATGTTTCTTCAGTATGGTAGATACACTCAGGTTACCCTGGTATCCATGGTGGGCAAATGATTGATCTGTTGTGCCCTTTGGATAACCAGTTGGGAAAGTGGCATCATCCAGATTAAGGGTTTGGCGAAGAGTGTCTGGAGTAATGACCACTTTTTGGCCATGGACAAACGATTGAAGAGACTCTGTGTCATTCTCCTCAGAGACCAGAGTGACGTTTGTCCAGAATTGGGTAAGGGATTGCGCATATATGGTGGGATTTACCAGAAAAGCCGTTTTGTAGGGTGACTGAACCATTAAATCAATGGCGTTGTGAAACTTGGTCCATTATGACGATTTGGTGAGATGTGCGACACAGTTGTGTCGAGGTTTTAGTTGCATGGTCGCCATTGAAGAAGAGAGGGTAGAGAGTTTTTGAACGTTAGGTTTGAGAAGAGAAGATCAAAACTCTGAAGGTGGGATAAGGTATTTAAAGGGTCGGGTTAGAAAACGACTGAAGGTTTTGGTGTTAGTCATCAGTTGTTGAAACTACTGATGATGTGGTATTAACTTTCAGATGTTGAAACAGCTGAAGTCTCTGATTTAGTCATCAGTAGTTATAAAACTACTGAAGACAGTTTTGACTTCAGGTGATGAAACAACTGAAGACTTAGTATTAGTCATCAGTAGTTGTGAAACTACTGAAGACTTTGGTTTTACCATCAGTTGTTGTAAACACTGAAGACTTTGGTTTTACCATCAGTTGTTGTAAACAACTGAAGACTTGGTGTTAGTCATCAGTAGTTGTGAAACTACTGAAGACATGTATTGCTTCAGTTGTTTAGAAGGAAACAGCAGTTGTAGAAACAACTGAAGAAAATTACTCATCAGCTGTTTTCGTCAATTCATAGCTTTTCAGCTGTTTCACACTGTCCTCAACACTTACTCATCAGACTTTTCATCTGCTTTTCAGGTGTTTCATAGGACATCAGTACTTATCTGTATTTCTGACATCAGTAGTTGTGGCTACAACATCTTTTGTGACTACATCAGCTGTTGTAGCTACATCAGCTGTTTAACAGATAAAGTACTTCAGTACTGGTGAGGTATGTAGCCTTCAATAGTTATAAGAACTACTGAAAAAAACAACTCATCAGTACTTATATGTGACAATAATGACTAATGATCATCAGTACTTGTGAACTGAGATCATCAGTAGTTGTCACTTATTCTAGCTGCAGCATACCAAGCCTTAACACAGGTTGTGGAAGTTGAACTATCCAAGGCTTAGTAAAAATGTCTGCAAGCTCATCAGCACTAGGAACAATTTGGATCAATCAGACCTTTTTCAAAACAATCTCTAATAAAATGGTGTCTGATTTCAATATGTTTAGTCCTAGAGTGCTGGACAGGATTCTTGACAATACAAAGAGCTGAAGAGCTGTCCATTAACAATGGAGTCTTAGTCTCTGTTATGCCATAATCCAATAGTTGGTTTTGTAGCCAGAGTACCTGAGATGTACAGCTTGCAGCGGCAATGTACTCTGCTTCAGCAGTTGATGTAGCAACTGAGGTCTGTTTCTTGCTCTGCCAAGAAATCAAGCAGTTGCCTAGGAATTGACATCCACCAGAAGTTGATTTCCTGGTCAACTTACACCCTGCATAGTCACTGTCAGAAAAAGCAACTAATTTACCAGAATGTCTAGTAGATACCATAAACCTAGAGATGGAGTGCCTTGTAGATATCTAAAGATCCTCTTGACTGCAATCAAATGAGACTCCTTAGGTGCAGCCTGAAATCTAGCACAAACACATGTAGCAAACATAATATCTGGTCTAGAAGCTGTTAAATACTCAAGGACCCAATCATACATCTGTAAAGTGTTTCATCAACCATTTACCTTTCTGATTGTATCCAGTTGTGGTTGCTGCACATGGGGGTAGAATGGCTTACAGTTTTGTAAATCAAACTTTTCCAAAAGATCTTTTTGTATTTGGACTGATGAATGAAAATTCCATCAGCCTTTTGCTTGATTTGCAACCCAGAAAGAACTGTAATTCTCCCATGGCACTCATTTCAAACTTCTGTTGCATCAACTTTGTAAAGGCATCACACAACTGTGGATCAGAGGATGCAAAAATAATATCATCTACATAAATTTGAACAAGTAGATTATGCTGCCCAACTTTCTTAATGAATAAAGTCTTATCTATGGAGCCTCTAGTGAAATTATTTTCCAGAAGAAAGTTTGATAATGTCTCATACCAGGCTCTAGGAGCTTGTTTCAACCCATAAAGAGCCTTATCAAGCTTATACACCCAATTAGGATGTTTATATTGTCCTCAAAGCCTGGTGGTTGACATACATAACCTCTTCTTTAATTTTCCCATACAAAAATGCACTTTTGACATCCATTTGAAAAACTTTAAGGTTTTGATAAGCAGCATAAGCTAAAAACAATCGAATTGCTTCCAGTCTGGCTACAGGGGCAAAGGTTTCATCATAATCAATACCTTCTTCTTGTGCAAACCCCTAACAACCAGTCTGGCCTTGTTCTTAACAATAAGCCCATTTTCATCAGTTTTTGTCCTAAACACCCATTTAGTGCCTATTGCACACTTACCTAGAGGTAGAGGAACCAGTTCCCACACTTGGGTTTTTTGAACTGAAGAAGCTCAAGCTGCATGCATCAACCCATCCATTGTCCTTTAAAGCAATGTGATAATTCTTTGGCTCTTGCTGACTGATGAAGAGAGCATAGAAGCAGAAATTTGACAATTGACTCTTGTTGATACGCCAGCAGTGATATCACCAATGATTTGAGACATAGGGTGATTCTTCAGATCTTGATACACAATGAGATCTGTGTAAGTGTTTGTAGCAGGCTCAGCAGCAACAGATGGTGATGGTTAATCATTTCCTTGAAACCAATCAGTGGATGGTAATTCAAAGGAAGTTGAATTTGAAGAAACTCATCAGCATTTGTTGTGGATGGTGCTACTGGAGCTACAGGAACATCAGTCTAGCTGAATCAGGCAGTTGATCACTAAACCTGAAGAGGTAGTACTGCTATCATCATCATCATCAGCACCAGCAGAACCACCAGGTGGTGAACTGTTGACAGGAGCAACAGCAGGAGTTTGATAAGGAATATATTGCACTATGTCCAAATCAAATATCTCCACAGGGCTTTGTGGAATCTTGTCCTTTGGAGATTCATTAAACTTAACATGTAGAGTCTCTTCAACCATCTTGTTCTACAGTTGAAGACTCTGTATGCTTTGCAAGTTGATGAATAACCAACAAAGTACCCTGCATCCACCTTAGGATCAAATTTTAGAGTTGATCCCGTGTGTTGAGAATGAAACAAGGACACCCAAATGCTCTGAAGAATGAAATTAGAGGGCCCAAATGATGAAGAACTTCATATGGAGTCTTCATCAACCTCTGATTTACTAGAACTCTATTCTGTACATAGCAAGCTATTGACAGCTTCAGCCCAAAAGTCATTGGCATCCAGAATCAGCCAACATGGACCTTGCAGCTTCAATAAGGGTCCTGTTCTTTCTCTCCACTACTCCATTTTGCTCAGGAGTTCTTGGGATGCTATACTGCCTCTTGATTCCCTTTGATAAGTAAAACTCATCAAGTGTGTGGTTTCTGAATTCAGTACCATTGTCACTCCTCACACACTTAACTGGTAGGGAATACTGCTTCTCAACGTGTAACACAAAGTTCATAATGGACTGCGCAGCCTCATCCTTTGAATGCAAGAAGAAAGTCCATACAAATCTGGAGTAATCATCCACAATTACCAGATAGTATTTCTTCTTAGCCATACTCATCACTCTCACAGGACCAAGAGAATGCTGTAAAAGCTAGCAGCAGTGGACTTAGGTTCTTCTATGGAGGGAAATGAAGCTTTGTGTTGTTTTCCTTTTAAACAAGCAGTGCAGTTATCTTCACACTTGAACTCCTTCATAGGCAGTCCCCTTACTAAACCATGGTTTATCAACTGATTTATGTTTTTGAGATTAACATGACCCAACCTTCTATGCCATCGAATAGATTCTTGAGGGGAAGCCTTGGAAAATAGGCAAGGATGGCCTTTGAGATCTATTTTCTTGGAAAGATCTAAGGCATACACTCTTCCTGTCCTGTTGGCCTTTAGGAGAGTGTGTTCATCCAACACCTTATCAATCAAACTTAGAACTTTGGATGACAAATCCGACAGTTCTGACTGGTGAAAAGAGCAACATGGCCTTTGTCACACATTGACTGACTCAAGAGGTTGTACTTGAGATTTTCCACATGGTTAACATCATCAAACTTTATTTCCCCATTGGAAACAAAGCCTTTGCCGATGATGTAACCCTTTGCATCATTGCCAAATGACACAAACCCCTTCTTTCCTTGAGAGTAGTCATTAAGAAGTGATCTGTTTCTTGTCATATGCATGGATCCTCCACTGTCTACATACCAGATGCCTCTGAGGTATGTTGAAGAACCCTGCAAAATACAACAATTAGTTAGATTTTGAGACCCAAACCTTTTTGGTCTTGGCCTGTTCTCATCAACAGATGGTAAACTAACATGTTTGTTGGAAACAACAGCCTGAGAGGAGAAACTGGTGAAGAAAAGGAATCCTTTGGCTTGGACCTCCTTTTCTGTGGTTTCAACATAGGAACATCTAATTGGTTAACTCTTCCCAATAGATGTTGAACCATCATAACCAGCTGTGTCTGATTTTGTGATAAGGCTTTCAGCTCTTCAGACACATTGGCATTGGAGTTTGATAAGTTCCTATGTTGCACCTTCTTCTTTTGAGCAATCTTAGCTGTTACCTGTTTAACCCCTTCCTTTTTGGATTTCTTTTTGGACTTAAGGGGTACAGGATTTGATGTTGCTGGTATAAAGTGGCTTCAAACTCAGTTTTCATTTTAACCATTTTCTCTTTACTTTCCTCTTATGTTTGAGTTTGGATCCCCTTTTGTACCAACAATCATCTGTAAGATGATTGAACAAACCACATACTTCACATGGTTTCTTCTTCATCTTATGTTGATCATCACTAAAGAGATGAAACTACTGAAGACTTACTCTTCAGTACTTTGGAAGCATTATTTGCTTTCTTGACTTCCTCTTTTAGTCTTCAAACTCTTTCTACTGACAGTTTTCTTCTCTTCAGTGCTGACAGTAGTTGGAGTTTGAACTTCAGGTGTTAAATCTTGCTCTCCAGTCCTTTCAGGACTTCCAGAAATAGCTCCTGAGTTGATCATCTCTTTGATCATGTGAGTGTCAGTGGAACCATCAACATCAGCTGATGGGTTCAGAAAGGGCTTAGTGCTGACTTCAACTTTTGATGATGCTCTATCAAAGTGAATCACATGATGAGGTGGATTGGTTATTGCTTTCTCCATCAAATTCACTTCTGCTCTTGAAGCAAAATCTGTAGGAGGAGCAGTGTGATTATAACCAATACCAAACTTCACATTGGAAGCAGATTGCTTACTAAGAGCATTTCAAAACCTTTGCATGATTGTACCCATCGATCACACTCTACCTGGGTGACTGCAAGGGTTTCTTTGAGACTTCTCTGGTCTTCTAAAATAACCTCTAGCTTAGCCTTTTCATCATTTAATTGGTATTTAAGCTTATAAATCTCATCAGTTTTACTATTAAGAGCAGACTCAAACTCAGCTTTTCTTTTGGAAATGGTTTTCTCAAACTCAAGTTTTTGATTTATTAATGCTACATTTGCCTCTCTAATGGAGACAAAGGCAGCAATGCATGATTCAGAACATAACTTGGCTTTAGCCTCTGAAGATACCTGAGTTACCTGTGAAGATGATGCATTTGAGTAGGAACCCTTAGTAGACTCCAGGGCCATGAGAGCCAGATTCCCAAAAGGACTGTCACCACCATGTTGACCAGCACCTGTGAACAGTTGTTCATGACCAGACATGTCATCCGGTAAATTGCTGCTCCAGTCAACAACTCCAGGGGTGAAGAAGCTGTGTTGTTGAGGTTGAGGAGGTTGGTGAGATTGAGATGGTTGAGGTTCTGGTAGTGCATGAGGTTGTGGTACTATAGGAACTTGAACTTGATTTGACTGTGGCATGTAATAACAAGGTAAGGATATGGCATTTGACCCTGAGGAACAAAATATGCAGGAGATTGTGGTTGAGAATGATGACTAGAATTGACAGGATGTTGCCCTCTGTGTTGTTGACTATTGCCAGGGAAAGTCACAAAGGTGTAGAGGAATTAGATCCAGATGATCTGCATTCTCTAGCAAAGTGTCCAAGCCTATGGCATTTGTGACACTTCAACTTACTCTTGTCAAAACCAACTTTGGTTTTGCCAGAGAGTCCTGGGAACTTTCTTCCAGTTCTTTTGTAGAACTTCTGAGATCTGATATTTATCAAGGCCATTTGGCTCAAAATATCCATCTTCTAAGTCATCATCAGCAATCCCCTTGAGATCATCCATGATGAAGCATAGATTGTCATTATTACACCAGTAAAGACTATCAACACTCACAAACATAGAATCAGAAGTGTTTGAGGAGAAATCAATATGCTCATCATATGGCATTCAGATGAAGCATATTCTAACTCATGACCACCAAGGCAGTGTTGCCTGGTACAAAGTCCTTCAGTGAGCTTTCCAGATGAAGACAGTTTTCGTTTCTGTTCTATCTCTCTCTCAAATGTGAGCAATTTCCCATGGAGTTGGGTGAGAGATAATTTGTCCAAATTTGCACTGGAGCGTAGGACAATAGTATATGTGTCCCATCTCTCAGGCAGTGATCTGAGAAATCTGTTATTCATCTGGATATTGGTGTACTCATGTTTGACCATTTTTATTCAGAGATAAAACAAGAGAACCGCTCAAACTGTTGAGTCAGTGTCTCACCCTTTCTATGAGAGAATGTCTCATATTGTTGGGCAAGAATTTCTCTATTATTTGCCAAGACCTCATCTGTTCCTCCAAATGTTCTTTCAAGGCATTCCAGAGGTCATGGGCAGTTTCATGATGCATTAGCCCAGAATAGATTCATTGGGCAGTGCCATGGCCAGAATTCCATGGGCTTTTGCATCAATCTCAAACAATTTCTTATCCTCATTGAGTATTGCTCCCTCCTCTTCGGAACCATTTGATTGGTTTCCGGGTTATTCACCATAGGCTTGTGTGGACCATGTACCCCTAATGTCCAACAACCAGCGCTGTTAACAGACAGGTGATGGAGCATTCGTCGTTGCCATATGTTTACTCATTCCTAACAGCATTGGAGGCTTGGTTGAGGAACCAGTATTGTGAAGATCATTGGAAGGAGTAGTCATTTTCGTCCAGTACAATTTAATTCAAGCTTTTAAAGGTTTTACAAAGACCACAACAGACTCAATGAAAACCAAGAGAAATCTCAGGATGAATGACCAGAAACACAGAAAATTCAATCTCTATAACCGTTTCTTGCAAAACACAAAAATGCTAATTCAATCAAACTTGGATCTTGAATAGCAGTTTCAATGATCAATTATTAGATCGATCAATGATTAACCAAGCTCTGATACCATTTGTCAGGATCAGTGATCACAAGTTGATGTATAGAGCGTAACGCAACGGAATAAGAACAAGAATTAGACAAATGTAGAAAGAATTTGATACTCGTATGCATTAAGAACAAATACGGTTATAACGAGAGAATATATTTCTGTAACAAGGAATGTTTCTATAATATTGAATATTTCTGATCGAATCATTCACTTTTACAATAGGTTGACACTCTTATATAGAGTGCAATCGCTGCTGTTATCACGGGAAAGTGACAACTAGCAGATCCTATTACAAAAATAACTAACTCTAACAAACTACTGAAATGTTCAAACTACTGAGAACATATCAGAGGTGTAAGTACAAATATATAAAACTACCGATAAGAAACTACTGAAATACAACGACTGAAGAACAAGCTCTTCAGTCGTTTTACAAAACTACTGAAAAACATAAAACTACTGAAAGGTAAACCGTCACAATACTGAAGAAGACTCTTCAGCGGTTGTGACAACGTGTGATACTTGGTCTTCAGCACTTGTGTCTTCAGACTTTGTCTTCAGCACTTGTGTCTTCAGACTTTGTCTTCAGCACTTGTCTTCAGACTTTGTCTTCAATACTTGTCTTCAGCACTTTCTAGACTTTGTCTTCAACACTTGTCTTCAGACTTTATCTTCAGCACTTGTCTTCAGACTTTGTCTTCCGTACTTGTCTTCAGACTTTGTCTTCAGTACTTGTCTTCAGACTTTGTCTTCAGTATGTCTTCAGACTTTGTCTTCAGCACTGTGTCTTCAGACTTTGTCTTCAGCACTTGTCTTCAGACTTTGTCTTCAGTACTTGTCTTCAGACTTTGTCTTCAGTACTTGTCTCAGACTTTGTAATCAGCTGTGTCTTCAGCTGTTGTGGTCTTCAGTAGTTGTTGTGACTTCTGTGGACTTAAAGGTTTTCTAATCCGCTCATTGGTTCTTTTGGTCCAACCAAGCTGCGTGCCCAACCCCCCCATGGCATGATTCAGAAACTCATGCTCAAGTTTTCGCATCTCATTGAGAGGACAGTACTCCTGGTGATTAGGGCCTTGAACTCATCCCACGACATTTGCATCGCGGATTCTCTTCCTCTATAGCCTGAATCTGAGTGTCCACCACGTTAGTGCCTTGCCCTGTAGTGAGCAAGTGGCGACTTATCCTTTACTGTCGAGGCATTCGCTGATGTCGATCACGGCCTCCATCTTTTCAAGCCATTGGTCAGAGCTATGGCTCCACCTTTGCCATCAACTCTCGTGGTTTACAAGCCACAAATTCCTTGTACGAACATCCCCGTCTAGCATTCACTACCCCGGTCTCATTAACAATTCCAGTTTCGTTACGGCTGTACCACCATTTCCGGTCTCCTGATTGCTTTCGTTCCCAGTCGGGTTACCGTTATCTTCATTTTCATTGCCACCGTCCCCGTGGGGGTGAGAATTCTGAAGAGCATCGCTCACTTGGGCCACGATAGTCGAATTAGTGCGGCAGCTGTTGAGCGATCAGGGCTGCCATATCCGCGTTCCCTGTTCCTTGATTGCTACTGGTGGAGCATCACTTGTTCTTGGGGTTCTTCCCCTGCCTCTGCCTCTGCCTTTGCCCCTTGGGGCTTCAATTCCGCTACTATTACTGCGAGCAGATCTTCGAGGCGGCATGTTCTATCATAAAAGAGTTAACATATAAGCTTTAGTCACCATAAAATACACAAGTATTCCACTATCAAGTTCCAATGTTCATGTTCCGGTTGGTCAAGATCACCATGCAGCCCATTTCAAGCATATTCTCGGTATACTGGTGATGTTTATATATAGGGTTCCCCGCAGCATTCCCACCACACCCACGATGTACGAGAATGATGCCCGATCCGGTTACATGACATCCGACTTTCCTTCTCATCATATCCATAATAATCCATCAAGTCAACTGAGAGCCCGAGCATGTAATCACGTATAGTCTGGTGGAGGTTGCCTATCTCGCATCCTTAAAGGACTCAGACATAGCCTCCTCGGTCGGTCTCAGTATCCGAGGTTAAGCGCAGTATATGATCTGTGAAGATCTCTTCGGGTCCCAATGCCCGATTTGGTTATGATAACTTGGCGCGCAGCAGAGGAACGGAAGATCTAATAGGAGCATCCCATAAAAGAGTGAGCACAAGGGCTCTCTCATAGGGTGAAAAGATCACGAAATAGTTAGACAAACGAACAAGTAATGAGGAACACGTATGAGATACAAAATGCACACAACCCTGGCATGCAATCTACATGAAGGTTCCTAGGTATAGTCTAGGTCAAGTGTATTGCCTAATTCTCTATAACCAATAGCTCTGATACCAGTCTGTCACACCCCCACTAAGAGCGGAAACACGGTGTTGCGACGAGACGGGAATCATAAACCATGGTAAGCGATAGAGATGCAATAATAATAATGATGACATGCGTGTCATGACGACACCCGACAACAAGGGGACTTGTGTCGTGTTTAGTCAGTATTCACGACAACATAGCCATAAGCATAAACATGATATAAGATAAACATAGGTAATAACACGTATGCAATTCCCACAACCCGGGAACAAGTTACAAAGTATAATGTTGTTGAAACAGTTACAACAATTGTTTTCAAAAAGACAAGTTGGCCCGAAAAAATGCATCCTAGGGTCTCCACTAAGGCAGCACACCTAGAACCTCAGCTAGCATGATCACCTGAAAAGATATGCTAAAATGGTTAACAAAATTGTGGTGAGCTCGCAGGTTTAAGTAATAAAAGTGTAAGTGATGCTATATAAAGTAAATGATATGGAATACCGTGAATACAGTTATATACACAAGTAAAATCACATGACATGAGCTTTGCAACCAAACCTAACGACGTACACAAAGAAATTGTCGGCATATATTCACCCAAGGGCTCGTTCCTGGCCACTGATGGTACCAACTAGTATACCATCGAACAGGGGTGGGGGTGTCAACCCAGTAGTACTACCAATACCTAACCGTCGGTTCCCACACTGGAATTAAATAGTTGCAAAGATAGAACCACACAGCAGACCCAAGCATGTATCAGATAAGTACTTGCAACACAGTATCACGTTGATTCCTTGTATGAAAATTGTATGTATGTTGCACCGCATAGAAAACGGGCGAGCATACTTTTCCCCCATGTTTGTAAATGTTTGTAAAGTAGTATAAGCATAAAAAGGGGCCACGAAACTCACATGTTATGTGGTAAGTATGAAAGATCGAGATTTCCAATAGTTGAATGCAATGATCGGTCAAACACCTATTGACAGTTATTGTCAAGCATTAATGACATGTATAAAGCGTATAGTAATGTTTGGTCGGTTCGGGTTGTATCGGTTCGGTCGTGGGTGGCACACACACACAAGCGGACACAGTATCAGATCTTATGTAGATCCAAGTACTACGAGTAGTCGTCATTGCTTATGACATCCTTGTAAGATCTCATTGTTATGAAAGATGACACTTGTTAAGTATTTGTAGTTTCAAATGGGTTTGGGTAATGTAAAATGTTAGGTTTATTTCAATTGAAATAGTATGTGCATGTTGATAGCGTTGACTTTAATCTTTGGGGTCAAGCAATGACACTTTTACTGATGTTTCCTTATCATCATCAGACGTTCAAGGGAATTCACACTCATCATCAGACACACAACAGGACCAGACGCTCGACCCACGTTCCATTCGTACGAATCAACCTTCAATCGTGCGAATAGCTACTTTCGTGCGATTGAACCTTCATTCGTGCGATTGGACTCAGTCGCACCACACAACACACACATTCGCACACCCAACCTCCATGCGCACGAATCAACCCTCAATCGTGCGAATTAGCTACTTTCGTGCGATTGAACCTTCATTCGTGCGATCGGACTCCAGTCGTGCGAAACACGCACATCGCATACACTCAGTCGGTCACCTGACTCAATCGCACACAATCATTCATACGCATGACTCAATCGTATACACTCATTCGCACGCATGCCTCAATCGCATACAAACACCCAGTCGCACGACTCAGTCGCACGACATGCCTAGTCGCACAACTCAGTCGCACGATTGACTTAGACGCATGATTCAGTCGCACGACTCACTCAGTCGCCACGGTTCAATGGCATGACAAACCCAGTCGCCTGAACTGCAGAATCGCGACTGTGGTTGGGCTGAGCAGCCCCCGAGCTGCTCTAACGCGAGTTTTATACCACGAGGACTTCCAGAAACACTCAACAAACATACATAAACATGAAACACAAGCAGAAAGACCTCACACGCACCCACACGACCTCATGTGCTCGGATGAACCAAGCACCCGAAACCCTAGAAAACACAGCAGTTAAAAAGTCAAGAAAAGAGACAACCAAAGTCGTCTACCTGCTAGAAATGAGTAGATGAGGCTGTAGATGAAGACTAGACGACGAAAACGAGACCACACGGTAGATTTTGGTGCTAGAATGAAGAAAATGTGTGTGTAGGGAGTGAAGAGGTGAAGAAGATGAAGAGGATAAATGGCTGGGAATGGGGTTTATATACCCAGTCCAAGTTTGCAAAATTACAAGTTTAGTCCCCGCACTTAACCCTCGAGTTCCCCAAAATTTGTTTCGATTGATTACGAACTTAAAATGTTCGTTATATTAAGGTTAAAAGCATGTTTAATGGCATTTGATAGTCTAAAATGGTTTTATTAATGACAATAGTTGAAATTAAAATGATGTATTTGGTGGTAATGGTGATGAAATTTATAAAAGGTTTATGCTTAACACACGTTCTCGGAGGAAGTACAGGCACAAGAGAAAATAAGCAGACATGATTCCTTAAAGCAGGAGTTCATGAAGAAAATGAAGAATAATTAAAATATTTCTATGCTTATTTATGTCGTTCGACGGACTTTAAGCGACGGATGTCACACAACATGCCACCACCCTCCTCTTCATCACCACTCCCTCATCTCGAACCCACCCTCGTCACCCCTCACCATCACCAACCGTCGTTACCCGTCCCACCCCCCACCTCCACTGCTGCCCTCTCTCGTCGCCGCCGCCAAATCCAACCCTAAAATCACCAGCTGCAAGGGTGGAAGAGAAGGCAGTAAGCTCGAGTTAAGGGGTGTTGGTCAGGTCGGCATTATGAAATTTCAGGTCCGTGTCAGATGTTTTGACCTGGTCAGCTCGAGTTTTACGCAAATCAAACAGGCTGACTGGCTGACCGAGTTAGCCAGTCAGTCGGGGCAGCCGAAATCAAACACCCCCTTAGTCTTTTCAAAAATAATTTTAACAGAAAAACTAGCAATGTTAGTCATTTGAACTCAAATGAAGATAAAAATGAAATATTATAGACTCAAATGAATATAACATGAAACATTGGGGGGCAGATGACAATTTTGAAACAGCGGGGATGCAAATAGTTAAAATAAAAAAAACATTAGGGATGCAAATAATAATTTACTCTATATCTTATCTTTGACATTTTTGTCATATCATTTATTGTGTTACTCATGAGGCGTCATTCATGTTTTTTGAGTTGGTTATATCTATGTAGATCAAACACGTTATTCGGGTTGTTAAATTAGTTATATTTAATTTTGTTAAATGTGTCATGTTCTGTAACCTACTTATTAAAAATGATTGTGTGAGTGGACAGATTTAGTTAAATGCGTCATGTTTAGGTTCAATAGTCAAGTTAAGTATATATGTCATTGTTGCAACCCAATTCGAGTTGGATATCGTTGTCGGGTCAAGTTGGATCTAGCAATCCTGATCCATTCCCAATCTTAGAACTTAGCTGCAACCAACAAAGAACACATTAAAAGATGACTTAGAGGCGTAGCTTCAGAAACACTCCCTAATACCCATGTCAGTATATTGTGTTAAAAGATATAAAAAATACATATAACATAATCTATAAGGTTAAATATAGAAGATAAGTGAATTGTAGGGAGTAACAAGAAAGAGAGAATGTAATTTTCTGCATAAGTCATGAGTAAGGAAAAGTTATGTGAGATTCTTCACCAGCCACTTACTTTGTGGTGCATGGGTATATTTTTGCTTAATTAGGATCATTAGGGTACTAAGTAAATGGATTATTGAACTATCCACAAAAGACTAGCTTCCTTAGGCAAAGGAGGAATGAAGAAGAACTTGGTTCCTAGGAAGATATAAATGCCAAGTGATAACGTGTTTCATGGCAAAGGAGGTATGCATGTGATGTATTTATAATGTTTGATGTTGGTTCTTTACAGATCTTTGTTTATTTATGGTATTCTATCTTAAGAGGAGTGAAATAACCTTGCTATATCGACTTGTCGTGGGATAGGAAGGTTTCCTTTTACATTGAATATGTTAACTTATCTTTTCTTAGAGTAGCAGATCTTCTAGTTTGACAACTTTGTTATCATACAACGAGAAAAAGGTTTTACCAATGTATGTTAGGTCAATTGATATATTTCGTTTGTGTTATCCCTTGTCTCAGTGTATCCTTGCCTTAATATTGAGTTTTTTCCTCGTTCAATTGTCCTTCCCTATCGTAAGGATATGTTCATGATTGTCCTTGCCAAGAAGAGGGTTTGGCTTGGTGTGTGTCCTTCCTTGCCATGCATGTGTAAGGCGTTATTCCTCGCATGTGGCCATCCCCTGCCAAGTGTTTGGGCAATGTCATGATGATATTGAAACAAAAGTGTTGTGGAAAGGTATATTCTCGTTCATTTTATGTCAAGTAAGATACATTGAGTATTATAGAGATTAATAGAAGAATCTAGATAGAATTCTCAACTAAATCTCAACTAACATAACAATCTCTAGATCACAACTAATATAACAACCTCTAAGCAATGTGTAACAACCATCATAACCATATCTCATATATGCCCCCTCAAACTGAACGGGGTGTGTAGTCATGTGAAGTTTGGAACGCAGCTGAGCAAACCGGGGAGCAGACAATCCCTTGGTCAAAATATCAGCAAGTTGAGAACTAGTAGGAACATATCGAACACAAAGCAACCGTGACAGAACCATATCCCGAATAAAATGCAGATCAATCTCAAGATGCTTGGTGCGCTGATGAAAGACTGGATTGACAGCAAGATAGGTAGCACCAATATTATCACACCATAAAGTAGGAGAGTGTAGCTGAGGAACATGTAGCTCAGTAAGCAACGACATAAGCCATCGAATTTCAGCAGCTATGAGCAAGAGCCCGGTATTCTGCGTCAGTACTGGATCGAGCAACAGTGTGTTGTTTCTTGGAACTCCAACTAATGAGATTAGGACCAAGAAAAACACAATAAACAGTAGTAGAACGACGATCATCGGGACAACCTGCCCAATCCGCATCAGAATCCATGTATATCAAAGCTAGGAGATCGACGTATGGTCAATCCAAGGGACTCAGTACCTCGAAGATATCTCAAGATACGTTTGACAGCTGCCCAATGACAATCAGTAGGAGTCTGTAGAATTGGACACCTTACTGACGGCATAAGCAATCTCAGGGCGAGTCAAAACAAGATTGCAAAGCACCAACAGTACACGATATAACGTAGGATCAGCTAATGGTACACCAGAATACCGAGAAAGTTGCCGACCAGAGGCAACAGGAGTAGATAGTGGGCGACACTGAGCTAAACCAGTACGCTGTAGTAAATCAAGTAAGTAGCGCTGCTGACAAAGATAAAGACTATCATCAGTAAACGTTGCTTGCACACCCAAGAAATAGGATAATGTACCCAAATCCTGAGAGCAAACTGCGAATGTAGAGTAGCAATCAGAGAAGAGACAAACTCTGATGAGCTACTTGTAATAATGATATCATCAACATACACCAGAACATAACAAGTGGAGCCATCATGCTGATAGACAAAAAGTGAAGTGTCAGAGAGACACTGAGTAAAGCCACTAGCCAAAAGAGCAGTGGAGAGCTTAGAAAACCAAGCTCGAGGAGCCTGCTTAAGGCCATAAAGTGCCTTCTTAAGAAGGCAAACATGATGAGGTCGTGAAGAATCAACAAAACCGTGGCTGAGTCATATATACTGTCTCAGATAAGTCACCATGAAGAAAGGCATTGTTGACATCGACCTGACGAATAGTCCACCCACGAGAAAAGGCAACAGATAAAACAAGACGAATAGTATTGGGTTTAACAACAGGACTAAACGTCTCAGTAAAATCAACACCCTCGGTCTGATGAAAGCCCTTAGCAACAAGACGAGCTTTATAGCGACTCACAGAACCATTTGGATTATGTTTAATCCGATAGACCCACTTACAGCCAACAATATTAGCAGAAGCGGGTGGAGGAACAAGATCCCAAGTATGATTAGAATGCAATGCACCAATCTCAGTGCGCATAGCATCCACCAAACAGAATAACGTTGTGCTTGAGAAAAGGAGGAAGGCTCAGTAGTAGGATCAGTGGTGACATGAAAAAGAACATGATCAGGGAACTGTCTAGGCTGACGAGTATGATCACGAGAACGAGTGACCATAGGGTGAGAAGAAGAAGGGGGAGGTAGTGGTGGAGAAGGTGACGGTGGAGATGGAGGTGGAGGAGATGGTGAAGGAGGAAAAGAAGTTGGAGTAGCAGGAGAAGAGTAAGTGGGGGGAGGAATAAAGAAATCAGACAGATAAGATGGAGTAGAAGAATCGTCCGAAGAAGTAGATGCTGGTATATCAAAAACTGTCTCATGGAAAACAACGTGACGAGAAGTAAAAGTACGAGAAGTACTAGGGTCATAACAAAGATAACCACTGTACCTAGGAGCATAACCAACAAATATACATGGAGTAGATTGGGCGAAAGTTTATCCGATCGTGTATCACCAAGGAACGGATAACATAAACACCCAAATGTACGAAGAATAGAATAATCAGGAGAAGTACCAAAGAGAACCTTATAAGGTGTAGAATGATGAAGAACCAGTGTAGGAAGTCGGTTAATAAGGAAAGCTGCAATGGCATATGCATCATACCAAAATTTCTTTGGGAGATGAGCATGAAACAGCAGAGCACGAGCAATCTCAAATAAGTGGCGATTCTTGCGCTCAGCAACCCCATTTTGTTGAGGTGTGTGAGGACAAGAAATACGATAAGCAATACCAGCATCAGTAAGATATTGAGCCATAGCTCCATGAACTAACTCAGGAGCACCATCACATTGAATATGTTTAATGGTGCATGAGAAAAGATTTTCAACCAAGGGTCGAAAATGACGAAAGCAATCAATAGCCTGAGAACGAGAAGTCAAAGGATAAATCCATGTAAACCGGCTAAAATCATCAATAAAAGTGATAAAGTAGCGATAGCCGGAGCGAGATAAGATAGGAGAAGGACCCCAAATATCACAATGAATCACATATAATGGAACAATAGAATGTGATACAACTGAATGAAATGGTAAACGACTAGATTTGGAAATACAACATGAATTACATGGTTTATTTGATGAAAAGCGAGACAAGCGTAAAAATTCAAGCCTAGACAGTACAGAATCTGAAGGATGACCCAGTCGAGAGTGCCACAGCTCACGAGAAATGGTGGATGTTGCTATGAGAGAATACAACTGATGAGGACTAGCTTGCGTGTGGTGGAGTGGTTGTCCGTTGTGAGTCTGTATGGACAAACCAAAACATGAGAAAATAACGGAAATGGGATGATCAATCACAAGTTGAGTGATGGACAATAAGTTCTTGGCAAGGCCAGGAACTACAAGAACATGTCTAAGCAATAAAGTACATCGAGGCAAACGAAGATATGAATAACCAATATGAGATATAGACAGAGATGTACCATTACCGACAACAACACGTTCAGAGCCGGTGTAAGAAATAGTACCGAAAACAATAGTGGGATCAGATGTCATATGAGCAGTTGCACCCGAATCAGGAATCCACGACTCAACATTAGAACATGTTTGGGAGAGATCAGCATCAAGCCCATATTAAGGAGCGGATGTATGAGAAGCCCAGGTCTGAAAATGATTTGGGCCAAAGCCAACCCCATAACCAGTACCAGCCACACCAGACGACATGGGCTACTGAAATAGAGGCCCAGAAGCCACACCAGACGACATGGGCTGCTGAAATAGAGGCCCAGAAGAGCGAAGCTCAGAGGATTGCTGAAAACTTGATCCACAGAATTGTTGTGGATTAGCACCCAGAATACCAGGTCCACCAAAGGAAGACCCATAGATCCACCAAGAGGAGACCCACCACCAGATCCATCGGCATATTGGTGAGTATCTCCTTCCCCAAACGGATGCCCTAGATTGACATCAGCCATGTTCGCAGCAAATCGACCAGAATTATGCCATTTTGGAGCACCGCAACCACCACCAAATCGCCCTCCAGTAGTTTTAAACTTGTTTCCTCGCCAATTTGACCGACCACCAGTTCCACCACGAGCAAAATCCGTAGGTGTATAGCGAAAGTGACATGCGGTTGCTTTGTGACCAGATTTCGCACAGATCTGACAAACAACAGGATTGTTTGATTCTGAATGTGGCGTAGATATAGTTGAAGCATTCATAGCAGCAATTAAAGGTTGTGTGTTGATTGTCGTTGCTTCAAGCGTGCCTCATATGTAAGTAACTTCGATCGGAGTTGAGAAAAGGTAAAAATCTTCTCTTGATTTTCAATATTCATAACAAAATTCTCAAACTCAGTATTCAACCCTTGAAGAACTTGCAAAACAAGTAAATCATCTGAAATTGGATCTCCGATTGCATTAAGTGAATCAACAATCTCTTTTGCTTCATTTAGAAAAGTAATTACTGATTTAGTATTTTGTTTTAAAAGATAGAACTGAGTTCTTAACTGAGATTGTTTGGCAAAAATGATCTGAACAAAGGAATCTTCAATTGCTTTCCATAATTGTTTGGCAGAAGAAGAGAATTTCTAGCAATATGAAGAATCGAAGGAGATAAAGTTGTTGTTATCAGTGCTTGAACATAACCATCACTTTTCTCCCATGCTTCTCTATCAACTGACGTAGAGGATGGTTCGACTATATCAGATTTGATGAACTTCAGTAAGCCTAAGGTCTTCAAAATAGTAACAATTTGATGCTTCCAATTTAGATAGTTTGAATCATCAAGTTTGATTGATAGGAAATTGGCTATGTTAGGTAAGGTACTGAAGGATGAAGATGAAGATGAAGCTGTTGATGTCATGGCGAAAGACGGTGGTGTTACGGTGGCAGAGAGGTTTAGAGTTGCCGGAGAGGATTTCGGGAACTCTCAGAACCTGGCTCTGATACCATGAAACAAAAGTGTTGTGGAAAGGTATATTCTCGTTCATTTTATGTCAAGTAAGATACATTGAGTATTTATAGAGATTATTAGAAGAATCTAGATAGAATTCTCAACTAAATCTCAACTAACATAACAACCTCTAGATCACAACTAATATAACAACCTCTAAGCAATGTGTAACAACCATCATAACCATATCTCTAATAATGATATGCCATTTTTTAGAGATGTTGTTTGGCTGAGAGCTTGCTTACCTCATAATATGTCATGTCGAACAAGACTCATGTAATAGAACATGACATGTATTGTTAGCTCTCAAGTAGATTATAAAATCATAGTATTTTGAAGATCTAAACATGCATTATCATATTTGTGCTAGTGTTCCTGTAACATAAATTGTCTCTTACACGATGTAAGTTATTTCAATGGTGTAGTGATCTACTGCCATTTTAAAAGTTGCATTTTTTATATCAAAATGGTTAATATATTTTTATAATCTTAAGTCTAATAATATATATGTTAAGCCGAAGGCAACTTAGATTAAAGTTTCACCAATATGCATGTCGTGAAAAGAATAACACCAAATGCATCAATTTTGAAATATAAAACCTTCACAAAAGAAATAACTTATGCAGTTAATTAAGTTTGAGTTTATACTAATACAATCTTTTAGCTCCTTTTCTTTGTTACAATTTACAAACACAAAAAGATTCAAAATACTTAACCAACCCCAACCCTAAGCAACCAACGTATCAATATATAAAACCTATTATGGTATGCTAATTGTTATACCTACTTATATGGCATATGCAAAAACCATCTTTTAACAGACAATATATTCATGCTTAAATAAATAAGTAAATTATCATATGACATCATTGCATACTTGTATTATGATCGTGCAACTATTGTAGCAAACATGTACATACTATCTTGTAATCTTTTTGCTATTTTCACATGACCATTTAGTACTGTCACATGCATTGCTCTACATTTGAGATTCATGTCTCCGAGACGTATGTGTGTATTAAATTTGATTTGAGGGGGTAGTTGGATGAAGCCATAAATGCTAGCACTATATTTCAACAGTTTCTGTAAATTCTGAAAACGAAAGGACCAACCAGCAACAACTCTCATTTAATAACACATTCCACTTTGCATACATATCTTCGTCTTTGGCCCTTTAAAACTTTCAATTTAATATATTTACCTCCTCAATTAACATCAATGATCAACTATACACTTTCAGCAATTATCGGGTGATTTCTTCCATCAACAATGGGTCAGTGCTAAATGATAACTTCATGTTTTCATTCAAAGATATGTTTTTCAACACACACACACATTAAATGGCTTCACAAATGTTTTCATCTGATATCGATTGATGTTTAAAGTTTTAAAACTTTTTGTACCCAATAAGTTAATATTGGAACAAACAATTTGATTGGATACAAAATGTTTTATACTTTATTATATAAACATAATAAATTTGATCGAACCACCCAAATTGAAACAATATGTCAGTTATGTGAGTTTGAGATTTATACGATTCGATTCGTAGTTTCAAATTTTGATATGTGGCGGTTTGATTCATAGCATGAAACTTGGATCACATGCTTACCATTATCAACTTTTTTTTCCAAAAACATATAGTTAACTATGTGTATAATAATCATGAATCATGTTTCTGGTATCTAAACATTTGATACAAACTAACAAATAACAATCTACAAAATAATAAGTTAGAAAAATATACAAATTGCTCCTAGTATTATATTAATCGTTTTGGTTGTTATTGTCATCCAACCAAATATATCTAGTTTTGTTTCTTTTTTTAATATAAAATAGTAACCAGGTTCTTCAATTGTTCCAATAAAATCATTCAAATATTTATTGTCTTTCTAAACTCACTCAATTATCACTACGTTTTCAATTCTTTGTAATTATATAAATGGTTAAAATAATTGAAATTAAGTGAGACAAATTAAGTATATATGAATCGTTTTGAATTGATATAGATTACGTTTAGCTAAATTAATCTTCACATAAGATATCAGGCCCCATTTCCGGAAAGCCTCACAGTTGATTAATCATAGCATCAAATCATTTTAATAACAAAATAACACAGCGAAAATAATTAGACATTCATTTAAAACTTGGATATTATATTGTAGTTATACATTTGTCCTTCATTTGTAAATAAAACATAATACTTTTTTTCTTAAATTACAATAAAAGATTTCGTAAACAGGAATGTCATCCATTGCTCTCCAAGTAACTCCCTGGTGCTATCCTTAGCATCGGCATTTACCTGCCAACTATTATGCATAAAAGTCAGTTTTGCTGAGTGAGTTCTAGTTTTACGTAAATAAGAAAATATAAACTTTATCTTTCATATAATGCCCACGCATACAACATAATGCATAACATTTCTTGCATCATAATATGCATGTTCATTATCTTTTATTCTTTCATTATCTTTCACTTCATCATAAACGAGGTTACATAAAGCAAGAGCTCCATGTTGATCGATAACGAATGTCGATCCCTGTCAGTACACATCATCATGGTAGCTAACCCCCGACAGTTAATCCACACTGCAAGGCACATAGCTCGCTCATAAATATGGATCAATCATCATACATCAGACTCACGTAAGTGAAGCCTATCATAGTGTTTGCAATACTTTTCATCATCAAAGGGGCTCGGGGGTAACATTCATTAAGTTTCAGTTTTCATTAATATCATCTTCCACTTTAATATATAATACTTAACTTATTAAGTACATAACATGCCAAGTACTAGTAATCATAAAACATAATCGACCCTCCACGAGACAGCGGGGTTTGGGGGTGGCAGCCCCTGACAGCGGGGTCCTAGGGGAAGCAGCCCCTAGTGGGGTCCAATGGTCAACACCCCTGGCTGGGGTCGCGTTGCCAGGTCAGCGTGAAAATTTTTTATTATTATACTTTTGTATATCACATTTCATTATAGAAAAATTGATCTTCCTGTTAAAACCTCATAAAATTTCGGTCATTTAAAAACGTATATTTAGTATGCATAATAACCTCAAAACATGAAAAAACTAACAAATAAGGGGATCTAGAACTCACCTGGATACCGTGAGTAACTTCTAAACTAAGCTTTCTATGCTAGGATCACACTACACAACCTCCAGATAAGTTAACACTTAAAGGGGTTATATTCTGCCTAAATTCGCTGCTAATTTCGCTGCCAAATAAGCAGTTTCGCTGTCAGTTTCGCCCAACTTTCGTTGGACTTCCATGGCTGCAAAATTACCTGCGAAACTATAGTTTTGCAGAAAACCCACAGTTTCGCAGCTTGAATATGCAATTTCGCTGGATGCACAAACAGATTTGCATATCGCATAAAAATTACGAACCAACCCGTTTTTAACCCAATATCGCAAGTTTTTACATCCAATTCAGTTAGTTTATCAACCATGAGGCTGTATCTAAGCTTTTTACATGTTTTCATACGTAAAAATATGACCTTTATGCGATTCTTTGCAACTTTTCAAAATCCAAAACCCTAGAATCCGGGTTTGATCTACAGAAGGGTTTAGAGGCCGATTCTTACCTGGATTTGTTGCTTCTTTCTTATGGTTTGATGCTCCATTCTTATGGTTTGATGCTCCAACACCCAGATCTTCAATCTCTTAACCTTTGAAGTTTCAAATATTGAGTTTTCTTCACTTTCTCTCTTTACTTTCTCTCTCTACTTTCTCTCTCCACGAATTTAGGAGTCTAGGGTTCAAATGAGGAAGTTGGTGGCTGGTTAGATGGGTTAAAAGGCTGATTATGGGCATTTAATCACTTAGGCTCTTGCCTATAAGCCTAATTTAGCCCATAACTCATTTTCTTCCTTTATTAAATACCCACTAACTAAACCCATTATCCTCGATGACTCGTTTTGACTTTTCAAGGTGTTACATCAAATAAAAACAGTTAAAAGTCTTGAAAATATTTTTTGTATTGTATAAAGACCAATCCCAACAATGACCACATCATGAGCATAAAGTAAAAGGGAAAGATAAAATTATCTTTCCAACCCTTTGCCTCATGAAATAACCTAGCCACAATAATATCCTCAATTGCCACATGTAACCCTCTATAAAGAGGACATGATACAACGAATCACCCTATCACAACCCTCTTTCAAGTTAATATTCCGTAGATAAACCGTTATTCATCAAAACCGAAGCTCACGCCAAACACAAATAAGCATGAATTAATATAAAGTGGTGTCACATAGGCAGAGAGTGATTTCACCCTTTACACTCACTAAAAGTGTGTGATGGTTTAGCAACTGTGATTAAAATTTTTTATTATTAATTATGTGAGATGTCTTCATTTTATTCACCCGAAAAGAGGTATATGCCCTCACGCCATGACCTTGCTCTTTGAAAAGCTCTCACACCCTACTCACAAACACCTAAAGCAGTGTTCTGTGGTGTGAGCAGCTAATGTACGTGGCTCTAATGCCTCCCTACAAAAAGTTCCACTACACATCTTATAGTATTTAAAAAATGTAACGCTTTGTATATTTGTAAGTTATTCCCAAGTGTTTTTTACTGCTAAGGTATTTGTAATGATGTCTCTTTAATAGGTTGAGTGTATAAGTTTAATGATGGATGATAATATACATTTAAGAGTAAGCTTAAATAATGTTTAAGTTTGTAAGTTTAAAAAGTGTTTGGGTTGGTAAGTAAGTTTTCACTTTTCTTCGATTTACCTTTTAACATTACATTTTACAAGTGATCACAATGAGTACTCTGATCCCAATCGATTGGAATCATAAAAACATGTTCTATCTTTGTTGCTGCTAATTTTTATTAATTCCGATGGTAATTGGTACCATAAACCATAGGGTGGTTACAGTTATAATTAACATATCATAATGTTGTGCATTTTAAACAAAGTCTGATTTATGTATTTGAAATTCCTGGAGCAATGATTAAATTGATGCTTCTACAAGGGCATCATGTACCTTATCGTGTAGGGCAACTTAAATGCCGTATAAAATCAAACTGATTAGGCAATTATTTGGGACTTCATTAACTCTTCTCTAAGGTCTACAGGGTCCTCTTTTGTCTATAAAATTATGTATATGTAATTAAATTAATATCATCTTTAGCGCAAAGTCTCGTGATAGACTGTTCAAAAAGAATCACATAAATCTTTATAGTTAGTCAACGTAACATAACATAGTTCTAAACTAAAATCTTTATTATAGAGCATAAAAAAACACATAAATATTTGTTAATACAAGGTCTAAAACAAAGCTCCGTAAATCTTATGAAAACATAATAACACAATCACATCTCTTTCTAAACAAGTCATTATGTAGCACATTACACATCAGTGTTGTAAAATTCGGCCAACTCGGGCCACTCGGCCGAGTACTCGGAACTGAGCCCTTGTGATCGAAACTATGGTACGTTGTAGTAACTACTATCTAAATAGAAACTAACTCCTATGAAAAATCATAACTAACCCCTATGAAAAATCATAACTAACCCCTATGAAAAATCATAACTAACCCCTATGAAAAATCATACATTCGATTGGCCACCTGGGATTGGCATAAATTACATTGAAGGTGTCCCTCTACTTGTGATACCCAGATGAATACCAACCTAGCATGCATGCCACCTAATAAGTAATAAAAATGTGTCATAGTCTTCACATTGCTTGCTACTATCCTTGATCTTGCATTTGGAATTAAGAATGGAATCAAACCCTAACTTTTAACTGACTTGATGATCCTAAATCGTACAATCTTGTTACAGTCGATAACGGTGCAAAAATAGACGTATAAAGATCAAAATGAATGAACACTTATCCTTAAACGGGTGATAAACGATCCAAGGAAATGTCTCATTACTTATAGTTTAATATGTAACCCCCCCTCCCCCCACATAATTGTGTATTATCTCTTTTTTTTCACATTTTGTACCATTTCTCTCTCTATTTTTTACATTGAAATCCTTCATTGATTTCTTTTATCACTAAGTTACAGATAAGACCCTAAAAATGGAATGTTACATGACAATGGCAATCGATCTCCTCCTAATTATAACAATGATCAACCTCCTCCTGAATACTACTGTGGTATAATGATAACGAATATCTTAAAAAGGATGTGAGGACAACTTTGGGTTTGTGTTAAAGCATCTAAAAGATAAACTAGAGCAGAAGTGTTTAGAGCCGTGTGTCATACTAACAGACAAATATATTGCTCTTGTGCACAAATAGCGAACTAGAGTTTTCGAACTTGGTCCGATTACTATACATGTGACGCATTGCTAAAAATAACATCAAACACTACAAACAAAGCTAATTTTTTAGAATAAAATTGGTAAATTTTGACCATATAATAGAACGTAACAAATGTAGTTTCTCAATTTTACAAAAATTGAACAACATTTCAAGACTATCATATGATTCGCAAGGCACAAATAAAATACGAGTTGTATAGTTTGATACCGGGGTTGCAACGCAGGATTGAAGTAACATGACTTCTTTCGAATGGGTTTGTATTGTACAGGATAAAACGAGCAGTCCAAGAAATGTATATTAATTTATAGTTTAAACATTTTGATATTTAAATACATATTTATGATATCATTATTAAATCAAGCAAATAACATGTGAGCAGGTTTACGTGTGTGTGAAAACAACCACCTGTAACTTAACTTTATATAATGATATTGAAGATGATGGAACATATGATCAGATTCATATGAGAAAGGAGTAATTACAGATGGCCATGGCTCTCACTACTACTACTAATACAGCTGCTGCAGTCAAATTCACAGGACCCACCTCCATCATTAACTACCCGACGAATTAACCGACCCGAACTTCATCCCTTACATTACATATCATTCAATTCAATTCAAACACAACACACACAGATCTATCATCTGTTCTGTATGTGTGTGTGTGTGCATAGTTGAAATTAAGGTCTATGTTGTGTTGTTCACAGATCAAACGCTGTGAACGGTGATGTATGTTTGTGTATGAATCACATTTGTAACAAGTGATTTCATTTCAGTTCATTCACATGGCTGCTTCCTTCTGTTCATCTTCTTCATCGTCATCGATTTCTGCTTCACTATCTCCTCACCCTCGTCCTCATCCCCCTTTCACTCCTGTAAGTGTTCTTCATTGTTTTTGATGTATAAAATGATCAAACATAATCAGGTTGTTTTCATGTATTGAGTGTGATTTTGAGAAAGTTTGATGCTTTTTATGGTTTGTGATGAGGGTTTTCTTTTTCACAGATTCAGGAGTGTGAAAGAGAAGGTAAAGAAGAAGATGAATCTTGTGAGCAAAACAGTATAAAAGCGACACCAAGTGATTGCTCCGATTACGTTCATCAACCGACACCTCTGCACCACCAAAACTCCAAACCCACCGTCAATGGCGTCAAATCGTGTAAAAAGAGATCGGAATCATACGACGCCGGGAAGAAAGACGACGACAGAGGGGTGTCCTGCAACAAATGCAGACCAAGTGTTCGAGAAAAGTTCTCAGTGGTTCCACTCGACACCACCACCGTCGGTCGTCTCTCAAACGCTAGCCCCAACGGGATACTCAAGTCAATTTTCTCATCTCTCGTGAAGAAAAGCCCCAGATCGGCGTCGTCGTCGGAGGAGGGGTTGACTCCGGCGCCGGCGACGGAGGAGCAGTGGAAGAGCGCCGTCGCTGAACTCTCTCACAAGCTCATTCAAGCTACAAAGAAACGCGATGAAGCTATTCAAGAAGCTTCCAGATTGAAATTCTCCATGAATGAACTCGAAAAGAAGCTCAACAAGCTCGAAATCTACTGTCATAATCTGAAATCAGGGCTCGATGATTGCACAAATCAAACCACTATGAAACATGAACCCATCAAGATCACCACCAACGACAGAGTGATCGAGCATTTTCTTGTTTCGGTGTCGGAATCTCGGTCGTCGATGAGGCATCTCAGTCGATCTTTAACCTCACAGCTCCCATTGATAGCAGGTGGGAAGCTTTATGATCGTATACAATCACTCTTTCAACCGTATGAAATCAAGATTTCTGCATCAACAAACCCTAGAGTCTTGCTTCTGTATCTTGAAGCTGTTCTAAACAGAGCTTTCTTTGAAGATTTTGAATCACCCGGGTTTCAAAAATCCGGGTCGAACCGGACCCTGAACCCGATCCACAGGTGTGAAGAAAATTTCAAGTCTTTTATGCGTTTAAAGGAGTTAAGTTGGGAAGAAGTGTTAAACAAAGGGACCAAACAGTTTAGTGAGGAGTTTAGCAAGTTTTGTGACAGAAAGATGAGTGAGGTGGTAAGCATGTTGGGGTGGACTCGAGCTTGGCCCGAACCACTTTTGCAAGCATTTTTCGGTGCGTCTAAAGCGGTCTGGTTGGTTCACTTATTGGCTAATTCGGTTCATCCGGGACTACCCATTTTTAGGGTGGATAAAGGGGTTCGGTTTGATTCGATTTACATGGAGGAAATGGGCGGAGACAAGGCTAAGAAGTTCATGTCGCCTACGGTTCGAGTCATGGTTGAACCAGGGTTCTACATATATGGGAATGTGGTCAAGTGCAAAGTCATATGTAGGTACCATAACAACCATATCAGCCATAACAACAATGTGTTCATGAATGTATCCCTAAATGATAATAATCCTTTATGATTAATTTGTTGTATTTTGGAATAGTGATTATGGTTTGCCTTTTGGGGGTTCTTGGGTCAACTAAAAAGTTTTCTTTTTTGGTTTTATTTTGAATTGAAAAGGGCTTGTGTTTCTTGTTGGATTTTGTCTTGCACATTTGTTCTTGTTGATGATGAGTCTATATGGCTTTTAGGAGAGAATAAAGTGCTTTAAATTAGAGTCCAAATAGGGTGATATGATTATGGTTTTTCTATTGGACTTTTTGAGAAGTTTGACCTTGTTCATTTCAATTGTCTTTTCTTTTGTCATGAAATTGTACATGTTGAAGAAATGAAAGATAATGACAAATATGGTACTTGCTTCATTCCAGAATGTTTCTTTTCTTTTTCATGTAAACTACATGACTCTAAACAAACACACTTATTCACTAATATATCACTCATAAAAATAAAGATAAAGTCTGAAAGTGAGATCAGAATCGACATTATCTCTATTTCAAAAGATTAAAGATTGTTTTTAGTGAACCCCAGCTCACATTACATGACTATGATATTTGAGAATAAAAAGTAAACATGTGTATTAAGGTTGTTGAGAAATGTGTTTAGTCAAACCCAATCAGCAAAAAACTAAATAATTTGTTTTCTTTTGGAATTAAGGTTGAATTTGTATGTCACAAAGATATGAGATATCATTGGGTATGGTGGCTTTGAACTTTGAAAGATAAGTTGCCATATACAATAGACAAAATCCTAAATTGGAATCTTGCTGATGAGTGTATTGGATAGGATAGAGGGTTAAGAATATCTTGAGGCTTCGATATTGTCCAACTTTGTACCTTACTTGATTGTAATTTTGTGTAAATTTGCAAGATCTTTTGTTTTATTTAGTGGTTTAATTAATTCTTTTTAATGAAAGTAAAACGTTGAACAATTACTTATTAATAATTTAATACAACTAGTATTATACTGACCGCGTGTTGTGGTGGCATCGTACACGACGCGATAAAATATAGACTAACAATCAACCCGACTTGTCTTCGGGCTAAAATTCACGTCGAACAGTAAAAGTAACTTGTCTTATACAGTTGAACGAAAACGTATAATAATGAAATGCCTCTTTTTTCTGAACAAAATAATGTCGAAACGTAGATCAAGTCAAAATGTACATAAAACAAAATCACATCGATTAAAATCGCCCTCACTCGTTTCCGATCTAATTTGTTAAAATGTAGAGTAACTCGGATTTATACCGTCGAATGAAAACTTTTATATTTGACGCGACTAAATTGTGAATAAAAATTTTCGTCAAAACATATGCATGAAAACATTTTATACTAGACCTGAATAGTACATAAAAATACAAACGTAAAAAAATGGTTTTGTAAATAAAAATTGTACTGATATAAACTCGGAATTTAGAAACTTAAGGTAAGGTATCAAAATGACGTGTTAATATTTACTAGTCAAATTTTAATTCAATAAAAAAATATAATTATTATTATAAAATTTTAATAAACAATTATTATCATAACTCTTAATTCGTTTCATCAAAAAATATGTGTTTACCCTATTGTATAAAAAAATAAAAGAAAAATAAAACATCTTTTGTGTTCATATCTAAAATTCATAAAACTTTACTGTTTATTTTCCTTGTGAATTAATATAAAGAGTAATAAGAGTATTTTTCTTAATACATAGTTTATTTTTTTTAAATCGGAAATAAAAATAAAATTTGTGTGGGGTTTGGTACTTCGGTGGAGAGAGACGGGTGAGGCCCAAAGGCTGGTAAAGGGCCCAACGGCTTTGTTAAAGAACGTGACTTTCGGTTTCAAACTTTATTGTCAACTGTTTGGATGTTATTCCAGCATGTTACAGATTTTGTAACTGGGAACTAAATAGAAATGTTTTAGTTTTTGTATCATGAAACTTTAATGTCAACTATTTGGATTGGATGTTATAAACCACTGATCTAGTGGTAGGTGATTTAGTTCTTCAGTTAAGACCCGCGATTGATCCAGCACACGATGATCATTGAGAGTCTAGACCAAGTTTCGAACATAAAGAGATGTTAAGATAGAGATAGTAGGTCGAAATTCCCTGAAACAAGTAAACAAAAACCATAAACTTGAAACAAATGAACTTAGATCATAAGTGGATCTAGAAAATCTTTTATTAACTTAAAACTAAAACACCAGACTACAAAAAGTTACTCATAAATTTAGATGTTTATAAGTTAGACAAACTTGAGAAAAAAGTAATGCTTATTGTAATTTCTTAATATGTTGGCTCATTGTTTACTATTACACAAACTAATCCATATATTTCATGACCTATTAATTACACAAGTGTTCATGGCAGTGCTTTTGTTAAAATATTGGCTCATTGTTCATTATTGTCATTTTGTAACAAAGTAGTACAAAGTGTTGGTGTACTTATTCCGCTCATGAAACATTGGGTTCTTCATGAGAGCTATACCTAAGTGTTATCAACAATTGAACTCACCTTTTGAATCGACTATCCCAACATGTCACTTCACCAAGTAAACCTCTTAGCCATAAGGTCTGACATGCCCATGTGGCCTCGGAGGTAGCCATAAATTGGCATCACAAGAAGACAACCGCAACACACTTTCCTTTTGTGTATACCAAGTTGTTGCAACATCATTAAAATAGAAAACGTGTTCCGCGATGTTTTTTCATGAAAACCATAAAAGTAACAATTTTCACCTTTTAATATTTTAGTCGATAGGATAAAAATCCCTTCACACTCCATTGGCTTTTGCATGTATCACTTGCAAATCACCATAGGAAACAAAGATTGGGTCTTTTGTGTATTATACATCTCAAACACTTGATCAAGTGTCGATAAATAATAGTATGTAGCAGATTTTTTGTCTCGTGTTTTGTTAACTCCACGCCCATTTCAAGTGAACATTTAGATGATTGCACTCCTTTAAATTACAAATTTTAAAGTCGTATTCTTGTAACTTTCTTGTTTGAAGTAAACCATTGTGTTAGGTTTGTAAAATTTTAATACCAAGATAAAAAGAAAATAAGCACAAATTGGTATTATGTTTGTCTCTTGAACTTCGCAACTTCTTTACAACTTGAATTGTTACGATTAAACCGTCAAAATACATACCAACAACTAAAATATTGTTATTCATGTATTGCTAATAAACCATTGTTTCATATTTTTGGAGCTTAAATTCCAACCCGTGCGGCTTGTTTCAACACGTAAATAAATCAAATGGCGGTTTGGTTGTTTATAGTTTTTTCCATCGTTTATTAAACTTTTGAAGAGTTTTCCAGGGAACGTTATGTTGGTAAATGATAGATTAGGAACTACTAAAAAACAATATTCTTGAAAAATATGACGAATTTCATGAATTTGACCAGGAGCATGATTTTGACATCACTAAAAAACATTGATTAATTAGCAAGACAAGCTGTTGACAAAAGGAAAATAAATAAAAAAACTCAGTGAGGCGGTATCTTTCCCAATTCTGGAAAAGATAAGGGCATACCGGTCTTTTGACCAACGATCACTGACGGCGTCAAGTAATCTTCCAGAACATCCGCCCGACCCGTTACGACTTTCTTCATTATTTCCAACAAAGAAAATTCAAATACGGGTCACACTTAACGTCGCGTTACAACCAAGTCAATCCATTTTCACCTCACAACCCCTGCAATTTACATTTCAGCCCCTCAATCTCTCTCTCTCTCTCTCTCTCTCTCTCTCTCTCTTGTTGGAACCACCATACAACTGATTGCAACGATCGATCTGTGGTGTTTGAAGCTTGGGGCATCGATTCACGCATTGTTCTTGTGTTTCTTACCTATTTCGATCAACTATGTCGATGTCCGATTCCGATACGTCTGCTCAAGGAGCCTCTGAATACAAAAACTTCAGACAAATTACTCATGATCGTGAGTTCCTCCTTCTATTTTGATGATGTATCTGTTTCTAGTTCCGTATGTGTGTATATCAAGTTCAGTTTTGATTTCGATCGGGTTAATTTAGCTGTAAGCCCGTCATAAAGCTGTAGTGTATGTTATTTTGGTTGGATTGATTAGATGTGGGACTTGTGAAGTTGTTGTTTTGAGTTTAATTGCGCTGTCGAATGACCTGAAATTAAGGAGACTGTTTGTAAACCTGATGTGTGAATCTTTCTAACTTCTGTGTATAATTGTTAAAGAATGATTCAAGGATACTTTATGTACAAAATGTAGCTTTTCTAACCAGAGTTGTTGCAATTTATGTTGCAAACAATAAAGTTACATGATGGGTGTGTAACCTTGATCTGGGGAGGAAAACCTTTGACTAGAGTAGCTTGTGGATAGATGTGGTCATATGATTGACCATTTAAGTTCCAGTGTGTCTACTGTCTGTAAATTTCCCCGTCCAGCTGCTTTGGTTTCATTTAAGTTCCAGCTTGTCTGCTGTCTGTTACAAGGATGCCATATTTGTAGCTACTGAAGAATAGGCCAGCTTTAGTTGATCTGAAATGAATTATAATTTGTGTAACTAAGTGTACATATTCCAGGAGAAAGACTATTTTACAGCTGGTAGCTCAATGTAATTGTTTGAGTGAAAAAACAAAATAAAAGAGCTAATAACTTTGCAGCAAGTATATTTTTGAGTGGTGTCATTGACTGTTAATATTTTGCACTTGCTTCTACAGTATATTTAGGTCTGCATCTCTCAAACTTGCCATATGTCGGTTTTGAATACACCCAACAATCATATCTACTAACTTCATTTGATATCAGGAGCAACTAGTTACTTGTATATTGGTTATGTGTATATTGAGCAAAACTTCCCACATGCAGGATTATTGTACGAAATGATCAGGTCGGCAAAAAGACCGGATTCAAAATCCAACTGGAAGGTATGCAACAACCATGTAGCTATTGCCGTTGTGTCACTGGTTTTTGTTTTTCATCAATACTTTGAGATATCACTCATTTATGCTATATATCTGCTCTTAGCTTTTCACTTCTAACTTCAGTCCTTGAAACTCTTTTGATCAGGTATTGATCATGGATAAAGTGACTGTTAAAATTATGTCCTGCTCATGCAAAATGGCAGACATCACAGATGAAGGAGTTTCATGTAAGGCGTGCCTCAGGATGTTTGAATTCCTTACTCTTAATCTTCGCTATTAATACGTTGTTTGCATGCATGTAGCCCTTTTAATGCTTGTCACCGTTTCATTGCCCATGCTTTTATGTGGTTTTTAACATCCTCACCAATCTTTCCATCCTTCTATAACCATCCCAAAGGCTGAAACATATGTGTGTTTTTAATAAAAAAACCTACATCTCTAAAAGCACATTTAAAGTTGCATTTCATGTAAATGAATCCAGAAATTTAAGTCGCTAACCGTCTTTATCAATAGACAAAGCAAATACAACACTATTTACAAGCACCCTTAGACTCGTTACGTTGTTCGACTGAACTTGTTGGCTCCGCGCTTTGCGTATCATTCTTGAATGTTGGTTAAATCATGATAAGTAATGAACTAATGATTGGTGTTTCCTTTTTTGTAGTGGTGGAAGACATAAACAAGAGAAGACAACCATTGCCCACCATGGATGCAGTGTACTACATCCAGCCAACAAAAGAGAAGTATACAAAATCCTTTTACTTAGTTCTTTTGGCCTGCTTCCCTTTCTTTTCTTACTCTTTGACAAATATAGTTTAAAGTATTAAATTTTAATGGCCAAGTTGTATATGTTTCTCCTTTCCTTAACCTCTTGACGGTCTTTCTTTTTGCTTTTTCAATGAGGTCTAAGAGCTTTCCTTACATCTAATGCTAAATTTCAACCCCAATCCTTGTCTATGTTACTACAGTATACTATTTACAAATCCTAGGGGGTTACGTATCTTTAGGAAGCTAGATTTATGACTGTATTTTTTCACATTGTCTAGAAGACCAATATAGGATGTCGTAACTAGTTCATAGAACTCCTCAACATATTTGCAAAAGTGAGCAATGGGATTCAATTTGGGGTTGGTGATCTTATCTTTGTCACTGTGTTCTTGAGTTATTATGCTAGAGAGAATTGGAAGGAAAGCGAAAGAAGCAAATAAAATTTTGCTCCTCGGTTTTTCCTGTTTTTCATTTTTGGAGTAAAGACGAAGGAAATGTATACGAACCCAGTCCGTGGAAGGAAAATTTTGGGCTAGCTTCTCTCCAACAATTTCCTCTCAAATGTGGGAAATATTTAGATAGAAAATTTTAGAGCATGAAAGTTTCTTTTGTTTCCATCCAACTTGAGAACACACATATAAACTTGCGATTCTTTTCACTTCTTTTTAAATATATTATAGACACTTTGTAAGAAGGTATTTTATATCAAATCAAGTGCCATTCATCTATATCATCTCCATAGAGTGGTGTGTTATTTTATTTTATCCTTACATGTGTCTGTGGAAGTGCAGTGTACGTATACTCCTGTCTGACATGGCCGGAAGAACACCCCTTTATAGAGAGTATGTGAAATATCATAGACCTTCTCAGATTTTTTTGTTATGTGCAACTCATCATGAAATATGGTATTAAGATCTTTTATGTTCCTTAATATATTTTTTCTTGCTCCTTTCAGTGCCTATGTCTTCTTCAGCTCTTCTGTTCCAAAAGAATTGGTTAATTACATAAAAAAGGAGCAAAGTTTAAAATCTCGTTTACGTGCTATGAAAGAGGCATGAGCTCATTTTTAATCTTTGTTATTGTACATATAATTATATTTTATTGTTGTATTTACTTTGAATCGGAATCTGCAGATGAACTTGGAGTACTTCGCCGTTGATAGCCAGGTATCCAATGCTGCTAAAGTAAAAACTATTTTAGTTTTGTGAAATTTTCATCTTGTGTCGGTGTAAGTTTTGTCAAAACTATCAAAACATGCAATAAAGGGAGTTATGCACACAGTTGTATCAATATATTTTGTAATATTGGATTTGTATTACATGCTTTTGGGGCATGTAATGCAAATGATCACTTGCTGTATGTAATTAAATCCATAGTTTAAATTTATAGTTAGAACATTCTTTTCAGTTCAATATCAATATCAACTTAAAAGGGATAAGTAGTGCCTCAGAAATAGAATTTTGGCATGGGCTGTGGTAGTTTTTAGCCATCTCTTTTCTAGCAGTTTTCTTCCCATAAATGCGTGCACTTTGGCATACAGAAAAATCTACTTTTAGTTACCAAGTAGATATCATCATTTGGAATTTGTGAGACAATGTCAGATCATAAGAAACATGCCCCATTGGTGCATAGTGTTTTTTTGTAATAGCATGGTAGTTACTGCCTGGGCCTAGAACAATATTTGGCTCATAGAGAGTTCTGCAGAAGTTCATTTCACTCGGGACATACCTTCTTTGAATCTAAGTAGTTGGTTAAAGCAAAATTATTAATATAATGTTGCTTTTTGGTTTTGACTAGCTATTATTTTATGAGACAGTGTTTTATAACTGATAACACAATGGCTTTGGAAGAACTGTATGGTAATGAGGAAATGACCCGAAAAGGAGATGAATGTTTAAATATGATGGCCAACCGTATTGCAACCGTCTTTGCTTCCTTATCGGTATGCTGTTTTCCCCTTCTTATTTTTATCAAGGTTGAGGTTTTCAAATAGGAGACGTTCTTTTACTAATTTTTTATAAACACTACCCAGGAGTTCCCGTTTGTACGTTACCGTGCTGCCAAATCTCTTGATCCATCCACGATGACCACAATTCGTGATTTGATTCCTACAAAGCTCGCTGCAGCTGTTTGGAACTGTCTTATGAAGTATAAATCTCTCAAAAGCTTCAACTTTCCTGAGAGAGAAACATGCGAGTTGCTCATTCTGGATAGATCAATAGACCCGGTCGGTACTATTTTAATTCATGGGTTATAATAGTCTTACTGCAGTCTGTTGTTAATAATTTTATCTTTTTGTAGATTGCTCCTATCATTCACGAATGGACATATGATGCCATGTGCCATGATTTGCTAAATATGGATGGAAATAAATATGTTCATGAGGTTAGCCTATGATTCTGCACATGGATTTTTCATCAAGATTTGTCTTCCTTTTTCTATTATATATCAAGTAACTATACTACTTAGGTTGCAAGCAAAACAGGTGGCCTTCCTGAAAAGAAAGAGGTCCTTCTAGAGGATCATGATCCAGTATGGCTAGAGCTCCGCCATTCACATATAGCAGATGTATGTGCCATGTTTTTTTAAGTTATTAGCAAATGCATGCAAATGGTTTTTGATAATCTTGCCTTGTCAGGCTAGTGAGCGGTTGCATGACAAGATGACAAGCTTTGTGTCAAAGAATAAGGCTGCACAAATGCATGGTTCAAGGTATGTGTAATATGGTTTTTGTGGAAGTTTTATTATTCTTTTGGCTCTTGAAATGAAGAAATATCTAGAATTTGAGAGATCACAATGTAGGTTAATTTTCTAAGCACAATATAAGCCTATCTAGGAACTAAAAATCCTTAAGAAACTCTTGAATCATATATGCTATCCTAATCTGGTGCGAGCCCAAGTGTGGAGGAGCAAGCTATCTTGTATTTGGAGGCTAAAATCGTTTGTCCAAGGGGGCTTCACTAAAATGGCCATAACTTAGGCTAGAAGGCGACCGGTCTAAACGATCGTTGGATCGAGGAGCACGTTTATGGCTTATATATGATTTATTATTATTTTTTTTAACTTTTTATGTTATTTTTAGTTTTTGTTGGACTTTGTTTATAGCCTAGTTTTTGGCCCGTTTATGTTTTGAGGCCCATTCTAATCTTGTCTTGCATTTTATATTCCTGTAAACCTTAAACGATGTTTAGTTTTTTAAGTTCATGAAAGTTGTTTTTCTCCCTATCACAAGTGTGTATTAGTGTGTGAATTTCCAGATTACCGGTATTCCTTGTGAATCAACGATAGTTGGAAAAATTGTTCATGGCATTCTTTGTGAATCAACAGGTTAAGTTATTTATTTTTTTCAGTCTACATGATAATCGCCTACTTGCTGGTTGCTTCATACTAGAGCTCCATTGGGAATCTGGATACAGCTTCATTTGTTATCCAGTTGTATAACTAACATCACCCAGCGACTACTATGATTTTCCACAAAATACACAAAGAGTGGAGATTTGGGATAGGTGATATGACTAAAGAGTGGAATTCTTTGGTTTCTAATGTTTAAAATTTTCACATTGGAGCCAGTAATGTTTACTAGAATAGTTGTTTTTATATTTTACCACTAAACTGTTGCAGCTAGCGTTTGATGCTTTGGTGGCTTGCTGTGACAATGTGCTGCAGTACAGATGTGTATGGCTAATGTCTCACTTGTGATTATTTCGTAATGTGATGTTTGAAGGAAATTTTCTATATCAAAGTCACTTTTGAAAGTGCACACCAACTAATCTCACACATAGAAGTCAAATTTTGACTATTGTTGAGGTCTTGAGGAATGAGGAGGGTGTACATGTTTGTATGACAGTATCCATTAAATATTGACTGCAGCCTAGTTTAGTTTATTAGATAATAACCAGCATTAAAGTTGTAATAAAGACCCATATGTACCTTGTTATACTCATTGGCCTTCATTTTGGTCTTCTTAAGCCTTCATTAATCCTGCTACATCGTTTATGTTCTATTTTCAGTGGTCTAAGATTTTGCATTTCTATATACACCACACACTTAGGGGCTTTGTATACTGTGCTTTTATTCGTGCCTTCATTTTGGTCTTCTAAGCCTTCAATAATCCTGCTACATCGTTTATGTTCTATTTTCAGTGGTCTAAGCTTTTGCAATTCTATATACACCACAAACTTAGGGGCTTTGTATTCTGTGCTATTATTCATAAACCAAACCCCAACTCTGAGTCTTAAAGTTCCTGCATTAAATAAGCTCCTCTGTCAATCATAAAAATGTCTTCATACCTGTTTAGAACTTGATAACAAATCATTTGTTTTTTTTTCTGCATAGAGGTGGTGGTGAATTGTCTACTCGAGACTTGCAAAAGATGGTCCAAGCATTACCACAATATAGTGAACAAATCGACAAATTATCTCTTCATGTTGACGTAAGTTCACAGAACATATCACTTTTCAATTATGCCCCCAGTTACCAATATGGCTTCAGAAACTTTCTTCTTGTTTATGGACATAGCTGTAAATAGTTCTTTATTTACTAAGATATGCACTTCTTGTTTCAGTTTCAAATATTTCTTGATTTATAACTCTCATGGCTTACAAAAGGGTGCTTGTAGTTGTAAAAATATCCTGCATGTTGCATGAAAGGGAGAAAGAAATTGTTGAGTGTAATTGGTCTAATTGTGTATTGATATGATTGCTACAGATTGCTGCAAAGATTAATAACATTATAAGGGAGACGGGTCTTAAAGAAGTGGGACAACTAGAACAAGACCTTGTATTTGGAGATGCTGGAACTAAAGAGGTCATCAACTTCCTTAGAACAAAACCGGTGAGTTAAAAATATTATCTGGCTTAATCATAACCACAAACCTTATCAGATGGTCTATGCCCACATGCATATTCATATATGAAAACATGTCGCCATTCCTATGTTTCTGAGCTGCCTCTTCATTCAGGATGCTCCACGTGAAAGTAAATTGCGATTATTAATGATCTATGCAGCAACTCATCCAGATAAATATGAGAGCGACAGACTTGCAAAGTTAATGGAGGTTAGGCTTAGGTTCATCCCCTTCCATTATATATTTTCTTTTGTTTCATACCTATGATGGAATACAAGTTTAATTGTAATTATAAAATCTAGAAATACCATGATCAAGGAATATGGGCATTTTTCTTATATGTTTTGCAGTTAGCGAGACTCCCCCCTGATGATATGAATGCTGTATACAATATGAGATTTCTAGAGGGACCATCAGAGTCTAAAAAGAGCTCAATCAGTGCTTTTCTTTAAAATTTGATGTTCACAAGGTATGAAACAAAAGAAAATATCTTGTTATTTTGCTTAGGTTTAAAATTTGCTTTTTCTTTAAAATCAGTGCATAGTTCTGTTGTGATTTGTAAGCAATCTTGCACCTTTTTTTTTCTGCATGACATATCTTGTTATTAATTCAGAAGAAACATGGGTTAAGAAAAGATCGTGTTGGTGAAGAATCCACTTGGCAGTTATCTCGGTTTTATCCTATGATCGAGGTATGAACATTCAAGTTTCTTTGAGCTTTTGTAATTGGAAGAGTGAGCTAACTAAAGTATACAACCATTTGTCAGGAATTAATCGAAAAGCTTATAAAAAATGAACTACCAAAGAATGATTATCCTTGTATGAATGATCCAAGTCCCACTTTTCATGGGAGATCACAGTCAGAGTCAGCAAAAATGGTTGACCCTCCACCTGTTCATTCAATGAGATCGAGACGTGCAGCAACATGGGCCAGGCCTCGAGATTCTGACGATGGGTATTCAAGGTCTGTCATATCTGTTGTTCTTTTGTCAAAATTGCTAGTTTCTGTTGAAGATATGCTTTGGATGATGCAAAGCATTATCCTCTCGGATTGAAATTTGAGTTTATATATGACTCCTTAGTTCTTTTGATTTTAGCTTAATCACTAAGTTTTGCTAATCTTTTTAGCTTATTTGGTTAGGGATTTTGTATATCTGAACTCGAAAAATGAGACTGTTTGGCATATCTCACATCCTTGTTTGGCTTCTTTTTCACTGTTCCTTTTTCTTTGTCCAGTTCTCGGACCTGTTTATCCTTCCGATCATAGCTTTCATCTTCAGGAAGGAAAAAAAGAATAACAGTTTCATTGTTATTAGACCTGACCATTTTTCGTCTTTGTTGCAGTGATTCCATTCTGAGGCATGCATCCAGTGATTTTAAGAAGATGGGTCGACGTGTTTTTGTTTTTATTGTTGGTGGAGCAACAAGATCAGAGGTGAGTATCTTATAATTTCTAAAAACTATTCATCTTTATGATAAACATAGAAAAGCTTACATTACATTCCATTGCTCTCAGCTGCGGGTTTGTCACAAATTGACAAATAAATTGAAGAGAGAAATTGTTCTAGGTTCTTCTAGTCTTGATGATCCGCCACAATTTATCACGGTCAGTAACTTTAATACCTTTTTAATGTAAAACACGAGATATCTATATTCAATTCTGCATTTCGCCATAGTTGTAAATACGTTCTTCTTACTCATATTTGACCTTTTTATTCAATTTCAAGATTCTGTATGTAAATTAAAATGATCTTGACTGATATTACAATTGTTGATGGATTTGAGAAATGTTTTCAGAATAGGGAAAATATCAAAATACCCTGTGGACTTTTGTTAAATTCACATACAAGTCTCTAGACTTAAATTTACATGATTAATTCCCTTAAAATTATGAAAACTAAAATGAAAAAGTCCTCCAACTTTATTATTGAACGCATGTCGTCCTTTTGTATAATCAAGTCCGTAAATTTATAAAGATCGACAAATAGATCCCTTTTGCATGTGTGAATTGTTTGTTTGCTAATATATGTTTTCCATGAATTTGCAGAAACTTAAGCTGCTGACTGCAAATGAGCTTTCATTGGATGATCTTGAAATTTAGGGATGCCAGATGCACTTTTTGTGGTTGCATGGTTTCCGGTTTGTAATCGTGTATTCGTATATTCGTATATTCATATAGTCCGAGTGTCCATTTCCATTGATTGCTACTATTTACCAATTAATGTGATATGCACCCCAGTTAAGCCTCCTTATGTTGGTCCCCTAACATCTTCACATTTCTCCTCCAAAATGTGTCCCCTTGGCGTTTAGCAGGTGTGTTCACTGTTCACAGTTTAAAATGGTGCTCGGATGCGAAAATTGATCGACAAAATCCGATAAATAGTACATGAATCATTAGCATCCTTTCCTGTTTGTGATTCCTTAATAGAGACTTTCTCGTTATCATTTGAGCTCACGGTTACATAACATCATCAATTTTGTTTTGCTTCATTATGTCTCTATACTGGTCTTATCTAGCTAATAGTTGGCTCAAAAAGCAAGCATAAAAAGCTGTGGAACATATGCTTCTGAAAATAAGAGTGATCACAACGACACCACTGTGGATTCTATCTTTTCATCACCAAAAATCATATATGTATATATATATATTTTGCATCTATTTCTTCAACTAAATTTGTTGAAAGCTTTTTTGTCAACTATATACAAGTCCATAAAAGTCAATGAGAGATGAGGCTGATGATCAAGTCAGATGATATAAGCACACCATTTGGTTGGTAGTTTGGTGGTAACAGTTAAAAAGACTTTTTAAAAATCATGTAGGATTAAATCTTGTTAGAAGTACTTTATACAACGCTCCAGTAGTACTAGTAAAGAATAATAATGATATAAGCACGAGTTTTAAAGTATAAATTCGAATTTGATTGATTCTTCTTTTAAAAATCAATCCTAAAAGCATGAAAATAGACGACGATGAAAGGAGGAGACAATATTAGCTGGCTAGCTTAGAATAGAATAGCGATAGAAAGAAAAGAAAGAGCTACAAAGTACCATCCCATGACCATTCCCATGTAGCATTATTTTGATTCCAAATACATCACATTTCAATCTTTTATTATTCCTGGTGGCCCATTCTTTCCGTACAGTTTTTTTCTTCTTCTTTTTTTTCTTCTTCTTTTCTTTCTAGATGGTACTACTTCATGTGATTAATATTTAATATCATCATGCATTGTATCAATATATGATATGAATCACCCATAGTTGTCGTGCACCCAAGGTTTGGGCAAACTAAGGTTGAGTACGTTGACTATAAATTATGTTTGAATCTTAGGAGGATAAAAAACAAAATTTAAATGATTAGTCAGATTATTTTTATATTTTTGAAAACCTTGCAATGATTGTTATTCTACTTTACAGTTAAGCTAAAAGAAAAAAAATAATTGAAATTTTTTGTTCATGTCATGTCGATTACTGAAACTAATCAAATTTGAATAACAGTATGCATCTTAGTGTCCAAAATATACATGATTGTAATCATATAAACAATATAATGATTCAATGCATGCTAGAATCACAAAACAACTTCAAACTCTCCCATATCTCTGTCGTTCGGCACACCGTATTTATCATTTGAAAATGTACACACTTGTCATACAAAAATATATATGATATTACTTGACCTATAAGCATAACTATAAACAATATTACGGTGGTGGCACTTGAACTTACATATGCTCACTTAGTACATCCTATAAAGATAATCAAAATTTCATATATGTTTTTTTAAACGATAAACTAATCTTATATTTACTACTAAACTACTTCATATCAAACTTTGTCTAGGATTCAACTCAAAATCTTTATTTTGAAAGACTAACTTTTACCGAATGAAATAACCGACTTGGCATGAGAAACTTGGAAATAACTCTCACGTAATTCGATTAAAGACAACTTTAATTTTGTACCCAGATGTAGGAAATGTGTGTGGCAGCCTTTTTAATTATTAGGTGGTTGCTTTATTACAAAAGTGGAATTGTGATATACCACCCATCATTTTTCAATTACCTTTTTTTTCTAATCATTTATTTGTGTAATACACACCCTCTCACACATACATATATTTACATCTCATTGGGGTTGGTGATCCAATGTCTAAGAGTTAAAAAGACTCATTATTAAAAATCATAGTTCAAATTTTAACATGGTTAAATCTGTAGTTAATGTAGTCTAGGAGTACAACTGTAAACGTAATTGTCTATGGGTCATGAGTCGTTCTAAAAAAATAACATAAATATCTACATATAATATGATACATATATACATTTTTTGTTTATCTTTGTTTTTCAATTTACTTTATAAGATAATAAAAATAATTAATTACTCAATAAATAATAACCTTGTTAGGATGTTTTTGTTTCTTAACTTTATTTTCAATACTAAAGTCAAGAATGATTAACAAGAAACACATCAGAATGACAAGGGTGTGTTTGTTTGAAGGTATATACAAAGATGAATATGTAATAGATTATTAGTATGTGTTTTAATATGGAGTGTATTTGTGTAAATCCATGAAATAAGTGTGTAGGAAAAAGAAAACCATAAAGGTGTGAGAGAGTGACATGTATATATTTTATGAAACCTATCACTTTAAAACAATTTTAAAATATCTAGTTGTTAAAATATATTTCTCGTTTAATTGCTATTTTTTAACTAATTTTCAAAGGAAGAAAAGACTAAAGAGCCGCCATACATCATGAAGATTTAGTATTGGATTGGAGTAGTTATGATTAAATAAATAGTATGATTCTTTAATGATTTGAGATGATGATAAAATCAGGCTTAAAATATTGCTCAATTAACAACAATTTATAATACCATAAATAACAAAACTTTACTTTTATAAAATTCTCTACTTTAAACATCAAGACAAGTGCACACTTAAAACTGGAAGTAGAGTTGTAACGTTAGATGGCATCTTCATGTGTTGTTTCATGCCGACACTCTTTTAGTATTTTTGGTCCTAAAACTTGCTTTTTCTCCTTGCAAATTGCAATCATGGCCTACCACTAATAACACTACTCTACACCACCTCATGTATCACATTGTTTCACTTACTCCTCTTAAAAAGATAGAATATTATTACCCAACTCATAGGGGGTGTTTCTCATCATTCGCGACTTTCATAGCGTCAAGTTGAAGGAGGGTGGTTACGAAGTGCGGTTTTATTCAGGAAAGAAATTAGCGATCAGTTATGTAGAAAAAAAAGAGTCTATGAAAAGATGAGGAAGAGTATGTGATGCAACGATTAAAAAAAATTGTGGTCTAGTCTTGTTTTTGTCATCAATGAGTTCTCCCATTGAGATACTTTAATTGTTTTCCTTTTACAACGGTTTTTAATCTACTTACGGTCATATGTAAGATTTAAATTTTTAACCTTTTATATAAAGGTAAAGCACTCTTGAAATTCTAACTAGTAAGCACATTCTTAGTGTGACGTTCTTACTTTTTAATCTTTTTAGATTATAAAATTATTTTTTATAACTTTAATAGATGATATTTTATATTATGTTAAATAAACAAGTGCGATTGATTAGTTTTATCTACGTTTTAAAGTAAATTTATATCAATTAGGCTAATATACTTGCACCGCATACAACTTAGTTTGAGATAAAATATATAAAATAATAAGTATCACAACAAAATCTTAGAAATTTAATTATATATAATATTATAATTTATAAAGATAAATAGAATTGTATGATAAATAAAACTTAAGAAATCAACACCAAATAGTGTGCTTAATAATTCATAATTATGTATGGGTATAGATATATTTGGAAGAATAGTATTTTAACCCCTTCGTAGTTGCAAGAGTTTGCACTTTAAGTTTCAAGGTTTCTGATTCTTGTACTATGTTAAAACACTACCATAAAGAGAAACTTATTCTCATAATTGTCTTTATCTTTTCCCTACAAACCAACTCCTAATAACTAATAACAACAAACATTGAACATGCCAAAAAACAATGTAAGCACCATGTTATTCTCAGAATCTAATGAAAAGTTAAGAAAATCCTCTACTCCAGCTACCAAGATGATTAAGAATGTTACAACTGTCTTCATTCAATCTTAATTCTTTGTACTCAACAAACAAAAAAAGAAATTACCCATTTAAACCTAAAGATATGATCAAACTAAAAATGATGACCCCTTCTATAACTATCAAAGGTGTCAAAACTTCTAAAAGAGCAATCATACAGGTACCCCAAGTAGAAGTAAAAGAATCTAAAGAAAAAACCTAAGTAACCTATGGATTATAATCATCAGAAGCAAGAACTAAAAGATGGGAATTCACAAGGAGGATGCATCAAACAACACCTCATTAAGCACATCATCCTCTCGGCTCGCTAACGAGAAGAACTCTGCATCTTTCTCTTCATCTTTTGAAGAATCTCGTCTCTCGAGTTTAGAATGGGCCGCAATGAATATCAGCTTTTGCGCCTTATCAATCGCGTTTCTTGATTGAGCCCATCTACATAAAGATGAGTTCCATTGGAACCCACATGAAGTGGCATGAAGAAAGATCAACCTCACTGCCACTTTCCTTAAAGATTTGAAATCTGTTAGATAAGTTTCCCAAACCAGTCTGCTACTTTGTGGATTAGCTATTTTCATTTTACCCGTTACGGGGTCTCTTTGTTTCAACTGGACTGCTTGCGCGTACACTGAGTCAAGCCCTTCGGTTCTCCATTTCATGAGCTCCATTAACGCGATGTGAGCTTCCTCGCGTGTAACTAGCCTTGTTATAAGCTTGTCAACATCCTTTTCTTGTTCAGAAGTCAAGTATTTGAAAGGAGGCAAGTATTTCCCACTTATGTCCCGAATCAAGTAGAACGGATCAAGGATGAATGCAGCCGCCCACGCAGGGTGATAGTTTCTCTTAAACCTCTTATCAAACACCTTGTCTACATGACTCTCATTGACATTATACTTCCCACACCATTCCTTCACTTTCACTCTGAGCTCCTCCCAAAGGGGCAAGCATTGACCGATTCTCGGCTTTTCTTTCTCAATCTCTTGAGCCATTCCTTTGATCAATCTACCAACGAATGAACGCCTCTAACTCGCCCAAACTGAGACCTCATCATTTCTTCAATCTCCTTCCCAATATGATCCTCCATCGACACCATCTTGCAACTGTCATCAAGGAAAGCCAACTGCAATGCTCTCGATGAGCTTAACACATCTTCCACCATCTGAAACACGGGCTCGAATTCAACCCTCCCGGTCCCAACCCCGCCACCACCACCAAACGGTACACGCAACAGTGCCGCCCTACCGTATTCCTGCAACTGATATTTGAGGAAAGAATGTCTAATTTGAGACTTTGTATTCACAAAGTTTGCAACTTTGAAACAATTATCAGTCACATTGTGAAACAATGGTAGTTCTTTGCTGAAATCTTGAATCAACTTGCTAACTCCTTGAAATTGACAAGAAAGATTCACCATCCAATGATGTTGGTTTTCAAGATTCCTTAAAGCTTTACTCTTGAACTTATCAGAAACAATGCCCACACATTGTTCTACATTGCTCCCAGAAATGTCGCAAATTGTTTCCCATAAAACATCCTCAGCATACTTTGAAAACACATACCCACCTGTAAAAACCCCTCTTCTGAACACACTAGTCCCATTAGGCAAGTTCACAGACAAATTCACCAAATTTTCAATTTCACCTGACTTATGATCAATCTTTGATCTCCATCCGTCCGATGAGATTTGGAAGAACAACGCGTCGCGAATTCGCGCTTCTGATTCAGTTTTCGCCTCTTTGTACTTGGACTCGAGTCTTTCTCCGGCGAGTTCGTGCCGGGTTATCGCCGGTAAACCGATTTGGTTCAAGAAACTCTTGAATTTTGGATGCTCTAAACTTGAAAACGAAACCGACCCACAATTTTCATACACCCAATTTGCTAATAACTCCAGTGATGAATCGATTTGAGCTTTGGTTAATGTTTGACCCGGTGACGATACTGGACTCTTTAGCTTCTTTACACTATCTTCTAACATCGCTAAGCACCTAAATCTTGTTTCCCACCTGACAACATCACATGTGATTGTTGCAGTTGTTGCTGTTGATGTTGTTGTTGTTGCTGCTGTTGGTGGTGATGGTGGTGGTGGTGCGGTGGTGGAGAGTACACTCCGCCGCCGCTCACCGTCACAACCGTCGCAGCCGAAAATGCAGGAGCGGAGTCGGGTCGGGTCGGGTAAGAAACATCAACAGAAAATCTCGGAGGTTCAATCATGGTAATCGGAGCAACGGAGTAAGTAGTTTCAGAGCTGTTATGCTTAAACCCACCACCGCGACGGTTGCCGGAGGAGTTACGTTTCCTGTGGTTCTGCAGCGGCTGCGGCGACGACGACGACGTCGGAGAAGACAACCCCACCATCCCCACGGGCGAAACCGAGGAAATCGGGTTCGGACTCGAATCGGAGCTGAAATTGGGGCAAGTTCCCCTTTTCAGATGCTCCGACGCCGTCCTCGAGGGATTAGAAGCACTGAAAAGCGCTTCACACAAACAACACCGGAGCTTTACAGCTTTGGGGACATCGTTATCGGGATTACGAACCAAAATTGGCTCCAAATGAGCCCAATACCAAGCCCCTTTGCCTTTAATCGCCTTGGTTCGCACCATCACTAACCCTTCGTAGCGTTTGTGAACCACCTTCACCGCCATCTCATCGGCGGTCAGCTCCGGCGTGGGCACCGCCACTAGCTGCGTAATGTCTGTGTTGTCCGGCGGAGACGGTGGTTGTTGGGTGGTGGCTGTATTAGTCACTGCTGCCATTATTGCACCCAAATCACCTCACTTTTGGAATAATAATTCAAGAAATTATACGGGTGTTGTAAAACAATACAGTTTCTAGGGAGGGGTATGCGTGAAAAATCGAATCTTGGGTTTGTTACTGAACATATTATTAATGGGTGTGATCGGAAACCGAGGACGACGGTGGTGGTTGACGGTGGTGGTTGACGGTGGTGGTTGGCGGTGGTGGTTAACGGTGGTGGTTAACGGTGGTTGTTGATGATCTAAAAGAGGGTTAAAATAAGTAAATTGGAAGTGGAATTTAGGGGTAGAGAGTGACAGAGAGTTGGTTCGTTGGTGTGAGTCAACAGGGGGTGTTGTGTTTTGTGTGTATAATAAACAATTGTTACTGTTAGTTGTGGGGTACTCTTAACTCTTTAACACCTTCACTTTTTTGTGTCAGTTTTACACGCGCTCAAATTTATACCATTTGTTCTTTCCACAATTATTAAATTATTACACATATAGTCCCTCCATCATCTCATTTAACTTTAAGGTTATTTCACTCATCAATGTATCCCTAGTGATTTGTTGCATGTACACTTGTATAGGACCCTGTATGTGTTCGTGTAGGATCTTGTATAATGTATATGCATGTTGCTTTGTTTGAAGAAATGAAATGAGTGATGTTTGGTAAACGTTCATGTAAATTTTAATGTACACGCGCATTCATGTTTTGATTTTTGAAAATGTGAAATAAGTGATGCTCGGTAGAAAATCAAATATGACGGCCGGTCGTTGATGAAATAAATCTAGAAGAGGATCCTAGGTCTAAAGAAGACAAGAGGAGAGGGTGGAGATATAGAAGAATATAAAAGAAAGGACGAAAAGTAGAATATATGTTTTTTTATTTTATTGGTTTAAGATATTAATATGACAAATTAGTCACTATTAAGCATCCGACTAATTTGATAATCAAGCACTAATGGATTGTAGAGCAAAATATATCATTACAAAATTGATAATTATACATTATTTAAAAGAATTAGGAAATTTAACAAGGTGATTCTAGAAGAACGAACACATGTTACATTTTCTATTTCTTTTCTTGAAATAAAAAACAGCTATTTTATATTTAAAATTAAAAAATAATTTCCCTTCCTTCACATGATAATCAAATCAACGAGTTTCATGCATCATTCTTGACCTAAACTACCGTTTACAACATACAAATAACAGTGTAGCATATGTCAATGATATACATAATATATGAATCAATTGACTCTTTTATGATAAAATTCTTATAAACTCTATATAATGTTGTATTGCATTGTTGTACGTTCTTGTCTGCAACAAAAAGTTATATTATTGTGAGAACCTTTTGAAGAGAGGTAACTTTCATTAAAAGTAAAGAGATACACTTTAATTTTTCTTACATCCTAAAAGATAACCAAATTGTTATTTTAGACTTTTGGTATTATAAAAAAGGTAAATTTATGAAACGTTATTTTCTTGATATGTGTACGTACTGCCCTTATATAAAAATAGATTTTTCTAATTTCATTTCTTTAATTTAAAAAATAATCATTAATTTAATATATTTGAAGTATCATGTAATATTGCACCGGGTTCAGAAACAAAATATTGCATCATGTATACATACATCAACTATCACAAACAAATTTTATAATGTTCTCCTAAATTGGGAGGAATGTATTAGTCATTTTAAGAAAGATTTGTTTCCTCTAAATGTGGTTTAGTTACAAAACTAGGAAACTAATCTCTAAGCAACATGTTCGTGCGTCTTTGTCATCTTTTAATTGTCTAGAATGTCTTTAACAATCAAATCAGAATAATCCAAGATAGATTGCGTTTTTATCCTTCTATATATTAAAGATATATTTTTCTAATTTTGTATATAACTAGGTATCTCAATTGGGTAATATCCTCAATATATAGTTACCTTCTTTTTATAAAATAATTGTTTTATCTTAACAAAAATTCATTTAAATAAAAAATAATAATGGCTTAACATAAACATGTAAACAATTTTTTTTGTAAATTACAACATAAAAAACGGTATGTAAAAAAACAACGAGTCTTAAAAAATTTAAAAAAAATTACATTTTTCAGCATTTACTATTTCTGAACACCATGAGTCTTAAAATTTTCATTGGTGAAATTATATTGTGTAATTCTAATTGTATAACACAATTATAAAATCATGACAAATTTATAAAATATGTAAAAACAATGACAAAAATAACATGAAATTATCTAAACGTAAAATACAATGATTAATTGATTAAAATTATTTGACACGATGACTTGATATTTGACCTAATTACCTGACGTGTTTGACACAATGATCAAAATGTCATCTCCTTTTAAAAACAATAGAATGATACGTATTAAACCCATAATCGTTTTAATTTTTTAAGATTAAAAATAGAGTGAATTGTTATTTTTTCTTCCTATAGTTTGGTTGCATATGATTTTCATCTTTGCGTTCGGCTCCCTAAGATTCTAAAAGATTGTTATTTTCATTCATAAAAGTTAAATCCGTTAATTTAAATTGTTAAATATATAAATTGATAATATTAGTCTTTAAACTATAAAACAAGAATGGAAGGTTAACAACAATACATTAACATAAATTATGATTTTGTTTTTATATGCAAATTACATAATTATCCTTTTAATGATAAATAGTATAATAATTTAAATTAACGGAGTTAACTTTTTTAAATAAAATTGACAACCTTTTAAATATCTTGGGGAGCCAAGTACAGAAAAAGATTTCTTCAACAAAATTAACAAACGTTACCAAACGACAGGAAAGAAACCAAAAATTCACTCTAGAATATATATTAATATTACCCTACCTTATTATGCATACCAATAAATATGAAGGTCGGTGCACTCTCTGGAATTACTGTTCTTTTACGTTGCATATTAAAAACTTAGGTTAGAGCATGGTGAATTTTTTATTTGTATTCATATAATTACATTAAAAATTAATATACTTTTTTTTAATTAAATAATAATTTTTATACACTTATTATTATTTTTCTCTCTCATTTCACTCATAACCACTTTAAAATATATTAAAAAATTTATAGAAAATTCAACAGTGATTTTTCAAATATACCAATCTACAATAATATTTTCTCTCTCCTTCACTTACAATTACCAAACACACTTACATATTTTTAGGGATTCCACTATGAATACTCTTACAAGTAGTAAAACATAAAACATAAAACATCAAAACATAAATATAAGAGAGTGACCAGTTATAGCATTAAGAGCATTCACATTAGTTTTATTATCCTCATTATTATCTTTACATTAAAAACATTATTTTTCACTCTCTCTCTTTTAATGAAATAATACTTTATATATATATATATATATTTATTATTATTTTTTTTCTATCCTCCACTCATGACCATTTTTATAAGGGTTGTATCTTGTTTTTTCATATTTGGAAAAACACGGTACAATCCCCATAAATTTTATCTTTTATTCATTCACAACCATTTATAATCATCCCTCATAATATAAGACACACACATAAAAAAATAAAAACCTACTATGAATGCTCTCACAAATTCATCACTCATTCTTATTTTTATAATTACATTAAATATTATTACATTTTCTCTTTTATTTTCAATTAAAGAATATTTTATAACTTTATTACGATGTGGTTTTTCCTATGTTATGGTATAAGCTAGTTTTGTAATGTTTTTTAATTTTGAATATATTAATGTTACAGCATGATCATTTTGATATGTTTCTATATAATTTTTATTTAAAAAGAACCCTCACAGACAGGTGGCCAAAAGTCATGGGTGAAACCTAATATATTTTTTGTTTTCTTTATGACGACGTTTTTTTATATATTTTGAATGTACCGTATAACGTGTTTATTCCTCCCTACGTGTTGCTATTACTATTATTCAGAAGATAGTCGCAACAATACACGAGCAAACACTACTAAGTTTCACTTAAACTACTTATAACACTTCAATAAAAAATAAAAATCGTACAGCACGTAATATATTGTATACGAGTAATATGTTATAAAACTTGTATATAGTCGTTTAGTGGCTGTCTATATGATTTTATTAATATTAAATGAAACTACGATATGCAGATTTATTCATGAATTATTGAGGTTAGTTAGGGCTTACTGTATTTATTAAAGTGGAGTGTTTTTTTTATCATTTTATGGTTTATGGTTAATATGCCCACCCATGAGAAAGAAGTTTGGTGGTTCACCCATCATATTTCTATTTCTTTATTATTATTACTTTTAACATGAACGCATTTAAGTAAAATCACATGCTTCACTTTAAAAAATTAATTTGACTTAATTTGTGTCAAATATACATATTTGTATATTTTTAGTTAGCAGATGTTACAAGGTAAATGGTAACTTTATCGGTTAAAACAAGTTTAGTATAAGCTTGGGATGAGTTCAACCTCTATAGAGGATTAAGAAAAGTTAAATTTAAATATTAGTTATACATTTCAATCAAACACTCATTTTATAATTTTAATTATTATATGATATCATATTAATAGAATGATGAGCAACAATTTTTTTTAAATAATGAGTTAGTGATTATAATTTAGTAACATCAAATTAGTAATAATTTATTAATATTAAAATTGAAACCGTAAGCCTTTAAGATAGGAAAATCCTACAACCTCACCATTAAACCACCAGGCCAATGGCTTGACGAGGAACAATTAATTTGTAGGTTTTTTCAAATTGCCTGGTTTTAGTTTTTCAATATTGACACTATATTAAAACTGAATCTCATTTTTTACACTCACATTAATACCTCCTATAATTGCATAATGAGTTGCAAAGAGCAAACAACAACAATAATAACTTTGCATTTTAGATTTTGTAAAAGTTTCTTCCGTTAACATTTCTAATAATCATAACTAGAAATTGGAACCGCGCGTTGCTGCGGGTCCTTTTTGAGTTTGGTGTTTTTACGGGATTGTGATCTGCGTATTGACGAAAGAGTAACGTTTGAGCTGAAATCATTTAAAAGAAAAATCTTGATGGGTAGAGGAACACAACATTCTGTAGCCAAGGATGTAGGCAACACCAGAATGATGAAGTAAGACTGTGAAGATGGAAGGTTTCATCCATGAAATCAAAAGAAACTTCCTAGAAACCTGCAAATGTTTAAAGTAAAACTCTTGTTGGTTAAAAAAAAGAGTTTGAACATTGAAGCCATCGTTCTCCTTTTTGTGGCTATATTATTGACTTGCTTTCTTTAACCTTCATCGATTAAATTTCAACAGAAGAAAAGGATTCAAAATTCAATTCTTTGATTTCTAAATACCTAATAAATCAAACTGTACATCTTTTGTTTGATAACTTTTTTAACTTTTCTTCATTTTTGTTTTTGTGTTCTATTTTCATTCTACATGGGTTTGAATATTGAAGCCATCATTCTCCATTTTGTTTTCTACATAGGTTTTATAAAAACCAAATTTAACCTATAGTCTTTTACCTAAAGTACTTGTAAACATTAATGGTTCGATTCAATCCCTAGTGATTTTAACTCTAAAAATAAAAGTTAATCACCTCTATGCAAAACTTTTAATTTGGGGATGTGAATGTGAGGAAACTTTTAAGCTCAATAAATAATTATCTTGTTGAAGACCCCACTTTGAAGCTTACTGCAGAAAAGAAGAAAATAACAAAATTGGAACAACATTTCTACAACATTCAATATCTAACAACAACACAAATTATTAGGAAAATTACAGGCTTTCAAAATAAGAATATGAAAAGATTGACAATGTGCAACTATTTGCTAAGAATTATATTTTGTGAAGAAAAAACATATAAACTAAACACCAAAGTCAATATAGCTTTGCAAAAACCAAATCACAGTTTCTAATCTTACAAGTAGAGGTCAGTCAGCTGAAACAAATCTTACAAGTAAAAGTCAGTCAGCTGAAACAAAAAATCATATATCAAAGTATGACCTATGGAGTATGGACAAAAGATTATTTTGTATTTAATTTTCACAAAAGGTCACAGCCACCGTTCTTCGTTTGTCATGCTATTCTATATTTCCAATATAATCTCAAAACATTTCTTGCTATAAAAATAAATCTTGACACTAAAGCTTACCAAGATAAAAAATATAAATGTTAAAGCAGATCCAATTCATCTAAATTCTTCTTCTTAATTGGTTCAAATAAAAATAAATCTTGACACTAAAAGTTACCAATAAGAAATAAAAAAAAATGTTAAAGCTAATCCAATTTATTTAAATTCTTCTTCTCAATTGACTCAATCTATTAAATCCATTATATTTTATGTTTCAAATCTTAAAAGTCCATTCGAATAGGATGAATATGCTAACCAAACAATGAAAAACAGTGGCTACTGTTGAAAAATATCCCTTGTGTTAAGATAATAAGCTTCAAACCTTCTACCTCTTTTGATTTCAACATAGTATATTCACAAATTGATACCTTGCTATATTCACATTTGTTCATTTAGGCAACAACATCATTGTTATTGTTTGTATCTACTTCAATAGTAAGATCTCCTCCAAGTGCCATTAAAAACCTTAAGAAACATTATACAAGTTTAGAAAAGAGAGAAAAGGGAATTCTAAAATATTGAAGACACATATAGACATCAGCGAGACCAGAGGTACCTGCAACTTACACTTGAATAACTCAAGAAGCATTGGTACAACATTGTGTCTTTCTTGGGCAAAGCAGCCAAACATTGCTTGATTCTTTAACCACCGCCTTAATTGGATCGACACCGCTTCGGCAGTCTACCACCACCAATCAATCAAAAAGTAACCCAAGTCAGAATGATGTAAAGATGGGTTTTGCATACCGTACATCTTCATGATTGGGATTGCAATGGCAATATACTTTAGGTTTTTTGCTTATGCCTAGCGGAGAGAAGACGATAATGAGAGCATGCGCTTGGGGGATTATGCTTTAATGGCTTTCCAGATGCTCCCTTATAGTAGAAACCAAGAAATTTAGAAATCAAACATGGAATGAATAGTAGCTGAAACCATGTTCTTTAAGAATAAAACATGGAATGAATGAATTGTAACAATGCATACTCTCACCTACAACCCTAATCTCGATCAACCCTAAGTTGGAAAGGAGACCAAAAACCACACTCACATGTTTAAATCGAAGACGTTGGCTGCTAGATGGAGACATGAATTGAAGGTGCGAGGGGATTGTGTTGTCTATCGCTTTTGACATCGGGATTAACCCTAATCCACTGTCCAATCGCCTACAACGATGTCGTACTGGAGCACTGGTGCTAATATGCCAATGGATGAAGATGTTGCCGACGGTCGGTAGAGAGAGGGAGATGTGTGCTCAGAACGGTGATCAGTATCTCTTGGTATCAAGGAAGAAGAAGAACTATTCTAGGGTTGTAAAGTGTGCATACGATATCACCGACCAAAGTTTTTAATACATATTATAGTATAGTATAATACGTGGTGACATTTTCGGGTTTTTTTTTATGTTTTGATATAACTTTTTTCTGAAAACAATTTTTATTCAAATGCGAGTATATTTTGGTATCGGATGTTATAGTGAGTGTATTACCGTTAAGGTAACGTGACGAGTAGAACAGATTATGAGCAAACAACATATTTGTCGGTATTGGTTCAAGTATTTGCTTTTACGGTTTTTAATGAGCCGAGATGACTCCCCCAACATACCCTCGCACCCAATTTGTTTAATCTTGATGTTAACTGTTATAGATATTTTATTTTTCTCTTATATTTTAAGACATGATTATTTTTATCTATATTTTATTATAAACTTTATTTAAAATCAAGACCGGTAAAATGTAAGATCTCTTTACCCTTGTTTTTCAAACACAATATACTTTAACATTCTTTTTTTTATTATCATGTTTTACTCATTTTTACAACAAAGTAAAAATAAATTATTTCCAATTATACAATTGAGATTTATTTTTTATTTATGTTTTAATATTCAAATCATAATTTCATACACTTCTATTTACATACTTAATTTTGTCGATATTATCATCGTAACGCATAACAAAATCCACTAGAAGACTAGTTATCAATATGATTATAACGATCACATTATCTTTAAACTAGATACGGCGTACCGAAACAAGTAACATGGCGCTAACAAAAAAAAAATCAAACAAAATATTGTTGATGTTTTTCACATTGTTTATGCTGTTCTTTGGTTGGTGGGTCTCACGGGGCAGCAAGCATCACTTTTATTATTTGTTTTCTTTCATTTATTTCGTTTTCTCGCATCTTTTCAAATTTTCAATTTCATATGTCTAGATTTTGATTTGTGGTCTTATGTCCCATATTGTTTTGGTGATATAATATAAATACAACTAGGTTAGTATCCGTGTAATACACGAATTAAAATTTTTGTTTTTAAAAAGTGTGTTTTTAATAAACAATAGGTTTTACTTTATTTTTATATATTTTTAATTTGAAAATGATATGAGTAATATTATTAGTATTCAATATTATTATTAATAATATAAAGAAACAAGAAAGTAAGTATAATGGGATTATAAATGTGTCATGCTTATTTTAGTTTTTTTTATAAATAGATGTATAAGCTAAAAACTCATTAAATAAACAGATTAGTTTTTAATGTAAAATATATATGTAAAATGAACATGAATAGTTACAGTATAATATTTTAATATAAAATATAATTTAAATTATATATACGTAATAGTTCAAGAAATAAAATAATTTTACCAATTTCAACTCTCTTATGTAAATAGTTTTATTTTTAAACATTCATTTTAAGATTTTTGTAAAAAAAATTATAAAAATCTTGTCTTTTAAAAAATCTGGTTTGTAATTATTCTGGTTGTTTCAATAAGGATGTTTTAAAATATTTCACATGTTTATAAAAAAAACTAATAACAAAATGATTTAAAATATTTTGTTTAAAAAATGTTCAGTGTTTTAAAAAATTTCATATTATATAAAAATTTGTTTTGTTATTTAGATTTTAATTAAAAGATTGATTTCTAATTTGCTTCGTAATAATTATTTTTAAAAAAGACAGTTTGATTTGAAAAAATTAGATAAAAGAGAGAAAACATAGCAATTAATACAATTTATTTATAATAAGAGAGGAAATTTGTATGAGTAAATTACTATAATACTCATTTTGAAAAGAAAATTAATGTTTGCATGCATAGAAAAATAACAAGTAGTAATGACCATTTACCACTTTGGTAAAAAATAAAAGAAACTTTATTTTATTAAATGTTATAAATATAAACAATGACTCATGAGGGTAGAGTAGTAAATTACTCATTTTCATTTAAGCTTCTTACCTCCAATTTTAATGGCCATTTACCACTTTGGTAGCTTTACCATTAATATTCACTGAAGTAGTTGTACAAATTTGAATTCCATCATATATAAATATGAATCACACTAATTAAGTAATTATATTATAAGGACAGCATGTAGCAATATATAGCGTTTTTAAACTTATATTATTATTTATATTAAAATAAGAGTAAGTTATATACAACTTTCATGTGGTTTGATTGGAATTACATGTTCATTCCTTTAGGGTTTTTCTTTATTTATAAATTACATGGATTGTTCTTTGTTTATAAATAAATGATGCTAATAGTACTTGGGGCAAATAGCGACAGTGTTAAGCATTGCAATCCAGTTATTTCATCATGTTTTCACTTTTTTTCTTATTTGTAAGCGTTTCTTTTACCTTTTCTATCTTTTCATCTACTAATTATTAGCATGGCATATATCTTGTATTTATTCTTTCCTTTTATATATTAGGAAGTGATAAAGAATGTGCATGATTGTATGCTATAGGTTATCTTCTCTTGTGTATTTAAACCAATGATATAGAAAATATATTCAAACCCAAAGGTTTTTACTTATTCTTAAATTATCAAAACGTGCATTCATTATCAGGTGGTTTAATTATCCAATAATGAGTACGTAAGTGTGTATCCATAAACAAATCATTTTAGTTATTTAACTGAAGTTTGTTTTTACAACATCTCTTTTTTCTTGACTACAAGTTTGAATAGATGTGTAAAGTTCTACCTTGTGCATGACCACTGGTTTGTCGCACTACACATATAACAACTACTTGTAAATTTAAGAAGTGAATTCCTAATTCCCTTTTTTGTATATTTTCGTTTAATTTAATATTACTATATATATGTATCATCACATCATCAAACATTTTTGACCATATCCACGACCTCTTAGTACTGGACCACAACGTTGTCCTCTTCCATTACCACCTTTATGTGATCGATGTTGTGTTCTCTTCGTGGAATGGACTAGAAGTAGCGAGTCATGTGACCGAAAGGTGACTAATAAGGCTCTTTCGTGGATGGGAATAAGGTTAATTACTAGATGGAAATGTTTTGCGCCTCGAAAGTAAAATATTCTGGCATGAAGGTAGGTTTCTTAATTTTCCACCGGCTTCTAACTAGAGAAAACTTGGTAGACAAAGGTATCGACATTCGATCCATGTGTATTCGAGTTGCTTGAAGATGATCGGAACACTAGACCATGTTTTTGGTAATTGTGTTGGCTTTGAAATCTTTGTTTGCTGTGGAAAAGTGGTTTGATATTCATTTTCCTTTGTCCTAACTCTAGTAGCAGACCTACTTGTTTTAAAATTAGATCAAAAAATACAAATATTATTATTCAATATATAAAATTATATAAAAGCGTATCCTTATTTCTTCATAGATAGCAAGATAAATTAAATGTAATATAAAGATTATCTTCTTTTAAAGAAAAATATATTGCAATAATTCTTTAAGAACGACAAATGTACGATTGTGTTTCGGATGATAAATGTTATCTTAATCAAACCTAAATTATTCAGTTTTTCTATCTAGACTGCACCCCTAACTTTCCCGAAAAAAACCTACAATTGAGAAAATCCCATAATTCAACCCAGAACATTTTTATTTCTAGCAAGATTCAAGAGAATAACACTTATTTAATAATTTAATATAACACATCCAAACCTCTAAACCCAGCAGAAGGGAGCATGTGACGTAGAAAATTCTGAAATGAGGTGATTACATATCAACAAATCTTTTTTAACATAATAATAAATAGAATTAAGCTTTTCGTGTTGCGGGGCCGTAAAATAATACAGAATTATTAAGAAGTAGCGGGATATTTTTAAATTCAATTTATTATTCAAATTGTATAGTTAACATATTGTTATTAGATCCTTAGAATTCTCCTGTTTAATCTCCTAGTTCACAGGTACTTTATGTATATAAGGATATCCATATTGTAAATGTAAGTTGAACCTTTTGATTATTAAATTACAATCTCTGATTTTCTATATGGTATCAGAACCATTAATGCTCCTCTGAGCTGATCCATACCCACACGTCACAGCCACAATTTACCATTTTATCTTGTTTTCTTTTCTTCCAATTTGTCTTATCTTCTTGTCACCATGACTGGTCCCACATCTACACCTTCAACACCTGCCGTCATACCTATCGTAGCACCTACTCAATTTCCCACAAAACTTATCTCTACCAATTTCACAGTATGGAGAAAGCAAGTTTTTTGCTGCACTCATCGGACTTAATCTTGACAAATTTCTCACATCAAATGCTCTGTCAAAACTCATCAACAATGATCCCACAAAACAAATCCTGAATTTGATCATTGGTTCCGCCAAGATCAAATGATTCTTAGTGCTCTACTAGGAAGCTGTTCAGAAGCTATCCAACCGCTAATAGCATCTGCCGATACGTCCCGACAAGCTTGGGAAACTCTCAACAAAAGCTTTGCATGTGCCTCAAGATCACGGATTGTTTCTCTCAAATCCAAACTCGCCAAGAATCCAAAAGGTAATCGTACCATCTCAGAATTTCTACAGGACATGAAGTCCATTGCAGATGAATTAGCCCTAGCTCAAAGCCCTATTCAAGATGAAGATCTCACTGTTCACATACTTGCCCAACTTGGCGAAGAGTATTCACATATGACCGCAGCACTAAAAGCTCGAGACACCCCACTCACCTTCCCAGAATTGTTTGATAAACTGGTGGACTTCGAGCGCTCCCTCGGTGATTCCGCACCCACACCGGCTATTGTTTCGGTCAATTCCACACAAAGGCAGAACCAAAGATCCTATTCCCGGTCCCCTGCAGACTCCAGAGTCACTAACCGATCCTATCTTAATGGTACAAAAGGTTCTCGTTTTCCTGGAAATCAATCCTACACAAACCAGAACAATCGTGGACTCGCAACTCAGCCTTCTGCTACTACTGCAATATTCCGGGTCACGACACCAAAGACTGTCGGAAGCTAGCTAGATTCCTTCGCGAGAATAATCTCTCCCTGTCACAAGCACCAACAGTCAACACCGCTTCTTCAGGTTCTGGACACTCTAATTCTCCTTGGATGTTTGACACAGGTGCATCTGAACATGTGGCTCCAAACCAAGCATCATTCCACACCCTATCAGAGTACGGTGGGCCCGATGAAATCGTGCTCGAAAATGGTAATCACCTTCCTATTTCTCACACAGGTCACACAACTATTTATACATCATCTCGCCCGTTACATCTTCATAACGTTCTTTATGTTCCTAACATGCGTCATAATCTTATATCTGTTGCAAAACTGTGCAAAACTAATCAAGTGTCTGTTGAATTTTTTCCATGTCACTTCTTGATCAAGGATCTTCGCACGGGGGCGTCACTAATGCGGGGAGTGAACGTAAATGATGTTTACTACGCAGCCTCTTGCTCGCTAAAATCGCTTCCGCAAATCAACTCCACCAACACCGACTCCCTCCACTCGTGGCATCACAAACTTGGACATCCATCCCTCAAAGTCTTCAAGACTCTTCTCAAGACTTTAGGATTTAATAATAATAAGATGTCTAATGTCATTTTTCATTGTGAATCTTGTTCTGTTAATAAAAGCCACAAACTTTCATTTGGTTCAAACTCGTTTCATGCCTCAAAACCTTTACAGTTAGTTTACTCGGATGTATGGGGTCCGGTACAACATTCAAATGATGGCTTTGCTTATTATGTAATTTTTGTTGACTATTATTCTAAATACATTTGGTTGTACCCTATGAAACGTAAGTCGGATGTTGCCACTTTATTCCCTCAATTCAAGACGTTGGTCGAAAAATTTTATAACACTCCATTAGTGTCGTTGTTCAGTGACAACGTGGTGAATATGTTGCTCTTGCTCCATATCTTCGTTCTCATGGTATTTCACACTTCACCACTCCGCCACACACACCGGAGCAAAATGGCGTTGCTGAACGCCGGCATCGTCATGTAGTCGAAACCGGCCTCGCCTTGCTTCATTTTGCTAATTTACCCATTCGTTTTTGGTCCCATGCTTTTCAAACCGCCGTTTATCTTATCAATCGTCTCCCCACATCCATTCTTGAATCTAAATCCCCATATGACCGTCTACATGGTGTTCAACCCCATTATCACAAACTCAAGCCTTTTGGTTGTCTTTGTTATCCCTGGTTGCGACCTTATCACACCTCTAAATTGCAACCTCGGTCCGCTCCATGTCTCTTCCTTGGATATTCACCATCAAAATCTGCATACAAATGTCTTGACATTCGAACTCAGCGTTTATATCATTCTAGACATGTACAATTTATTGAAGGAATATTCCCTTTTAAAAATTCTGACCATTCATCAGACTCTCTTCCTAGTGTTGATCACTTTTTAAATCAACAACTTTCCACCTCTACTACCTTATCCACGGCCCCACCTACAACCACTTATCCTGATGTAACTCTTTATTTCCCACCACATTCCCCTTTTCCCATGCAACCTCCCATGCAAACCTATACCTCTTCACCTACTGTCCTTCCATCCATACACACACAACCTCATTCTTCACCATCTACCTCTTTGCAAACTCCACCTTCTGCAACATCTAACCAACCAAACACTTCTCTCTCTCACCCACTCCTTCCATCCCTCTCTCACCGGTTTCTTCCCCATCCTCCACGCCTAGCTCTCCCACTCTTCCACCTCGTTCCCGCAAGCCTAACCCAAAATATTACAGTTCCACCTACATTAATACCAACACTCTTCACCCTGTTCCCCCCACTCTTGAACCCACCACTTATTTACAAGCCTCCAAAGACCCACGATGGCGAAATGCCATGGATCTTAAGTACAATGCTCTTCTTCAAAATCACACTTGGGACTTGGTTCCTCATACTAATCAAAATCCGATAGGTTGTAAATGGGTTTTTCGTGTCAAACGAAATCCGGACGGGTCTATTGCAAAATACAAAGCCCGTCTTGTTGCTAAGGGATTCCACCAACAATATGGCAAAGATTATTTGGAAACCTTTAGCCCGGTCACCAAACCCGTTACCATACGTACTATCCTCTCCATTGCCTTGTCCAAAAATTGGCCATTACATCAACTTGATGTCAATAATGCCTTTCTACATGGCACTCTTCATGAGGAAGTTTACATGCATTAACCTCCCGGATACATTAATTCCCAATTTCCAAATCATATTTGTAAATTGAAGAAGTCCCTCTATGGTCTCAAGCAAGCTCCCCGTGCATGGTACCTTGAACTTGCAAACTTTCTAATTCTTTTCGGATTCAAAAAGTCACTTGCTGATGCATCTTTATTCATTTATCGCCACAATGATGTTACTTGTTATTTCATGGTCTATTTGGACGATATTGTGTTAACAGGTAACAACCCTTCCTTCCTCACTCAATTCATCTCCATCCTGGGTTCCAAATTTTCCATCAAAGACCTTGGTCCGCTCCATCACTTTCTCGGCATTGAGGTCATCTCCACTCCTAATGGTCTTTTTCTTTCTCAACATCGACATATTCAAGATGTCCTCGCTCAATTTCACATGGATGGTGCCAAAGATGTCATCACTCCTCTGAGCACCTCTGCCGAGCTCTCCCCCCATGACACATCTCCATCGGCTGATGTCACTCCGTATCGGAAGCTTGTTGGCTCGCTTCAATATCTTGCCTTTACACGCCCTGACATCTCGTTCGCTATTAATAAACTTTCACAGTTTATGCATGCTCCAAAACAGGCTCATTGGCAAGCACTTAAACGTGTTCTTCGGTATCTCAAAGGTACCATTCACTTTGGTCTCTTTCTACACCGCCATTCTCCGCTTACGCTCACAGCCTTCTCGGACTCTGATTGGGGTGGTACGAATGATTATGGAAGATCCACAACTGCTTATTTACTTTACCTGGGTTCGAACATCATCTCCTGGCGATCCACTAGACAAAAATCTGTTTCCCGTTCATCAACAGAGGCTGAATACAAAGCCTTGGCTAATGCTGCAGCTGAACTATCATGGGTAAAAATTTGTTACAGGAACTGGGTCTCTCGGTTACTACTACTCCTACCCTTTTTTGTGATAACACCGGTGCAACATATCTTAGTGCTAACCCGGTTTATCACTCACGTATGAAGCATGTAGCACTAGATTATCACTTTGTTAGAGAACAGGTTTCAGCAGGCCTTCTTCATGTCCGACACATCAACTCTAAAGATCAGTTGGCTGACATGTTAACAAAACCACTGCCACGTGCTCCTTTTCTTCACATTCGCTCCAAGATTGGAGTCTCCAACGGAGCCTCCATCTTGCGGGGGCGTATTAAGAAGTAGCGGGATATTTTTAATTCAATTTATTATTCAAATTGTATAGTCAACATATTGTTATTAGATCCTTAGAATTCTCCTGTTTAATCTCCTAGTCCACAGGTACTTTATGTATATAAGGATATCCATATTGTAAATGTAAGTTGAACCTTTTGATTATTAAATTACAATCTCTGATTTTCTATAAGAATAACATTAATGTCACACCACCATTAATGGCCATCAACATTGAAATTGTTGTGTGTTAATATGGAAAAATAAAACATATAAAAATATAATTAAATCGATTTAAGGGTCACGCATTGCGACGAATCTGTAAAAGGAAAAAATAGACCTAAAAACGATAAACCACATACAAATGTTATGTTGTGTTAACTCACAAAATTTAGAACGAAGCGTAAAGCGAGATGTAAAATTGGTGAATCGCAAATGCTTGTTTGTGTTGTGTTAATTTGTAAAATCTAGAACAAAAGTAAGATCAAAAAATTATAAAATGTGAAACGTATAGAAGACCTAAGTTGAAAGTATAAATTTTTGTAAGATTAAATTGGAAAAGATAAAAAGTTTTAGGTTTAAAGTAAAAATAATTAAATTTTGGAATCTTACTTTGTAAAATATGAAACATTTAATTTAAAAGTGAAAAGCCAAATTTTCCTGAAAACCCGATGTATATAAAGTAAAACATCATTATATATAGAATAGTTGATAACGAGTATATAATATCATGTGTTTGGACTTTGGACAATTCATATGAATTCCGAGAACTGGGCTTAATTCTAGCGGGCCAGAAAAGTGGGCTGGCAGCCACTTGTGGTTTTGTCAAAACATTGGGCCGGAGTGTCAGGAAAAAGAAGTGGTATGATCCAATAAATTAGGCCGGAGTGTAACGATGCCGCTAGTTTGGATCTTTACTTTGTTGCCCCATTAATCGCTAAGAGTTTAATTTTTAGTTCTTTGCTTTGTTGGCCGTTAAAAAATATATAATATATAAAGTAAAGATATATTAATCATACAAAGATATAACAAGGAGTTATAATAAGAAAACTTTTAAAAATATTTTTTAAAAGGGTTTAATTTGAAACAAGATGTTAAATTCTTTTTTTGAAAAATAAAAAAAAACTAAGAAGTTGGCATCATTGTTTTACTACTTATACTAACTTACTAGTGCTGTTCAAATAGTTCGGTGTTCGAAAATCGCTCAAATTCGTTTGAAAAAAGTTTGGATTTTTGCTCATTCGAATTTTGCCTTGGTTGTAAACGAACCAAGCGGCTCGGTTCGATTTGAAAATGAACCGAGCACGAGCAAAGGTACGCTCATTCGTCCCTCGCTCGGTTTCGCTCGAATAACTTTTTAGATTTAGTTTTTATATATTATATAATTATTAATCTATTTAGTTATTTACCACCTATCACTATTTTAATTACATAGTTAAAAAATCAACAACCCTAAATGTAAAGTTTTAATTATCTAATCAAATCATCATTTCGCATTTCAAAATCCTTTCATCACTCTACCCATTACCACTTCCATGTCGTCCCCTGTATCCTCCACCTCCCTATCGACTGCCGAGGTGCTGACCTCTAGCACTCAGACAAGTAACCCATGACCTCCAACACTCTAACATGCGACCATGACCTTCAGCAGTCCGACATGCAATAGTCCGATCGTGCATCCCACCTTCGACAATCAACCTTTGAAGTCTGAAGTCCGACTTTGTTCAAAGCCTGACATTATTCAGTTGTTCCTAATTGTGATATCTTGATGTTAGATTTTTTTAAATAATTTGGTTCTTAAAGAACATTTACACAAGCATTGGTAAATATACTATGGTTGGAACTTAAAATTTAAAACTTTTGAATTAATTATTAGTTTTGTTTTAAACTATAACACAAAACCAAACAAAACCGAGCAAAACCGAGCGCTCGGTTTAAAACCGAACCGAGTTCGAGCATGAAGTTTGCGCTCAAATTCGTAAATTCGAAACGAACCGAGCCGCTCGGTTTAAAACCGAACCGAGTTCGAGCGGAGCTGCGTTCGGTTCGCTTCGGTTCGTGAACAGCCCCACGACTTACTCACACGTAATTCTAATCATATCTTATATTAAAATATTTTCTTACATTTAATAAATTTTCATTGTTATTTAATATTTTATATATTTAGATATTCACTTACCAAAATTAATTTAATATTTAATATCAAATCTTTATTTACTATTGTTAAATCATATCAAATATCTAATATTCATTGGTTTAGTTTTATTAAAACATGAATAATTGTTTTATTACCAGCATCTATTCAAAAAGGACTATTCGCTTAAAGTTTCTTTATGTTGTTTGAAAATAAAAATACAAACGGTTAGGTTACATTAAGAGATGACCCATAAACTAAGCAATTTGATATACATGTGAATTGATCATATTATCAACGTATTTTTTATTTAATATTTTATTTTTTATTCATCCGGTGTAATATATGGACACTAACCTAATAATATATAAAATGCTATTACTAGTGATGTAGAAAATCAATGATCAAGAATAGAGATTAGTGAGTGTGTCATACGGATAAAATTAGATGTTTAAATAGATTGAAAGAGAAAATAAGAAAATCTACCATTGTTAACATGTATCTTTTTTTATTGTCTTTTAGATGTAAATGCGTCGTTTGCAAAATTCATGAATACTCTCTCAATTTTCAATCCTAACATCACCGTTCATCTCTCTACCACGATCCCTCAAGAACCCTAACACATGTCGACAATCATTTTGATCTTCCTTCACTATCTATGTCTACGTTTGATCCCAGATAACATCTCTGGTTTTGTAGTCTTTGCTCTCGATTAATGAACTGTGGTATTGGATTTCACTACCTCCATACAATGTCTATCATGATTAGGTTTATGATTTATGTATCAACAAAGTATAGGCTTTTTATTATTATTACATTAAGAGGTTGTTTGACTATTCCTGAATAATTAAATGTTGAATCAAGAAGATGTCTGAATCATTAAATGTTGAACCATTAAAATGTCTAAACCATTTAAAACTAGTATATCGATTAACTATTCAAAGACAAATGTCTGACCAATTCAAATAAGAGTTTTTAACCATTTAATATTAGTATAATACTTAACCATTCAGAGACAAATGCCTGAACTGTTTAGATATTTGCTTGCAAAACATACAGTCTGAACCATTAAACGTTAAATCATTCAGACATTTAAATCATTAAGAGACTGAAACAAATAACAACTAAAACCATCATAATATTAAGAGCTGATATTTACGTTTTCTGTTTAAGAAAAAAAACAAAAGCATTGGGCTTCCTTGTGTGTACGCGTAGAACAGACTCCTTAATATGGTGCAACCATGGGTTTCTTTTAACCAATCCCTTAATTTGGTTTGCTATTTTTGTAAAAGGGTGTTTGTAAAGTAGAAGCTTCTACACATTTATAATATGTTCTATTGTAGAGATGTAAAAACCGGTTTGGGGACCCAACAGGTTTGGGTTTCAAACCGAAATCAGTTTGTTCAAACTTGGTCAAAACCAGTTTGGCCCCAAACCGGTTCGGGTTCAAACCGGTTTCAAACGATAAAAACCCAACTAGTGATAGGCAAAAAAACCGGTTCGGGAACCGGTTCGACCAAAAAAACTGGAACCGGTTTGAGGCCCAAACCGGTTTGAAATCGGCCTCGAACCGCCAGTTCTCATGCGGTTTCCCCTTTCCAAACTTAAAACCGTTGCAAACCGAACCGGTTACAACCCGGTTCCAAACCGGTTTTAAACCCGGTTTTCAAACCGGTTACCGTTGTCTAACGGCTATATAGCCGTTTGTACCCATTTTGACCGTTTTTTTGATTTTTTTTACCATTATACCCCCACTGGGTTAGTATATATAGGTATTTGATGTTTTGGTTGAATCACAACAACTTATAACACTCTCTACTCTCAAAAATCTCAAAAACGCTCTCCACAAATACTTTCGTTTTAAACGCTCTCAAAAAATCTCAAAAACGCTCTCACAAAAATCTCTGAAATGACTTCAACAAGTGTTCAATCATCTGTTGGTTGTGAAGCGTCTTCAAGAAACGTGGTGATAATAATCCTTCCTACGAATAGGAACCCCGAAGTATGGTGCTATTACGATTTATGTCAAATGACTAGCGGTCCAAACAAGGCTCGTTGCAAGTTTTGTCATAAGTTTTTCAAAAAAGATGCAAACACAATGTTAAAAAACCATATTGCAAATAAATATTGTAAAGCGTTAAAAGGTGAACCTTCTCAAGGTCAAGCTTCGATGAAAAACGAAGGAAATATTTGGGCTTATAACGTTGATGCGGTTCGGGACCAAATGGCGCAATTTGTAATTCAAGAAAGCTTGCCATTCAAATATTTCGACAACGAACGTTTGACTCGACTCATTCAACGAACTCTCCAACCACGTTACACCAATGTAAGTCGTACTACTCTTCGAAAAGATTGTTTAAAAATGTGGAAAAAAGCTAAAAGTGAATTAATATCTTATTTTGAAAATTTACAAACCGGTGTTAACTTAACTAGTGATGTTTGGTCGACACTTCACGGTTCACCGGACTCGTACATTTATGTCACCGCCCATTGGGTTGAACCCGATTCGTGGCAAATGATGAAACGTACGATTGCGTTTGAATTGTTTGATTATCCTCACACCGGCCAAAGCATTTTTTATCTTATTGAAAAAGTTATTCAACGTATAAATTAGAAAAACAAAATATTTTCTATATCTTTTGATAATGCGTCAAACAACACTCTTTCGATAGATTATTTGAAATTAAAATACAAACCAATATGTGTGGGTGTGTTTTTTCATAGTCGATGTGTTGCGCACATCATAAACTTAGCCGTTCATGACGGTTTAAAAACGATTGAAACAGTTAAAGATTGTTTTAAAAGAATGTTACGTGATATTTTTAGTAATAACCAAAGATATACTAAATATCACAAGTTTTGTAAAGACGTAAATACCAAATGTTTAGATCCGAATTGGGACGTAGCAACACGATGGAATTCCACATGTAACATGTTTGAAAAGACTATTAAACAAAAATAAAGTTTAATAGTCTTTCATAATAGTTTGGTAAGTCGGGGAAAAACATATTTTTACCATCCATCGGGTTGAGCCATCATCGAAGAAGTAACAAAAATGCTTCAAGTTTTTAAAAATGCAACACATGTCTTTCTGGAGTTTATTACCCAACGAATCCGTTGGTACTTCACCAAATTTATTTAATAACTTCAAAATTAAATGAATTGTCGTGTAGGGGTAGACCTTATTCCGATATGATACCCCCAATGAAAGAAAAACTTAAAAAGTATTTTGAAAAAATGTCTCTCGTTATTACATGTGTCGCTGCTTTAAACCCTTGTTTAAAATTGTTAGGGGTTAAAACTTTACTTGATAAAATTACTTTTAATAGAATTTCTTGGTTTTATTGAGAGCAGTGATATTGGTACCAACTATAATTCTTCAACTTTTATAATTGTTCAATTCCCACAAATCCTTCGTCAACTTATGAAAGACATTTTGCTATCTTAATTAATTCTATAATTTTCTTCTTATGGCCAACTTCATTTATCAGATGTGTGCGTTTGTGTGTTTATGTGTAATAACTAATCTTTTGTTTGATGGTGTTTTAACTGTGACTATCAGTGTATATATATTCAATTTGTTCATAGTTAACTTCCAAGTGTATCAACCTAATATGCAGAAGATACTCTTTTGTAAAGTATAGGCATGTATGGTTCGGGTTACTTAGGTATCTAAAGAGGAATGCATGCCAGCCTAATCAAGAAGTTCCATATAATACTAAAATTATTTAACAAGTATTTGAATATATAAAGTGTATTACGGATAATACATATTTTCAGTCATAAAAATTTATAAAGATTTATGAATTATATTTTTTTATCCTATTAATCAAACTCGTGTAATAAATGAGTTTCTAACCTAGTTCAAAATATATCACTATATTAATTTACAATGATTATTAAATATATTTAAGTAAGTTTATTATTAATTTAAATTAACTAAAACATATTATATAATAAAAGGTTGAATTGAAATGATTGCAGTTCCATTTATATTGTTCTCCATGAGCATGCCATTCGTTAGATGCGACACCTGGTGGGAACACTACTCTCGTGAGACGGCACCACCCCACACCAAACATACACATATATGTATTAAACATCTAAGAAACTAGTTGAAAAATGAAAGATAGATATAACAATTAACATAGATAGAAAGACCTGAGAAAATATGAATAATAATGGTCATGTAGCGTTAGGTTTGTGAAATTATAAAAATTCACTAAAGAGTGACATTTAGAAGGGCCAATATTATTATATATATATATCAAACCAATAACACTTAAACGAAAAAGAAATTTCTGATTAACCCCACACTTTTCTACCTAGGCCCCTACGTACCATAAAACATAATGTGTAAAGCAGATCTATTGATAAACAACAAGTAGTACTACATACAACATTGTTTACGTGTGATGATGACATTCACTTATTCATTCGGTTTAAACAAAAACGTCTGGATATATATGGAAATCAATCAGGCCTTCATGACACCAGCTACCATAAAAATCCACCGAAATTAGCCAAATTGAAGTTTCCAATCGGTCTACAGATCAAAAAAGATTGATGGTTACTCTGATTTGATATCTGGTACAGAAGCATAGGATCCAACGATTTGCAAGCCGTTACTTTTCGAGCCATATTTCAACTGCCATCAACACAATATATAAGGGCTACATTTGTAAACATATATATTACATGAATTAAATAATAAAATTTTAAATATAATAAAAATATACTAATTATAAAATGATATTAAAAAATAAGATAGAACGTAATTAGTATAAGTAAGGACTAATATAAGTAAAAAACAATTATATCAATTTTTTATACTTTTGTATTAATTTTTTTTGTTATTTTCCATACAAAAATTAGATATTTTGTTCAAAAAAACCAAATAAATAAAAGTCATTCTAAATTATTTATTATAATTTCAAATTTTAATTATCTTTGGTTTTAAAAAGACCAACTTAAAATATTTTATAATTTTAAAAAAGGTTAACATTTTTAAAAAAAATTATTTTATAGGGTAGGGTTATACCCAAAAGGGGATTTAAACTAAAAAGTTTAAGAAGAGTTGTGAGCTTAACACGTATTCTTCTATTGTTTTAAAGAATGGGCATTCTGGTCATTGCGTTCATTGTGTCTTATACATTCATTGTTTCAAATATCAGTTTATTGTGTCATATATCATTTATTTTATGTATTAATCATTATGTTTTGTGTTATTCTTATCGTTGAGATTATATAGACTTGTTATATATCATTGTATTTTACAATTAAAAATACATAATGATATTCTTTCACCAATATATTTTTCAAAACTTATATATAGTGTTGACTATAACATAATATGTTATTTTTATCATTGTTTTTTATAGTTTATATAAACTTGTTGTCTATCATTATGTTTTACAATTAGAAGTATATAATGATATTATTTCACTAATATATTTTCAAAACACGTAGTGTTTAAGATGACAAAATGACAATAAAAAGACACAAGGATACATTGTGTTATTTTGTCATTGTTTTTAATGTATTAGTTTTGTTGTTAATTTATTATTGTATTATGCATATTAAAGATACACAACAATATATTTCACCACTATATTTTTCTTAAATTCATAATTTAAAAAAAAACATAATAGCATTTAAGAAAACATAAAACCAACAAAAATACACAATGAATAGTACTAAAGACATAATGTCAAGATATGAGCTTGAAAATGTAAAAAAATATTATATTTTTATATAACAATATTGTAGCTCATATAAAAGAGAGAAACACGTTTGTTTTTATGGTGTATTTTCTATTAAAAAAAATATCGTCGCACATAAAAGTTATGAATATAAAAAAAATGAGGGGAACTTACAAAAAGTAAACAAAAATAGCTATATTTAAAATACCTTTCTAACAAAGTTTTTTTAATTTAATCTCAACTATTGATTAAAAAGATTGATGGTTGGGATTCTTATTATACTTTTTTAGATTTAAGAGACTTTTATATGAATATTTTTTTATTTTATAACGAAAGATCTATTTCTTAATTTATTAAAAAACCTTACTTTAATCTAAAAAAGATTTAATATATGTAAATGTATGTTTGTAGTTTACCTGTTGTTTTTGTAGGAGTTTCTTACGGTACCTGTAGCCCTGGTAGAGTACAAAACAAACATATCATCACCCCGAGCACATACTCGAATATATATGTGTGTGTATAGAGAGAGAGAGAGAGGGAGGGAGGTGAGCATTCGTCTAACAACCACGAAAACCATATTATGTATTTTTTACGTGTTGCTTTAAAAGTTAAACACAAGATGGTCACGTAATAACCTTTATTTCTCTTTTCCATTACTTTTGATTATTTCCATGCATCACGTGTTAGGTGGTTCTTACGTTTCCAACATATTATTGGTTATGAAATGAATGCATGTATAACAGCACGCATGTTTCACAACCAATAATGTGTTGAAAACCAGCAAGAATTGAATCAGAATAATAAGTAGAGAGAGAGAAACAAATGCATTTAGATGACTGTTTGGTGTATTATATAAAAGCAATATATATATATATATATATATATATATATAATTACATTATGTGGTTCTTATGTTTGTTATATATTGTTGCTTTTGAAATCAACATTAAAATAAATAAAGAAATAAAGTTTTACTTGAAGTACCTTGTCTGTGCCATATATGTAGTCACAATAAGTGAAGATGGGTGCAAAATTACTTTGGCTTTGGCTTCCGACGTAATGGTGGTAGTCATGGTAATCAGCTCCAGCAGAAAATGGAATGAACTTTTTTAACGTCCATGGAAAGTCATACCTATATATATAGTTAACCACATAAACTAACTTAATTATTATCATCTTTAATAATCTTTATGCACATTGCATGGTGATCATATGTATAATACAAGGTTAATTATCATAACGTACTATCTCCAAATTATCTTGTTTAAACATCTCCTGATCTACTCCTTTTAACCATCTATATGATCTGTATTTTACAAGATTTAAACCCTCGTCATTTAATTTACCACCAGGCAGGCCGGATGTCGTGGTCACTAGGTTTGTTAATATTATTAATTAACTTGTAATGAATGAACTGAATTACTTTTGTCGGTGTTAATAATTAGTTTATAAACTTACCCACTGTGATTCTCAATAGCCTCAATCTGCCTCAAGGCAAGCCACAACAAGAAAGTAACCATATGGCCAGGAACAATTGCAGGACCCAAATAAGATGGGATCCCAAAGATCACAAGCTCCACCCAGTGAGCATGCTGTGTAGCGAACGCCATAGGTGCAGTGTACTCGTGATGAACCTTATGAACCTTCTCATACAGCCACTTCACATGAAACAATCTATGGAGCCAATAGTTACTGTAATCTTCAATCACAAAGTAGATTGCCAGCTGACATACTATCTCCATTGACGACGGTAAAGGCAAGCTTGTTCGAATACCAATCATCTACATATATGTATCAATCATAACATTATTAACATAATTACCAATATTAATTATCGTCCAATATATATATTTTTAAGATTTAAGTGGCCGAATTCGTTAATATAATCTTACTTCTATTGACGGATAAGATAGGAGTAGTAGAGGTGCTACAATGAGGCAGAATGTGCGCGTTACAACCCAGAAACATTTGAAGTTATCGTATAAAGAAATCTTAATCTTGGGTTGAACTTTGTAAGGCGCGACATGGTGGGGAAACAGGTGTTCTACAAGGAGGTAGAAGAGAGGTACTATAGTCGTTAGGATAAAGATTAAGGGGATGCTGTGGCAGTAGATGATGTAGTCGGACTTGTTGGCGGTGTAGTTGAACCACAAGGTTTCCGCGGTGGTGAGAGGTCTACCGATGGCGGCTTCAGCCTCTTGCAGGGTGGCGTAGGGCAACATGATTTGTGATCGATGAAGTGAGTGTGAGGAGGTGTTAGGTTTCTTTGGTAGTCAAGTATACTATATATACACTAGGGGGAAAGGAATGCATGGTTGTCATGCTATCGTGGTGTGTGTGGTGCTTGTAATGTTGTTACGTTGTAACGCCCCATTCTTAATTTTTCAAATGGGTCATTTATAAAAAGTTTGGGGTAAAAGTGTAAAATGAATAGGACTATGAGAACTAAAAGGGTAAATGAGGGATTACCCTTATTCCCCCACCTTCTTCAAGCGAGTTTAGAGTGAGAGAGTTGGAGAGAAAAAAATAGGTAGTGATGATTGTGCTCCAAGATTTTTGTACGGTTTTGCATAAAAGGAATGAAGATTGGTGTTGTTTGACGACAAATAGAGATCAAGAAGGCATCATCGTCATTGTCGTCATCACAAACATGCATGTCCGGGTTTGGTTTTACATTGAAAAGGTGAGATTTTACATAAAAGATTACATGCTAGTGTCGACTTATGCTCGATCTAGATGATTTGATACGTTGATTCTGATGTGTTTCAACAAAAAAAGAAGTAATACTTTCGTTTGAAAGTTAGGGTTTTGTCCGAAAGTCTTTGTTTCGGACAAAAGTACGAGAAAGTTCTAGTTTCGACCGAAAGTCCTAGTTTTGTCAGCCTAGTTTCGCACAAAAGTTTGATCGGAAGTCCTCGGACATTCGGGTAAAGAGTTACAAAAGTTCTCATACTTTCACTACAGGTACGCGGAAATCCTATGAATATGCATGTATTACGCCTTAATACTTACCCAATACGGAATTCATCCAACGAAACCGACTTTTTACATGCATGTCAGATTAATCTCAAAGACTGACATCTCATTATTATATATAGTTTGTGTTTTGACATTTGATTTCTAGTTTTTGAAAGTATTGATGATTGAATGTTTTAAAAGACTTCGCTGCTTTTGGTTTAACGAATTTCGATTTAAAACCATGTATACTTTATGATTTACATACCGTGAGACCTTTTAAGTTTGAGGTTTTTCATATAATAGTGTTTGTATGTTATGGAGTAATCATAGCGTATGTAATATTGTTGTGTTATATGAGATAATATATATGCTTGACACCCGTTAAATACGCTCGTCTATTAATATACAAACACTATTAATAGAAATACGGAGTAATCATAGTATATGTAATATTGTTGTGTTATATGGAGTAATCATAGTGAAAATTTACTACAAATTTGTGGGAGACATAATTAATAAGTGAATAAAGCTTATCCAGCATCATTTGTTTTAAATCTGGGGTAGATATTCACTACGAGACTCGATCAAAAATGTAAAACACTTCTAATTAAGTTATAAGACATCATGTTTACTGTAGGAATTGAAGTGCTAAACTCAAGAGATATGGTATCACATATATAGATACCGTTAGACCAAAAGTCCTTTGTTGTAAAAAGGTTATCTAAAACTTGATACGCGTGTCGTTAAACCATGGTTCACCTCATCCTCTTTTATTTTATTTTTTTTTGTGATACAAACAGCTCCATGTTGGTGATAAAAGAAAGAAGCCCACTTACAACTACGGGTCCTCAAATTATCAACAGGTGTTATAACAACCACCTACCTACCATTATTTATTTTGTCACATTTCAATCTTTTATTATTGACGTTGGCCCATTCTTTTCGTAAAAGTCCGACCATTCTTGCTTTATTTCAAATTTCGAATTTTTACAGATTTTATTCAAAGATAACACAAACCCTCCTCTAATCCTACTAATAAATCTATACCAACGTCTACGACGGGACTTAAACACTCAATCTCATAAAAAATACATTATTGTATACACACCAGATATTATTAAACTAGAACTTGTTTTTATAGATAGTAATTAGCAACCTCGTTGAGTGGAAATTGTTTTCTTTGGACTTTGGCCCCCTGTTAAATTAACATCAAACGTGGACCCTGGATTATTGGATTGTAATTGATTGTTCAATGCATGAGAGCGAAAGGTCTGGGCCAACAAAGATTCAGTACATGTCCTAGATTTTCGACCGGTTTATAAGTTTATTCACTGGCGATTTTCCACAAAATAAACTTATGGGACGTTTGGTATGTAGAAATTTAATATAATTTAATATAATTAGAATCTGAATTCTATTGTTTATTGTGTTTGGTTGGTAGAAGTTTATTTGAATTCCAATTTTAATGTGTTTGTTTGAGAAAACAAAAATTAAAAATATGAGATTGTAATTAATTCCTTCAAATGAACGATTTCAAAATCCTTCAACATATTAAAGAACTAGGTTATAATCCATGTATTACATGGGTGAAATAAATAAAACATATTAAAATCATTAATTTTATAAATATTTTATTTTCTAGGTGTTATTATCCATTGGTGAAATACAAATATAATAAATATAAAAAGTTATAACACATAATGAATCATAAATTATTACTCTATATTAAATATGTAATAATAAAATATTAAAATAACTACATTTATATTTTAGATGGTTAGTAGTTTAGTTTACTTATTTACAATAATTATCATTTAATATGAGAGATATAAAAAATACAAATATATATATATATATATACATTTGTTTAATATATATTTTAGTTAAAAAGAAAATTTTAATTAATTGTTTTTATAACTTTCGTAAATTTTTATGAGAGAAAGACGAGAAAATAACTTTTTAGTATGTTAGAATGATAACACATTTCATTTGAGATGCTAAAATAATAAAATATGTATTAAGAAAATATTTTTTATTATAGGTTGTAGATTTCAAATTCCACTGACCCCGCCTCCACCATCGACCGCTACTTATCACCCCACCCACCACCAACCGACACTACCAACGACCCTTGTCAGCCGACCGCAACCGCCGATCGCGCGCCCCCGACCGCCGATCGCCACTGTCCATCACCAAGCGCGACCACAACCAACGCGGCCGCCGTCCGCTGTTGGCGGTTGCCGACACACCACCGCTCACTGTTTGCCCCGACCGCTAACCATCGCCACCCCTAATTGTCAATTGTCGCCAACCGCCATTGCTGAACCGTGTCGATTTAGACGCGCTTGCCGGAGACCGCCACTTCTCGATGCTGGGTGTTATCAGTTGGTGGCGGCGATGAGGTACGATCGGTTTTCGGCAATGGACGCGGTCTTTGCGCGGTTGGTGGTTGCGGTCAATCGTCGCGATACGTAGTGGCGGTGATTGGTGGTAATTGAGGTGGTGGTGATTTTTTAATAATTTTTTGTTTATAAAGTATACTTTTTTAAAAACACCAATTTGGGAATATTTCGTACTTTTATAAAACTTATTTTTTTAGAAAATTCCTTTTTCTAGAAAAAATCATTTTCGTAAAAGTAATATTAATAAAAGTTCTATTTTCTTAGTTTGTTGAAAACTATTTTTAATCTAAAAAGAAATTAAATAATATAATAAATAATTAAGGTTATTGTTTAATAAAAAAAAGTGATAAAATTTTAGTGATGAGAATGTGATATTGTCAGATGTATTACAAAGTTCTCTTTTATTAGAGTAAAAGATAAACAAACATACGTGTTTTGTACTTAATATTTACTCTGTGTCAAAAAGGATTATATTTGCTCTACAATAATAAAGCAAAATCTAAAAGGAAAATCAAAAGTTAAAAGTAATAATAGTCAAAGTTGAAATTAATATTGCACAGAAATTAATAGTTTGTATTTATTAAATAAAATCTGGCTTTACCAAAGATTTTTCAAAATTTGTCTAAAATGGATGTTGTGTCTTGGTTTTACACGTGTCATCGACTTTCTAGAATATATATATCGGTAGAAATACTTATAATTTATGTGAACCACCTAAATCAATACGTTCTATCAAATTTTAATAGTAGAAAAAGAAATTCGAAATTGTTTTTTCTTTAAAGCGAGAAAAGACATTTCTGTGATGTGATTTGTGTTTTTATGGTGGGTCTTGTGGGACATCACGAATGGCATCCCTGGTGTGAGTACCATAAAAAAATAAAGCATATTCCGTTTATTCATTTCGATAAGAGCATTATCAATAACGACGCTAAGACACAAAAACGTGAAAAAAGCTCTCTTATTAAAATAATTGGTCGATTTTTAAACGTCAAAAAACATCTTGGAAAGAAAACCTAATTACAGTGTCACGTTATAATTACCCTCTTTTAAAAATACTTTCTCTTTCTCTACTTATTTAATAAAATTAAAATAAAAAAAACAAAAGAACTTACAAAAAGTCAAAAAAGTAGTTATAGTTGAGATTAGTTCTTATACTTTTTAATTTAAAAAAAATATTTGAACTTTTCCCAGATTAACATCAGCAAATAGTTGATATTTAGAATTTTTCCCGAAGATTTTATAAAACTTTGTCTAAAATGGATGTCGTGTTTTAGTTTTACTCGTGTCGTCAATTTTTAAAATATATTTATCTATAGAAATACTTATAAATTATGTGGATCACCTAAATTAATACGTTGCATCAAAATTTTAATAGTGGAAAAAGAAAATCGAAATTGTTTTTCCATTAAAGCGAGAAAAGAAATTCTTGTGATGTGAGTTGTGTTTTTATGGTGGGTCTTGTGAGACAACGCATATAGCATCCCGGCGTGAGTACCATGAAAAAATTAACACCCACCCGTGATAAATTAACACCTTGCCACCTTATACGCGTCGTATAGTACCATACAACACGTATATGACCAAAAATACATTCTCTATATTCTCTGTCGTACAAGATGTCACATTAGCTGTCGACGGAGGATATACACAACATATAGCCCTATGTGTGGCGTATGGCTTCGGTTTTTTTCCTGCCTAACTCATTTAGAGCCTTAACACATATACATGGTGTATAGCGTTATACAATACGTGTAGAGTTGAGTTCAAGTTTGATCTCCCCTATACTTTTATTTTCCTATTTTTACGTCTTTTTTTCGTTATGGCTATATAATAATACGGTGAATAGTTTTATGTTATTACTTGTTTTGGTAATGTAACTAACCGACGAAACAAATAATACAAATATTTCATAATTTAAGTGAAAATGGAGCCAACAATACAAACGTTAATACAAAATGATATACAAATAACAGAGTTTTTACATACATAACACAATAAAAGTTACAATTCTAATAACGATATAATATTACGGCGAGTCTAGAAATGTCGAGGCGATGAAAATTCCGGATGATCGATACCTGCAGCACACGCTCGCACAATATCGAGCTGAACATGCCACTCCATAGATCCTCAAGTCGATCGAGCCACCGACCTTGCTCACGTGAGCTCTTAGCAACCTTCTACCTAAATGCCTCCATACGTGTATCCAGCTTCACATCTTGATATATATGCCGAGAATGATGCGGCTGATGTGGTGGCGGTGACGGCTTGCTCGGTTGATAGAGCGGTGGTTGCTCATGCGGCGGCTGATTTAGTTGTTGATGCGGATCATCAACGCCGATTTGTTTAACGGGCACTGATTTTTAGATCTAGATGAGTCGAAAAGAGAATCATAGCCGCGCGGAAACTGCTATATAGTACACATGCCGAACAACAATGTCGGACAACATTCGATGATCTAGTCTCAACGGCTTAGTCGTTGGAGATAATTCAACAAGATGTCAAGGAAGATAACCAAACACTCGAGTAATCAACATGATATACGTGCCCGTGCCGTCGTACACCACCCCTCATTCCTACCAATGATAATACGACACAAAATACTTCGCCAGACATCTTGTAAGGTCGCATGTGATCCCGTTAAGAAAACAATATAAGTAGAATAAATAGGGAATATTGCACCACTCCCGACTCTTTTCATGTCCCGTGATGGATGTAACAATCATCCTATACTAAGTGGCTCTTTAATACCAGTGACCTTACTCTTAGTCCTCTAAAACGCATAACTAGCAATATGAGGTGTAAGGCCCCGTTCCCGGGACACTTACAGCTGGCCAATCATCGCTCATAAAACATATAATTACATTAACTTGAAATAAATGTTGCAGCGGAAACATTAAAAACAATATTTTCATTAAAAATGCTTTTGCAAAATAATACAACATTCGTTTTGCCGCTTGTTGAGCCTCGCGAATGCACAACTCGAGGTCACTATCGATCCTTATGTTTTGGAGCATGATAGTAGCCTCGTTGACATCCACATGAATCTCGGTATCAAATTCTCCTAGCGTATCAAACCATTGCCTTCGATCTCGAATTTCTTGAAGCGAGACAGTCTTATTGTGAACCTTGCGACTTAGCGCGTCGGCTACAACATTCGCCTTCCCAGGATGGTAGCGAATATCGCAGTCGTAGTCGCTAATTAACTCTATCCATCGTCTTTGTCTCATGTTGAGATCCTTTTGATTGAACACGTGTTGGAGACTCTTATGATCGGTGTAGACTATGCATTGCGTCCCATATAAATAGTGTCGCCAAATCTTCAACGTGAAAACCACAGCACCAAGTTCAAGATCATGAGTTGTGTAGTTCACTTCATGAACCTTTAATTGCCTCGACGCGTATGCTATAACTTTGCCTCGTTGCATGAGAACACAACCAAGACCTTGATTAGAAGCATCACAATATACCGTGAAATCGTCGTTTCCATCGAGAAGTGTGAGAATAGGAGCGTTACACAACTTGCGTTTCAATGTCTCAAAAGCCTCTTCTTGCTCGGGTCCCCATTCAAAGAGTCGATTCTTTTGGGTTAGCGCCGTTAATGGTTTAGCAATCTTCGAGAAATTCGCTATGAACCTATGGTAATATCCCGCTAAACCCAGAAAAGAACGAACCTCGGTTGGGGTTGTGGGAATGCACCAATTCTTCACCGTTTCAATCTTAGCAGGATCAACGTGAATACCTTGGCTATTCACCACATGTCCTAAGAATTGAACTTCTTCCAACCAAAATTCACACTTGGAAAGCTTAGCGTACAACTTTTCCTTCTTCAAAAGTTCAAGAACTTGTCGCAAGTGTGTCTCGTGATCGACATTCGTCTTGGAATAAATAAGAATGTCGTCAATGAACACGATTACGAATTTATCCAAGTACGGTTTACATACTCGATTCATGAGATCCATGAACACGGCAGGTGCATTGGTCAAACCAAAAGGCATAACCATGAACTCGTAGTGCCCATATCGAGTACGAAAAGCGGTCTTTGGAATGTCATCATTGTGAACACGTAGTTGATGATACCCAGAACGTAGATCGATTTTTGAGAATTGAGTTGCCCCTTGAAGTTGGTCGAAGAGATCATCGATTCGAGGAAGAGGGTATCGGTTTTTGATAGTAAGCTTGTTGAGTTCCCGGTAGTCGATGCACATACGAAATGAACCATCCTTCTTCTTCACAAACAGTACAGGTGCACCCCACGGTGATGAGCTAGGGCGAATGAAACCCTTATCGGTCAACTCTTGCAATTGACTAGCTAATTCTTGCATTTCAGACGGTGCAAGGCGGTAAGGTGATTTAGCCACAGGGTTTGCGCCAGGGATTAAGTCAATCTTGAACTCAACTTCTCTCACGGGAGGTAACCCTTTAAGATCCTCGGGAAAAACCTCGGGAAAGTCTCGCACAACAGGAATGTCTTTCAACTCCTTACCCTTGGCTTTCGTATTAACTACATATGTCATGAAAGCCATGTAGTTTTTACTTAAGCACTTGCGAGCCTTGATACAAGACATGAGTTTGAGTCTTTGGGATGATTTCTCCCCAAAGACCTTCAAAGTATCTCCAGTCGGTAACGGAATTCGGATACACTTCTCGAAACATAGAATTTCCGCACGGTGTTTGGCTAACCAATCCATGCCAATGATAACATCAAAGCTTCCCAGATGCATGGGAATAAGGTTGACGAAGAACTCGTGTTCGTTAAGGCTCAAGGTGCAGTCACGTATTTCGACATCAACGACAATAGATTTTCCATCAGCGACCTCGATCGTGAAAGATCTTTCTAGGTTGACGCGCGGTTTAGAAAGTAAAGGTTCGAATTCCAGAGACACGAAACTTCTATCGACACCCGAATCAAATAATACAGATGCATAACGATTATTTACAAGATACGTACCTCTTTAGTAATAATCAATTATTGGTATGATGAACATAGATAGGAAATTTTGCAAGACAAGAAAAGGACTAGAAGAAATTTAACGGCGTACCATTCACCAAGTCGTTGTTGGCTTGTGCTTGGTTGGCGTTGATGTTGAAAGCCCTTCCACGAGCCGGTGGCACAGTTCCCGCATTGCGAGGACATTGAGGGCGAATATGGCCAGCCTCGCCACAGTTGTAGCAGGTTCGGTTGGTAAGCATGGCAGTGTTATTTGGTGCACGAAGACAGGTAGCCACCAAATGACCATACTTTCCACACAGCGAGCAGACTCGGCATGGAATGTTGCTTGAATGATGGTATTTGCACGTGTTACACATAGGATGTGGACCAGCATAAACTTTAGCCATGGGAGCTTGATTCGCAACCACCATTTGTTTTTTAGGAGCATTAGGGGCGGTCACAGCGTAGTTGCGTGTCGGGGTGAACTTACGCTTCTTGTTTTGAGAAGATGACTCGGCCTTTACCTCCTTTGTTGCCTCAGGTGTCACCTTCGCTATAGCCTTGGAACCCTTTGCCGACATCGTGCCAGTTCTTATATGATTCTCGGTGAGCTGTGCAGTAATAGTAATCGCCTCCTCCAAGGTTGTGGGCCTACTACCCACCACAGCATCTTGAATTTGAGGTGGCACCCCTTTGATAAATTTTTCAATGTTACGAGGCACGGTGTCCACCATGTGAGGTAGAAGCATACTCAACTCATGATGTCGGGTGGAATAAGCCAAATGATTCCCACCATCTTGTTTGAGATTAACCAAGGCAGGCTTGTCTTGCCCATAGATCTATGACTTCGCTGGGCTAGCAATAGTTAATGATTGTACATATAACGCCATAACATGGTAATCACGAAAGTTCAACTAACCATAACTTTTACAAGATGAATTGCCATAGGTTTACAAGTCTCAAATAAGTCTACGAGTGCAATAGTATAAGTTAACATGTTTCACCCCAAAGTGTGAAAATAGGAGAAAGGGGTATGGAATACTCACATGATCAAATAATATATATTTGATGATTAATATGAAAAAATATAAGCAACGGTTCAACGTAGTCTTTCAATGCACCTAAAACAAATATATTTACAACGTTAAAGTTTAATTGTAATAAGTTTAGCGAATTTACGTGAACTAAAGTTCAATTTGATGTTTGAGGCTTTGTTAAATATATTTAACAAATGGATATCAATTATGTTTTCTTGGGAACAATGTATTTATATTTTATATAAAGATGTGAAATAAGAGTAACATTTATTATAAAGTTTGTAATAAAAATAAAGTCTCATCGCTAAATAAAATAAGCACGTTTTAAACAATAATTTATACTTGTTATTTAGACAAATAATGTTTTAATAAGTTAAACAATATTTAAAATCTATTTTACCAAAAATTGCACTAGTTATATCATGTGTTTAAAATAACTAATAATTATATTAAAATAAATCTCAAGAAAATTAGCTAGATGATTTTAAAAATATTTGGAGTCTATAAAAGTTATTTTTATAATTATTATAAAATTTCCATAACTATTTTAAGGCCAAAGAGCCTTTTTGAAAAAAATGAGGCTGCCGGGTTCGAACCCGGGACCTCATGGATGTGGGGAGAAGCCTTAACCAGTGAACCAGAGCAGTTGCCGTGCTAACTTCTGGTTTCAAGACTTTAAGAACACAACACCAGAACAGCCCCCAATTCTAGGAACCCTAGAATGTTCTTGGATCAAATTGAAGGTCAATTCGTTGTTGTTAAGGCCAATGACCATGGGGCTTTCACTCCCCATGTAAAGTCGAGTATGTAGGTGCTTTTAGTTACCCGGTATTGAAGCGTAGGCCACAAGAAACGATGATGAACAGGTCGCGACCTAAGTATTGCTGATTGATGCTCAATGTTGATTATAAACAAATTAATTGCACAGGAGGCTTCCAATTGTACTAGATATGGAAAGCCCTCTGTCAATTTCTGTTTATGATGCTTGGACAATTGGTTTTGATTGAGTTGCAGGTTCGCTATGACAAGCGAATCGAATGAAAGGTTCTGGTATGCTTCAGTTGGAATTGAGTTCGGCAGTAGTTTAGGATTAGTTTAACGTTCGATTAGGATCCATTTACTTTGGTTATTATTGAGCTTAAATGATTGAACGGCCCGAATATTAAAGGTATCGGTTATGTAATCGATTGAGCTTAGTAACCGGTGTTTAAATGTAAATTATTTGATGTATAATGGTACGAAACATGTGTTAGGACGGTTTGGGGATGATTTTGGATTCGGTAAACGCCGGGTTTTGATGGTTTTGGGTGGTCGGAGAGCCGCCGGAGGTTGGCCGGAAAAACGGGGTTGGGCGGGGGGTTTGGGTTATGTTTTAAGAATTTACAGAAATGGTCCCTCAAGTTATAAATGTTTATTATTTTATGCAAAAACTCCCATATTAAGTTTCTAAAATGACAAAACACCCCCCTCAACCTAATTACTTTAAGTTTTATCATTTTTAAGTTTAAATTTTTTTTTATAATTATTATCATTATAGTTATCATTTATTGTTGTATTATTATTAATATTATTTTTATTATTAACATTGTTATTATTTTTATTATTAGATATTATTTACCCTTATTATTTATTTTTATGTTCAATTTAATAGATAGACTATAATCTTTTACATTAAAGGATTAAAGACCTACTAATAGATAAACACAATAGCCCACAAGTTTCATGAAAAAGCAGTAATAGTCCTTACAAGAATAAACGAGATTAACTATTAGTTAACCAAAATACAAGATGTTACAGTCTCCCCAACTTAAAAGAATTTCGTCCCGAAATTAAGAATAAGCTAAGAGAACAAATGCGGGTATCTCTCCTTCATATGATCCTCGCACAACAGGAATGTCTTTAAACTCCTTACCCTTGGCTTTCGTATTAACTACATATGCCATGAAAGCCATGTAGTTTTTACTTAAGCACTTGCGAGCCTTGATACAAGACATGAGTTTGAGTCTTTGGGATGATTTCTCCCCAAAGACCTTCAAAGTATCTCCAGTCGGTAACGGAATTCGGATACACTTCTCGAAACATAGAATTTCCGCACGGTGTTTGGCTAACCAATCCATGCCAATGATAACATCAAAGCTTCCAGATGCATGGGAATAAGGTTGACGAAGAACTCGTGTTCGTTAAGGCTCAAGGTGCAGTCACGTATTTCGACATCAACGACAATAGATTTTCCATCGGCGACCTCGACCGTGAAAGATCTTTCTAGGTTGACGCGCGGTTTAGAAAGTAAAGGTTCGAATTCCAGAGACACGAAACTTCTATCGGCACCCGAATCAAATAATACAGATGCATAACGATTATTTACAAGATACGTACCTCTTTAGTAATAATCTATTATTGGTATGATGAACATAGATAGGAAATTTTGCAAGACAAGAAAAGGACTAGAAGAAATTTAACGGCGTACCATTCACCACGTCGTTGTTGGCTTGCGCTTGGTTGGCGTTGATGTTGAAAGCCCTTCCACGAGCCGGTGGCACAGTTCCCGCATTGCGAGGACATTGAGGGCGAATATGGCCAGCCTCGCCACAGTTGTAGCAGGTTCGGTTGGTAAGCATGGCAGTGTTATTTGGTGCACGAAGACAGGTAGCCACCAAATGACCATACTTTCCACACAGCGAGCAGACTCGGCATGGAATGTTGCTTGAATGATGGTACTTGCACGTTTTACACATAGGATGTGGACCAGCATAAACTTTAGCCATGGGAGCTTGATTCGCAACCACCATTTGTTTTTGAGGAGCATTAGGGGCGGTCACAGCGTAGTTGCGTGTCGGGGTGAACTTACGCTTCTTGTTTTGAGAAGATGACTCGGCCTTTACCTCCTTTGTTGCCTCAGGTGTCACCTTCGCTATAGCCTTGGAACCCTTTGCCGACATCGTGCCAGCTCTTATATGATTCTCGATGAGCTGTGCAGTAATAGTAATCGCCTCCTCCAAGGTTGTGGGCCTACTACCCACCACAGCATCTTGAATTTGAGGTGGCACCCCCTTGATAAATTTTTCAATGTTACGAGGCACGGTGTCCACCATGTGAGGTAGAAGCATACTCAACTCATGATGTCGGGTGGAATAAGCCAAATGATTCCCACCATCTTGTTTGAGATTCCAGAATTCCTCCTCTAGCTTTTGTAACTCGCTCCTTGGACAAAACTTTTGAATCATAACCTCCTTGAACTCCTCCCAGGACAAGGCCAAAGCAACCTTAGTTCCACGGTTTCTCTTCTCACTATTCCACCATGTGAGTGCTCGTTGTTGAAGAACACTTGTGGCATAGCGAACCTTGAACTCGTTGGGACACTCGCTAACAATGAACGTATTCTCCATACTTTCAAACCACTCGAGAAGTCCAGTGGCTCCTTCTTTTCCACTAAAGCTAGTGGGTTTGCACGAGTTAAAATGTTTGAAGGTGCAAGTACGGTTGTTCCCTTGTTGATTGTTCTCATTTTGATTGTTGCTATTGTCTCCATTAGCACCACTATTGTTCCCATTGATGTTGTTGTTGTTGCTATTAGCCATTAGTGTGCTATTGAGTTCAGCCACCATAGTCGGGAGAACGGCAGCCATTTGTCGCGCAATCATGGCAGCCAGCTTACGGTCGGAACTTCCACGCTTTCCATGGTGACGAGACATGCTGGATATACAAAAATGAGTTAGTTACAGGAGCGGGGATAACAGAGGATAGTAGTTTAACAAAGATAAGCTAAGAGTTTTAAGGTACACGGGATGTTTCCATTTGGTATCGCATTACCATTTGAAAACGTTGACACGTCAAGGTGAATTGACCCATTTACCTTAGAAACTTGTGTATGTTGACCATAGTTTATCACTCATCCCAGAAATCCCCAGGTAAGCATAACTAGTCCTGTAGGATTTATGCGATATGCTTGCCTTAGCCCGAGGGCCTTTTGCCAGGAAAACCAGGATACAGGTGTCTATGTGTCACACAATATTTCTTAGGTTCATGGAGTCAAAACCTTGATGAGAGTTATATAGATTAGACATAACGTCTAAAGATCCAAGTCATAACATAAGCATAAGATTCCACGTGTCGACGAGAATAAGATTAAGGGAGTTCATGCTCGGGGAGAGTCAAAGAGTCAAAGCTAAGTTTAGGGAGACAAATAACAATGTTTAGGCAATCCTATGCTAAGGCATCAAATTGCACATAAGAGGCATAGCATTATGTAGCATGAAAAGTATATATTTACCAGATAGAAGTATAATTCTATAAGGTTCATGCATACTATAGCCTAGGTCACCATTTCTAATAACCTAGATCCCTATAGTTATGGGCTCTGATACCAATCTGTCACACCCCAACCTTGACGGCGGAAACGTCGAGGAGTGAGAGTTAAGATCGTTCATAGCCACATAACGCTATTAAAATCCAAATATATTTCACACATAAGTTTCATTTGTCACATTACAAATATAAGTCTCAAAGGATATAAAAACATAACGTAAAATGTAACAATTCATTCTATTTTATTTATTAATCTAGGTCCATTCCTAGATGTGCAAGCTTCAATGTATAGATAATCAAACTTGGGCATTTCCTGAAACATGTTAAAAATAAAGGGTTAACAATAATGTTGGTGAGCATTCCATAGTTTTAAATACATAGATTATATAAAAGATGGCAATTCAAGTCATAAATTAGTGAATAAAGTGATTAGGGATGTTATGATCAATGCAACAATCAAACCTCGACAAAGTTTTACAAGTCTCAGACGTTTACAAGTTTATACGATCAGCTAAGTGTACTTGGATTAACCAAGGCAGGCTTGTCTTGCCCATAGATCTATGACTTCGCTGGGCTAGCAATAGTTAATGATTGTACATATAACGCCATAACATGGTAATCACGAAAGTTCAACTAACCATAACTTTTACAAGATGAATTGCCATAGGTTTACAAGTCTCAAATAAGTCTACGAGTGCAATAGTATAAGTTAACATGTTTCACCCCAAAGTGTGAAAATAGGAGAAAGGGGTACGGAATACTCACATGATCAAATAATATATATTTGATGATTAATATGAATAAATATAAGCAACGGTTCAACGTAGTCTTTCACAATACACCTAAAACAAATATATTTACAACGTTAAAGTTTAATTGTAATAAGTTTAGCGAATTTACGTGAACTAAAGTTCAATTTGATGTTTGAGGCTTTGTCAAATATTTAACAAATGGATATCATTTATGTTTTCTTGGGAACAATGTATTTATATTTTATATAAAGATATGAAATAAGAGTAACATTTATTATAAAGTTTGTAATAAAAATAAAGTCTCATCGCTAAATAAAATAAGCACGTTTTAAACAATAATTTATACTTGTTATTTAGACAAATAACGTTTTAATAAGTTAAACAATATTTAAAATCTATTTTACCAAAAATTGCACTAGTTATATCATTTGTTTAAAATAATTAATAATTATATTAAAATAAATCTCAAGAAAATTAGCTAGATGATTTTAAAAATGTTTGGAGTCTATAAAAGTTATTTTTATAATTATTATAAATTTTCCATAACTATTTTAAGGCCAAAGAGCCTTTTTAAAAAAAAATGAGGCTGCCCGGGTTCGAACCCGTGACCTCATGGATGTGGGGAGAAGCCTTAACCAGTGAACCAGGGCAGTTGCCGTGCTAACTTCCAGTTTCAAGACTTTAAGAACACAACGGGTAGCTAACCCAGATTAAGCCCCAGTGTGCATCCTTCTGGGTAGCTAACCCGCACACGGTTGAGCTAACACCCTTCATTGGGTGTGAACCTCCTTACGTTTGCTTCCAAGCCTTTCTTACTTTCATTCATTCATTAATGCATGTATTCATCATTACGTTCCTCTTTTCATTATCTTCCATTTTACGTTACATAATATTTTCATTTCATTTATTCACATTCAACGTAAAGCCACTGGAAAATAATCATACATAACAAAGAACACAAACATAAACATACAACATCACCATACAAGGCACATCACACGGGCATAAGATACCACATACATACAATCATGCATAAGCACCAATCATACATCATCATTCATGCCCTTTATATCATCAACGACTTCAAAAAGTCAACTTACATAGCCCCCGGGAACCTCTCAAGTCAAATCCTACATGTGCACTTTTCTCCCAGAAATCAGAAAATATTCTAAGTCTTCATCTGCATTTTTTATTGTTTCTCCGCATTTCTTTTGGTTCATTTCCATTTCTTTTGCTCATCCATATTTCCTTTTGCTCATCCGCATTTCTTTTTACTCATCCGCATTTCCTTTTACTCATCCGCATTTCCTTTTACTTCCGCATTTTCTTTTTACTCATTCGCATTTCATTTTACTCATCCGCATTTCCTTTTACCCATCCGCATTTCTTTTTACTCATCCGCATTTTCTTTTTACTCATCCGCATCTCCTTTTACTTATCCGCATCTCCTTTTACTCATCCACATTTCCTTTTACTCATCTGCATTTCCTTTTACTCATTCGCATTTCCTCTTACTCATTCGCATTTCCTCCAGCAGACTTCATCTGCATGAGGAACACTTAAGCAGTTATTTATGGTTGGGCGTATGAGCTACTGTTGGGGCGCATGAGCAGCCCAGGTCACACTTAACCTCATAATTCGATCCCCAAACACCATCTATCATGTTCTAAGCTTAAATCTTACATTCTAAGCCATAGAAACACAACCATAACATCATCAAACATAAACATAACCCAAAATCAAACCCCACCCGCAACATACACACATACACACATACACATATACGGGTATGAAACCCAACTTTTATAAAACGTTCATACATGTATTTCCAGCCCCAAAATCAGTTAAAACATGTAAAAGAGGGATTTTAGAACCCACCTTTGCAGTCTCTTAGGTGTGACTTCTTTCAAACCCGTTTGCAATTGAGTTCAACCGCCTAGAAACCCACCAAAACACACACTCAAACACATACAAATATACATAAGCATACAACCGAGGATAAATCGGGTTAAGAACATCATAAACACACGAATTCTTACCTTGAATTCGACTTTTATTCTTGTTCTTCTTCAAAATCCGAATTCTGCACTTTCTCTCTCTAAATGTCCGATGATTTGGATGTTTTAAGAAGAGAGTGGGCGGTCATGCTCACTTTACACCAACTTTCAAACTTTTTTGTCCTTTTGACACTTTTAACCCCTTAATTTGAGTTATGTAGCTTTTATTTCTTTTTTCTTCACTTAATTTCTTTGTTTGAATCTTCTAAAAATAACCAGGTGTTACATGAGGCCACCACTCTCTCAACCTACTCTTCTTCACCTCAGTACTTCCGTCTGTGAACATATGGGTAACTGTCTGACTCGAAGTAAAGTCACGAGATAACACTAAAATGCTCTATCGACATCTGATTTGCATTTTCACGTAACCTGAATGAAATCCCAGGACGTTCGTCATCCTCCTCCATATCTTGAGGACGAATGTAAGTAAACATAGACAAAACTCCATCGTCATCACCTTGTAAGACGGAAAAAATGCAATCTAAACAATGTGGCTCCATGGCATATTGTCTCCTATAATAGTAGCAAGTCTGCCATGCTCACCGACATTTGCCATCAATTCCCAATCGACGGCCTTTTGATGGCCGATTTTCATCCATACAAACTTTGATCACTTAACGTGCTTGATACTATCAGCCTCAAATTGTAACCACATATGCTCAGCAATAGCGTCAACGATGTCAGCCTAGACCTCTCTGAATCAGATGACATATCTGCACAACAAAATAAATATACGAAATGAAAATAAAATAATAATATAAGCTAGACGCCACATATAACACTATACGTCGCATATAGCCATGTCGTATAACCTTATCCGAGCCCACGTTAGGTCTGTCGTATGACACTAACCCAAATCACCCCAGTCCTATACGTCATGTATAGGTTTCTCAGACCCACATATCTAATCAAAGCTATATGTCACGTATAGTGTTATATGTCACGTATAGTGCTATATGTGACGTATAGCGTACAATGTCTCACGTATAGCCTTGCATATAGCTATGTCGTATGACCCTAACCCACCAACCTACCCTCGTCCTCCTCCCTTATCCAAGCAATACATTACGTATAGTGCTATACACCATATATAACACTATGCCCTATACGTGGCATATAGCTTTTTTGCGCTTTAAGAAAATTTAAAATGTTCAAAACTAGAAGTTTGCCTTACGGAATTTATACAAATAATTTAAAATTGACAAAATAAAATAAATAACTATACAATATAAATCGAATTCTAATATTACAAGATTTCAAATAAAACAAATTAATATAAGATGGGTTTCTCTGTTATTCTTTATTATTGTGTTATACTATGAGATACGAAACCTGTACGTAATCTTCATGTTCCCTTCAACAAAACCCTCACTCGCTTTCCGTTGGTGACTTTTGAGAAAGGAGAAAGAGGTGAAGAATATATGCAGTATAGCTTTAAACGTTATGCCCTCCGTAGTGAACATATATAATCCAGGTCATCATGCTTCATTGTGTTTAAGGTGGAGGGGTGGAAGTCAAAGAACTAAAACTACCCAAGTAATACTATTTATACTACTATATAATACATCTCTTTAGATAGAGATGTAACTTTGTTTAAAATACAAGTTTTAAAGCAATATATACAAATGAGTGCATCATAATTAAGAGGGGTAAAATAAAGATTTGATTAAAATTTTAAGACACTTTAGGGGTAATATGGTAAATTTATCCATTAAATTTTATAAAACTTGACATTTTTGCCCTTGTCTTTTTCATGTATTTAATAAACATTATTAATATATTATTTAATATATGATATTATTTAATTCACTTCATTAAATTTATTTTATTTATGATACTATAAATTGATGTTTGAATTTATATTTACTAATTATATTTTTATAACTAAATAATATTTTAATTAAGTATATTATTTTATTTAAATATTTAAGTATATAACTTATATAAACCTTCATATTTATAATAACTATAATACTAATATTTTTCTAGAGTCATATTATTATAAGTTAATAATTTTAATATTTATCTATATCTTTTATAATAAAAGTGAAAAGATGATAGAATGATAATTTTACATATAGGTTAAGACACCCATATGAAAAATAATGCTTAAATTTCAAAAAATTAATTATTTTATTTTATTTATGCCCTTACAATAAAGTATAATATATGATTGGTATAATACAAATGCTAAAACATATACACATGGTTAAACAAAATCGCCATTTACTTTCAATACCGTTTATATATTGTAATTGAGCACTGGTCCCTCTTCCCCTTTCCTTTATTAGTTATTAAAAACTCAATAACAAATAAAATGATAATTTGTGATGATAATTTCTCCATTAACTTTCTTCGATATATGCAAATCACCACCAAAAGCTGACTCCGATGATCATAAAACTCTAACCTACATTCATAAAATAAATCCCCATAAAATTTAGGTAATAAGTGATTTCAGATCATAAATACCACCCATGCTTTCACTATTCTTGTTAGGATAATATAATTATCTTAAAGACTTTTGTAATATACATAATTGTTTTCTTTTATTCAGTTTTTTCAATAATTATATTTTGATTTTTTAATTTACGTCATAACGCACCGAGCCGATACGGACTAAAATCGAATTCACAAAAAATCATGCAACAACCGTACCGAAACAACGCGCGGACATTTCCAACTAGTAATTATAAATTACTATATTGTTTTTACTTAAAACTATTTAAAACTATTCTAAAGGGAAGGAACCAAAGAATCCCAAAGGCCAAAAACTACCTAAACTTTTAACACTAGACAAATATGTACGTGCTCATGTGCGGCTTGGTCAGGTTCTATTACCCGATGTTGAAGCCTGCGTAGCCACTAAATCCGATAGAAGCCAATCCCCTACCCGAAGCCCACCCCTTCCACACTTATATTTATATGATTTAGTTAACTTTATATGTTTCATATCACATCGTAGGTTATAAATGATAAGTTATGAAGGAGTAGAATTGAATTATTAGCTTACATGGATTTCTACAATTTTATAAAGTTTAAAAGTAAAGGAGATGATAAATTTGATTGTGACCTTTTAGTTACGATAATTTGTTCCTTTTAATGATTAAGTTATTTAGATACATATTCTTTTTGTTCAAAATATATCTCAAGATTTGATTAGGAAATAAAATTATGGGAAAGCTACTTCAATGCATAGTTGAATTTCGTAAGTAAAATCAATTTTAATCAGCAAAAACCCGGTAGTTACTTGGCCCAATCGATCAATTATAGATAATAGATTTATAGCCTTATGCCCTTATAGGCAAGATAAACAGCAAGTCATTTGGGTTTGGACTTTGGAATAAAGAACTGCGTAACACTCAAGTCTCAACTGGCCCAAAATGCTGGCCCAATTAAAAATCACATTTCAAATTTCAATTACAAAAACCGTCCTTTTGCTTTCACAAAGAATAAATGGCATGTTTTGCTTTATCATTCACGTTAAGGGGGTGTTTGTTTTCTGAAAAAAACCTCTTTCCCACTTTTTCATCTGTGCGCTCGCAGACGCGGGAAGAGGTTTTTACTTCGCAAACTGTTTGTTTTCTGGAAGACGTTTCATTAAAAAACGTCTTTCTGACGTCTGCACGGAGAAGATGTGGAACAAGGTCTTCACTACCTTTTCTGAACTCTTCATTGAGCCCTAACCCTTCTCTTCCCCACATACCCACCTCCCCCACTCCTCCCCACATTTCCACCGCCACCGTCGACCCACTTCGGCCCCCCTCCCACTTCGGCCCCCGCTCCCCCTTCGGCCCCCGACCCCCTGGCCACCGTGAACTTCCACTGCCACTCCGACCCCCTTGCCATCGTGAGAAGGTTAGTTTTTTTTATTTGTTGTTTGTATGATTAGTTTGTTTGTATGATTAGTTTGTTTGTATGATTAGTTTGTATATGGTTTGTATGAGGAATGAATTGGTTTAGTTGGTTGGTATATGGTTTGTATGATTAGTTTGTAGATGTTAAACAAAACAAACAGTCTTTTTCTTGCAGACTGCAGACATTTGGTCCATATCTTCTGCTATAGATGTCTGCAGATGTGATCCGTAGACTGCAAACGTTTTTCTGCAGAAAAAACAAACATCACCTTACTTCCCCAATCCTATCCTTATATAAAGATTTATACTAAAAACACTACTTTTTTACTTTATCTTTCAATCTATAAATCTATAAATCTATAATCTATAAATACTAATAAAAGAAGGTTTTTGTGTGACACTTGTCACAATTCTAAAACTACTAAATTTCATTTTCTCGCTTCTCTCTCCTAATAAATATCACATTAAATACAAATTATATTATTCAATTTCTTATATTACATATATACTTTTTATAAAGTGATCTTTCTACAAATACAATTTTTAAGTAAATAATTTTTTATAAATAAGAATGTTTTTCAAAAATGAATATTTAAAATGATATTATACGTAAAGTGATCTAAAAATGAATGTTTAAGATGAAACTTTTTACATAAGAAAGTTAAAAATAGTATAATTATTTTATTTCTTAAACAAAAGTATATATAATTTTAATTATATTTTACATTAAAATATTATAATTAAAGTAGCTATTTATACGTAATTAACATTATATTTTATCTTCAAAACATGTTTTTATAATAGATAAGTTTTTATTAAGAATTATTTAATATTTTATTTATTCAATCCGTATATTACACGGGGACTAACGTAGTTAAATAATACTTTTTAATATTTTTATCATTACCTTCCCTCTCCTCCACTCATAATCATTTTTTAAAAATTTTAAAAAAATTTATAAGAATTGTATGTGATTCCCCATATTTCCTCAAATATCCCTCATCCTTCATAAATATTTCACCCCCTTCACTCACAACCACTAACAACCATTCCCAAAAATATATGACACACTCACATAAAAATGGTTGTGAATGCTTTTAGGGGTTGTTTGTTTTCGGTTGACCGGGTTGATCGGCTAACTCGATCAGCGGGTCAGCCCGTTTGATTTCAGGAAAATGGCTAGCTGACCGGGTCTCATTACTGACCCAGACCTGAAAATCAAAGATGTTGACCCGGCCTTCACAACCCTCGGCCACCCCCACAATCCGACCCGCAGATACCCAAAGCAGCGATCCCCGGAGCAGCGACCCCCGAAGTAGCAACCCCCTCCTCGGCGACGATGGTGGAGATTGGGTCTCCGACGAGTGGTCTCCAGGAGAAGGAGATCGAGAAGTCGCTGAAGAAGGTGGACAAGAAGGCAAATAGGGTTTCGATTCTTGTGCCAAAGGTGACGGAAGCGGAGCTGGTTCGCCGGAGGGAGGAGGAGCAGGCGGAGATAGCGAAGAAGGCGGAGGCGGAGCCGGACAACGAAGGAGGAGTATGAGAAGATGGTGCTGGTGCAAAACACGAATCGAGATAATTCGGTGATTGAGGCTAGGTCAGTGGAGGATTGTTATAAATTGTTATAAATTATAATTTGTTAAGGTGAGTTTTAGCATTTTAGGCTATGAATCTGAGTATATTTAGACTGTTGGATTGTTATAAATTGTTAAATTGTTAGTTTGTCCGTCCACCTTCTTGACTCAGTCAGATCTTACTGAGTCAGTGTAATCAAACAACAAAGTTTCAGTAAGCTGCATCCAGTCAGAACTTCTAACTGAGTCAACTTCTGACTCAGTCAGATCTTACTGAGTCAGTGTAATCAAACACTCCCTTGATGTTTTATATAAAGTATTTCCATTGAAATCATCCTCACTAATCTTGGTTGTACCACTGAAAAAAAAAAATTTGTGTGATTCGATGCATGTTTTACTTGTAAAGTAACACATGTCATTTAACTATCAAAATGTCCTCTTATAATTCGTTTGCCATAATAGTCTCTATTCATTACACATGTACTGTACTGTTTATAATTTTAACGTACAACCATTTAGCTTAGAAGTACCAGTCATTTAACTATCAAAATGTCCTGTTAGGGACTTGTATAATAACGCCTGGGAACAAAATACCCAAAGCGAGATTCTTATCATGTAAATGATCACATTAACTATACCTTAAAACACATAGAGGTAACCAGTGAAGCGTTGCATACAACTCATTCTCGTGCGAAATTAAATTCAAACAGCTAAACACAAAATATCCATGACATGAGATATCATAAAGAGTTAAATGACATGTATGGTCACACTACAATAAAGCTAAAGTTTCTGAAAATGCAAACCGGATTGTTCTCGGTTGTCATGTCAATCACTCAATTTTGGTACCTGGCCCAGAAGCATTTGATCCACCATTGCTTTTTGAATCATCTCGTATCTATATTAGATCAGGATCAGAATTCAGCATACAATTATCAACAATTAAAATAGATTTATGTGTTTGTTGTATGAATACCTGTTGCAGGAGTCTCTTATGGTACCTGTAGCCCTGGTGAGATAAGAAAACAAACACAGTATTATCTCACTATGATAAAAGGGATAACAGAAAGTAAGGTTCCGTTAATAGTTAATGTAGTGTAACCACCTTGTCTGTTCCATATATGTAGTCACAGTAAGTGAAGACGGATGCAAAGTTGCTTTGGCTTTGACCTCCAACGTAATGGTGATAGTCATGGTAATCCGCACCACCGTAAAAAGGGATATATTTTGTTATTGTCCATGGAAAATCATAACTGCCATAACTCAAGACATATGCGTAAGAAATACAGGCTTTATGGAATCTATATACTTGATAAGAAAAACCCAACTGCTCAGGTAAGACCAAAACAAGTAAACTTGAATTAATTTATTTTAGATTATACTGGTAAAAAGCAAATTCGACATGATGTGAACTCGATCAAGAAACATGAAAATATAAAGTGTGTTACAAACTGCGGTAGACGACTGATATACTGTATTTATTTTCATGTTTCAGTTTTTTTTTTAAATTCAAGTTTTTGTTTAATAACATAGATGGTGAAAGATGATGGCTCATAAAACAATCGTTTTTTCAAGCCATCATATTTGCCACTTTCTTCTAACTAATTATTAGACTTGCTAAAATGCAAAAAGCACTAAAGATCAACCTGATTCAGAGTGATGATTCCTGACTAGCACTCTAGCAGAGAGTATTCTGTAGGAGTATTTGTTTAATTAGGTCAATAAAGAGTCTAAAGTTCTAGGACCACATTCATTACCATGAAAGTATACCATGACTATGAAAGAATATAACCAGGAGCATGGTCATTTGTACACTAGGAAAAATTGAAGAGCACGCGTGATATCATATATTCTAGGAAAAATTGAAGAGCACGCGTGACATCATAAATTTAAGAAAACTAGTGTATTTTGCTTATGCCATATTATTTCATTGTACATGTACCAGGTCCCATCTCCTTTTCTACTTGGAACAAAAAAAGTAGGCCTTCAATCACAGTCTTCATGTCTAATTTTATTATGGAAATCATAAATGATGCAAAGAGCTGATTCTATGTTTCATGGTTGACATTTCTTCGAATTTTTTCTGCATGATTAGCACTAGTCTCAAGATACCCCAACTGAAATTAACAAACAGCACCAGAAGAAATTTACAGTTTCACATATAAAGTTACTTTTCTAAATATTCATGGACAATTAATGCAGGGTACTAATAAAGTTCCATTATTATACCACATAATAACTTAAGAAGCTTGTAATTTCATGTTAAGCTCATTTATCATAATATTTTAACAGATGTGAAACATTAAGCAATAGAAATATTCAGATAAAAACAAAGAAAAAGGAGAGTCAACCTAAGCACAAGGGAAAGATAAAAAGCAGAAAAGTAGTGAGTTTTAGTAACACAAAGGCAATTAAGGGGAGAAAAAAGAAAAAGTACCATGATCATTTTCATTAACACCAATAGTTTATTTAATACTACTAAGCACACTATTAGCAATCAGGCAATACATTGTTAAGCATCATTTGGTAAAATAAGCTAAAGAATGAAAAGAACATTTTTCACACACAATGAAAAAACAATGCTAGAAGGTTGGTTTACTTCCCAAAACATAAGTGACTTACCCACTGTGAGTCTCAATGGCCTCAATCTGCCTCAGAGCAATCCACAACCAGAATGTAATCATGTGGCCTGGAACAATCGCAGGACCCAGAAATGACGGGATCCCAAGTATCAAGACCTCCGCCCAATGCGCATACGGTGCTGCAAACCCTATAGGCGCAGTGTATTCATGATGAACCTTATGAATCTTTTCATATCCCCACTTAGAATGAAAAAGTCTATGGATCCAGTAGTTAGTATAGTCCTCAATAAGAAAGTAGACAACCAATTGAGATATAACCTCCATCAACGACGGTAAAGGCAGGCTTGTCCTAACACCAATCATCTACAACACCAATGACAATCAATAAGAACACTGTGCAAATTTTGTAAGTGATTTCACATACACAATTCCTTCTATTTTCAAACTACAACCACACTCATCCAGTCATCCCCAACAACAAACACAAAAGAGGTTATAAGTTATACCTTATAAGCTATAATATCACTACATTTCCTTTTCTCTAAGCAATTTCTAAGCATCAATTGAATCTGATTTAAGAGAAATACAAAAATATGAATAACAAATGTCACTTACTCTAGGTTCAAAAATTGAAGATCAGAGATCAAATCAAAGTGAGATTGAAGCAGTAACAACCACAAATCACTACTGAAATCAGACTGTGAGAAATCGGACCTTAATCGAAGGATAAGAGACGAGCTGCAGAGGTCCAACGACGAGGACGAACATGCGCATTACATCGAAGTAGCATTTGAAGTAATCGTTCAACGAAAGCTTAACCTTAGGTTGAATTTTGTAATGAGCAACGTAATCGCGAAAGATGAGTTCAATAAGGAGGTAGAAGAGAGGTACGGTGGTGAATATGACGAAGAGGAAGAGAATGTTGTAGCAGTAGAGGATGTAATCGGAGGTGTTGGCTGTGTGGTTGAACCATAGGGTTTCAGCGGCGGTGAGAGATCGGCCGATGGCGGTTTGGGCTTCTTGCACGGTGGCGTAGGGCAGCATTTGCGACGGTGGAGATGTGTGGATCGGTGGCGACGGGAGGAGGGGAAGTTGTCAGTTTGTTTCGGTTAAAATATTGGGAGGGAGGTAGAAGGAGCCAAGTGGTGAACAGAGTGGTCTTGTGACTCCTCGTTAAAGGAATTTTATGTATAAAACTTTTTTAAAAAGATATTACGACACAAAATGATTTTTTCACGCGAGGTGAATAATGTTATCATGCAAGGCTGAATGTTACGAATGAAATTGTAACGCAAGTGTAAAGATTAATCGTACAGAAATGTAACTTTTTTTATAGATGTAATTATAATAAAATATTAAATTATTACGCAAAAAAAGTTTACGTCATAATTTAATCTCTGCGTGATAATTAATACACATGAGTGTAATCCGACTTTTTGTAATTATTACATGTTATTGCGTGATCATTCTCCCGCCAAACTTCATACTATTCGCATAAAAAATACTAACCGTCTCCAACTTTTCTATTCCATAACATAGTATTATGACGGTGATGTTAACATTATTAGATACAGATAATAAGCGTAGAAAACTATGATACGGTCGATTAAAATAACTATGATATTAAAAAAAACAATTCAAATGTAACTTTAGTTCTAACAAAAGTTATGCATTAACCTAAAGAAAATAATTTAAAGAAATCACAAAATAGTGTTTTTTTCCTTTTACAAAGTTAACAAACAAAATTAATGAAGAGGAATCAAATTAGCTTAAAAACATATCTATAATCTATAATCGATAACATATAATAAAAGATAATTCTTGTCTACATGGCGCTTAATTAGGTTGCACACCTATGCGCCACATATACTTTGTCACATGTCTTCATCATATTCATTTTGAAAATCATGGTTTTTAATTTTTATTTTTTTACAATATAACCTTAAAATCATTTTCATATATTGCATAACTTTCAAAATTTTGATTTAAACAAAACATACATATTATTTCCAACCATAATCTTAGACTTATATATATATATATATATATAATATTAATTGATTTTACAAATTTTAGATAAAGACATACAAGTCATAAAATACAATTTCAAATATTGTCTACACATAAATATTTGGATCTTTATAAACATTTGTTTTACATTTACTTAGTGTTTGTTTTTATTATTCTATATTTATTTCAAATTTTATATTTTTATTAGATTTATTATAAATGTCATACGCGCTCTTTCTTTCAAAATTGTTTAACTTTTATTTCTACCAAAACTATTGAGATAACTTTTACATTTTAATTTATTTTTTCCACATCTAATATCATACTATAAATTAAGTTCACAAGTGTTATTTTTTTTTCAACCCTTCTAACACAGTTAATAACCTAGTATTATATATAGTATATAGATAAATTTAATACGAGTCGTAATCAACGACATTTATTTAAAATGTCTCCATTTAAACAACCAATTACTAGCAATATCAATTGACTATTAAGGCGGCTAGTCTAATTCAAACAAAAAATGATACATATCAAGTGGTATTTAACATTGTATGACATTAAACAAAATCTCCTACTATATTGGCTGGACTTTATTAAAATAAAAAAAAATTATTGGATTTAATTCCCACCTAAAATAAAAACAATGGAATAATGTTAAGTTGGGTAAAAAGTTTTTTTCACATAAAATAAATTTCTTTGTAGTTTGGATGTGATGTGACGAGAACAAATGTTATATGCTTTTTATTTTTATTCGTATAATTAAATTAAAATTATTATATATATATATATTTTTTCAATTAAATAATATTTTTATACACTTAACGTTACTTTTTTTTCCTTAACTCATAATCACTTTAAAAATATTAAAAAATTTATAAGATATTAAACAGTAATTTTTTAAATATACTGATCTATAATAATATTTTTTCTATCGTTCCTTGCAACCACTCAAAAGCATAATCTTTCTTTCAACACGAAATTTACCCCTTTTGCATAATCTTCGTCTTACCTTGTGGAATTTGCAACAATGGCGGTCTCTCTGAATTCTATCACTTGTTCTTCATATCTGCATCCCCCTCAGCCTTCACTCAGGTCAGCCTTCTCATCGACGCTTGATTATTGGGATGAATTGACACAAGCTTTCAATTAACTCTATCGTTTTGTTTAATCGACAGCTTCGAGGATAAGGTTTTCGTGGGATTAAGGCTTCAATCTCCTAGTCAGATTCTTCATCGATACTATCTATTATCTTCGTATCTTTGTTACACTTGTTTGCTAAAGGTTTCCCCTTTTTTCTTGACAGATTCTTATGGGATTTCGAGACCTATTTGAGTGCTGAATTGCACAAGAAAATTCACAAAAGTATTGAGCCCAGGTGTGTATTCTATTAATATTCTAGTAATATTCTATAAACGCAAAACAATAGCAGGATGAAATAATCTAGGATTTTCAGTATTTACATTCTTATATATGAATCTACATATGTTCAATTTTAATGTTTCTATTGTATGACAATAAACCAAATCTCGTATGCACTTTGGATTTGTATACCAAACAACTGAATCAGAGTGTAGTTTTGTCAATTGTGTATTTTAAGACTTAATATTAACTTCATTAAATATAACTGTTGGCTTCTTCTTGACCTAATTTCACGCTTTCATTAGTAATTTCATTTCATGTATGCTGTTGGTAATACTTTGATTGCACTGTCTGAACTATGTTTATTAAAACGTTTTCGTTCTTATATCATATTAGCATTGCACTATTACTCATGAAAATACACCTTCAATTATTATAATCTACACTTATAAGTGACCTGAGTTTTTTGTATTCTTTAACCTCTATATTCAGGATTGGCATTAAGCCAGCACGTGGACGTATTACAATGATGCCAATAGGGACACCAAGAGTACCCTATAGGGTTCCTGGTGAAGGAACCTGGCAGTGGGTTGATTTGTGGAATGCCCTTGTGAGTATACATGATTTTTATTTGTGGAGTTAATCAGAAAATAGCTGACATTTACTTCTATATATTTAATAAATTTCGATGCAGTATCGTGAACGTGTTATATTTATTGGGCAAAACATAGATGAAGAATTCAGTAACCAAATATTGGCAACGATGTTATACCTTGACAGTGTTGATAATTCCAAAAGAATGTATATGTACATTAATGGCCCTGGCGGAGATGTGAGTTCTTTCTCATCGTAGTCCCTTTGGAAAGTGTGTGTGTATTGAATTTTCTATGTTATTTTGCAGCTTACTCCAAGCATGGCTATTTATGACACAATGCAAAGCTTGCAAAGTCCAATTGGCACCCATTGTGTGGGTTATGCCTATAATTTGGCTGGCTTTCTTCTTGCAGCTGGAGAAAAGGTAAATTTGAATCCATTTTCATGAACATAACACATTACATTGAGATTGTTGTGTTATACTGCTATCCTTACATTGTGTGGGTTGTATTGTATATTAATTAGCAATGTGTTCTTGATCTATTTTTTAATTATCTTGAATTGTAAAGGGTCAACGATTCGCAATGCCTCTTTCAAGAATTGCTTTAGAGTCACCAGCTGGAGCAGCTCGTGGTCAGGTTTGAACATACAATCTTGTCAAATAAAGCTTACAATTATTTCCAATCTTGTAATTTTCTGAGCCAAATGATCTTCAGGCTGATGATATTCAAAATGAGGCGAATGAGCTTTTAAGAATCAGAGATTATCTTTTCAAGGAGTTGGCTCAAAAGACTGGTCAACCGGTGGAGCAGGTATATCATATAAAATTTCACTAACACATTTTTAAGGGGGTGTTTAAAATTGTATTTGGGAACTGATCATGTGATTTTGAGTTAGTAGGGTCAGATAATCACCTATGATATAGTTTGTTCCACGATACGTTGTTTGGAGTTTCTGATTTTTGAAATAGAGATGATGTTCCAGAAATCATTGTATTAGGTGATCAATGATAGAATGATTAAATTTTAAATGTCATTTTAGTTTTTGTCTAATAAAGTAACATATTTATAAATCATATTAGTCTTTATAGTTTAACTTATATAATTCTAAATTTCCAAGATTCTAACTTTTTCAAATGCAATAAGAAACTAGAATCACTTTATGACTCTATCCAACACTAAAGATTAATTATTACTACTTCTGTTAGAATAATCAGATAATTAGTTTCATATCCTCATCCAAACACTCCCGCATATAAGGTTTTTGATATGTTAGGCTTGGCCATATCTCACAAACCATAATGTGCAGGTTCACAAGGACTTAAGTCGGATTAAGCGGTTCAATGCCCAGGAAGCTTTGGAATATGGACTCATTGACCGAATCGTTAGACCTCCCCGTATAAAAGCTGATGCACCTCGGAAAGAAGCTGGTACAGGTCTTGGTTAGTCTACTTGTCATTAGAAACTCTCTATGTTTTTATGGCCTCTTATTTCACATTTTTTGTGCTTTGTGGTATTTTAGTATTTATATTAGTCAACAGAAAAGTATCATGAAACTGTCAAGAACTTCATTTGAGTTAAATAGAACATCAGTTTCTTTTGTTGTCTATTATTTCATAATTTCGTAGCATTTCAGCTTCCATATATTTTACTCGTTACACCTGGCGGGTTATTTTTTTACTGAGGTTGATTGGGGTAAAAGTCAATGAAAGGTCATACTTGTGGGTTTGGAGTTGGGTAGCTCCAAGTGAGGCCTGTGTATTTCCGGCACTGATTATGCCTATAGCTGTTAGCATTATATAGTAGTTAACCCCTGACCAGAGAGTAAAGGCCTTTCTAATATCGTAAATATCCAAAAAAATATTTCATGATCCATACCACTCGGTATTCATTAAATTTATATTGAAATAGCCCGTATTAAATTTACCCTTTTGCCATTGAAAAAACTTGGAAATCTCTCCCATTCTCCACACACATATCTACCCATGCAAGTGTTGCAACCATAAAAAAACTTTATTCAAGCATAGATAGATAAAACAGTATAGTTGCCTGTTAGTTGTTACATGTATACTTCATTTGTGCATCGATGGACTAGTAGACTGATGGAACTAGGTACTGTAGAAGATGTCATATGAAGGATCATTTCCACGTGCCAGATGGTACAATCCATCTTTGTCTAAACTAGGTACATATAACCTTACAGCAGCAGCAGACACTCGGGTAGAATACAAACTTATAAGCACAACTAATTTTCAAATCTTACACCCGTTATCCAATGTTTTTGGTCCCATGTTTTCTTTGACACCTACCACCATCACAGCACATTAACGTCCATTCATTTGACTCATGCCAACTGGTGGTTGCTGAGAACTTTATGTTAACATGTGTGAAAGTGGTATCACACTTTGAAGTTGACCAGGTTGAGTCAATTGGAGGCCATCCTTCTTGTTCTGGGATGGTACAACTCCTGGACAAGGCTTGCTTTCGACCTCCAGCAGTAATCGTCTGTCGTGTTCCCCGACCATCGTCTTGTGTGATCCTTCGTCTAAAAGTGAGATCTTTTGTCGCTTATAGACTTTCACCCAAGTAGTCTTGTTGGATGCCTGTATGAAGTGATACCCAAAATCCTTGGGTTTCGGTTAAAGAAGGTGATTTCCACAATCATAAGTTGCGAGTACTCAAGTTATCTAGAAAGGAGTATGTTTGATGGGCACATCATTCATCAAGTTTGGGCAAAAAAGGCAGCATGAAATACATGTTCTTCAAAAGTGTAATTTTGACAAAGCTTGCGTCAGGGATTATGATAGCGATGTTATGATTCAATGAAAAACAAATTACAAGAACAAAAGTAAAACCCAATTCGAGATGGTGAATCTCCTAAACTCTTGACAGAATATTTAATCTAAATAAAAGACAACCTAAACAACATGAAACAATGATATTTAAACTCATAAAGAGTGGGAGCAGTTATTCCCATCTCTTTACTTCGTAGGTTGGTTTCTACCCTCATGGCCCCACTTCCTAAATTAAGGTTGATTTGTTCCGGGGTCAAGAAGTGGGGTCCAAATCTTATGTGAATCAGATCTGGGTTCGTATCAGATTACCTTGGTTCCAGTCTAACATGTCAATGTCATCAAGACACCGACCAAAGATGTTATTTTCAAGAGAGGAGTGAGACAATGTGATTCATTATCGTCTTCTCTTATTTTCATGGAAGGTGTAAACATGATCATGCTCGTGACAACGGAAAGAGACATTTATAAGGGAGACTTATTTCTTAATAATGGTTCAACAATTTCTCATGTTGTGTATGCGGATGATTTTATGTTTGTTATCGTCCATGAACATGATCAGCCTTTTGAGGATCCTTGGCCAGAAAAACGATGGCCAGAAAATTATACTTTTATATTCTATGCATGATATATAACCCAAAAGTTTGTGCATGTAGCCCATTTAAGATACATTAATTGTTCTCTATTTTGATTTGTTCAACTATTTAACATATCAGTTGCTTTATTATATTTCTTTTCTTTCCATGTAAGATATTCCCCTAGTTGTCCAAAGTCCATCGTTCATGCAAATACTTGTAACTATCCTAACTATAATATAGAGTAAAAATTACCCAAGTGAAACGGTATATATGATATTAAAATCAATAAAAAGTAAGAATAACAACATCAACAAATCCATCATTATCTAATATAACACTAATACTTATAAAACACGTTATTTACAAACTACCAATTACCAACTATATCTATGTGGGGAACAAATGGATCCATCATCATCCTACCTAAATAATTACCACCGCCACCCAAACTAAATGCACTTGCCTTTCTGTCTCTGTATAGTACCTACTTAATACCAAACATCAACTAACTCACCAATATTTTATGTACAAACAAATCTTCTTTTTCAAGCAAACTATTAATATGCTTTTAATTTCCCCTTAAGACTTTATCAACCCTAAGTTGTAAAGGTTCTTTCTCAATAAGCTTCCAAGTGCTAACAACACTGCCCCACCTTCTTCATTATGTGCCTTTTCATTTTTATACGGTGATGGTAATTCCTTGACTCTCAAGCAATCTAACCCGACTCTACGTCGAACTGATTCGATGGTTTTTGAATCCACATGCTTTCCAAGGGCGTCCGTTACATAGAATATGTTTTCAGCTTTACCCATTGTTGTGGATATTTCAGCTCGTGTGACGTTTAGGGCGTATTCTCTGAATATTCGTGTCACTTCGGCTAACAGTCCTGGTTTATCTTTCTTGCATAGCTCCAGCCTTACACCTTCGGACGCCCTTCTCTCAATGGCGGCTATCAAGCACAGAGTCACTCGCTGCTTTTCGGCTTCTGAACTTATTGGTGTCCCATCTGTATGTCTGATAAAGAATTCCTGCATCATAGAAAAGATCAAAACTTTAGTAAATTAAACAATAACCCGTTACAGATACATGAAAATCTTGCCATATTTAACGCTAAAATGATATGAAAGCGTACCAGATATGCTCCGTTCGTTGTAGTATCAATCGTGGCATGAAAGACTGTGTATTGCAAATCTGTTAGGGTGAAAACAACATCAAATAAAAGCTTGGGTCGATCTTTGCACTGGATGTTAACAACAGTATACCATTTTTCTAAACAGTTCTGAACCGATACAGCCGAAGAATAATCACCATTAGTTTTACTAATCAAAGATCTCTCGTAATCTCGATCTGCAAACATCATCTGGTGAAGCCGTCTCTCTGTGTGAGTGACAGCCATAGAAACTGAAGTTTTTGCACTTCTGATATCATTATCCCCTTTTAGCACGTTCCGTAACCGAGCTTCTATGCTCTCAAGTTTCTGAGAATCATCAATCGGGCATCCGGATTCACAATCTTTCAAGTAAATTAAAGAAGCAATCCGCCCATTGTGAGTCCATACTTTAGATTCCACCACATCACACTTGAGATCAGCAAGGACTGCAAAAACCTCCGATAAAAGCCCAACCCTGTCGGTACCAGTTAGCTCGATTGCTGTCATACCATCAATGGAGTTGGATATTGTGTGATGAATGGTACCAAGTGACTGTAAATACAATGAAACATAGTTAATACAGAACACAAAGCAAAATTATAACAAAATTCACACAAATTGGGTAAAAGATTGTTGTAAGAAGTCATTAAACAGGTTTCAAAGATGGAAATTACATGTTGAATGCAGTTAATGATGCTGTCATCTGTCAATTTGTTTCCATCCAAATTAGTCACATGGAATACTGTGGATAATACAAAAAACTAACACCTGTTAATTAATCAGTAGAAAATGAAATTAAAAGCACAAAACATACAAAAAAATAATCTTACCATCCATATTCCATCTTCCATCAGAAGAAACATAACCTTTCTTAATTAAAAGATTTAGATCTGTAAGAACTTGAACCGCTTCCAGAAGAATTCCATCTTTCCTCATACTATCAATCTTTAGATTATTAAGATTTAATTAGTCATACTATGATATTAACATTGATGTTATGATAAAATTTATTAATTAATCAAACGTACCATGACGAGGGTTGCGTTTACACAACCAGCATTGTCGATCATGACCCTGCGACGTACCATAAAAGTTGATTGAGACCAGTGAGACGAAAGCAAAACGTGAAAGAAAATTCAAAATTTGAAGTCAACATTGCATTACCGACCAATCAGAAACCTAAACCCCTTAAAATTGAAGATCAAACAATGGAGATACTGACCTCGGAGTGTTCATTCGAACAAGAAGCTTCTCGAATTCGTCCAAACAAGGTCTCACGTTCATCTGCATCATTTCACCTTCTTCGTCTGGGGATGAATTTTACAGAGAAATAAAGCGTTAAAAATAGCTGTGGTTCAATGATTCGAACTCCTGCAGCGATTTTAACGAAGTAAGAGTGGATTACAGCTAAAGCATCAACGAAAATCGATGAAATTCTTCACTGTTATCGATTAATAGCACCATGAAAAACAGAGATGTAACTTTCTCTCTCTATGAATACCACCATGACTTTTGGGTGGTACTATAACTCCGTTGAAGGGGAATTTATATAGGCGGTTTTTCATAACGTTTTAATTAATTTTTATATTAAAATCGAATTACTGAATAAAAAAAAGTTGAAAGTTACCATTAATTCAATACTAACTATTAATATTTTTATGTACAACGGTGTCTATCTTATGAATAGGAGGTTTTAAAAAACTAATTTTTCATTTTTAACATAAAAGTTTTCCTTTTTTATAATGTAACTTTTTGGATTTGTTTTTTTCTTTAATCCAAAACTCTTTTATTTGTATTTTTTGCAATTTAATCTTAGAAAACTTTATATTTTTTTAACTTTGTTTCCTTATGCTTTTTATATTACAGTAACATTTTGTTTTAAGTTTTGTTTTAATTTTTTAAAGTTAACATAACACAACATGCACGTGTGATTTAATGTTTTTATGTTTTGTTTTATGTTTTTTCTAAATTTTGTGAGTTAATTCGACATAATATGTGTGTGTGGTTGAGTATTTTTACGTCTATTTTTCGTTTTTTACGGGTTCATCACTACAAGGATTTTCGATCGACTTAGATATATTTTCTATGTTTTATGTTTCCGTTTAAGTTCTTCATACTAACACATCATAACTTCAGTGTTGGTGGTCGTTAGCGTTAATGTGACACTGACGTTATTTAGCATGGTTTTACGTATCCGCCGCAACATAAGAAGTTTAAATCTAGTTGTTATTAATTTTCTTTTTATAAAGACCCGACATGGAAAACCCAGCCATTTGCGAGGATACGTATTGTAATATATTTTTAAATAATAATAATATTGATGATAATAATCTATAGATACTAATAAAATAAGTTTTATTTTATCACTTGTTATCTTCTTAAAACAACTTTTTAACGTTTGTTATTTTTCTAAAATTCTCACTTTATTTTCCTTCCAAATGGGTATTAAAGTAATTTTAACACTCAAATAATTTCTCTATCTTCATAAAAATTAATTTGGTTAATTGATACATATTTCTTTTTCATCTACATTTTTTTAAAAATCAAACTATGTTTTTAAACAATAAATTTTATTATGAAAATCAAAATTCATATCTTTTCTAAAACACTAAACCTTTTAAAACACAATATTTTATATCAATCCCTTTTTAAATAATTATAAAAAATATGAAATTTTCTAAAAGCAGTTTTATTAAAACAACCAGAATAATTAGAAACTTTAGTTTTTAATATACAATAAATTTTAATATGAAAATCTTAAAATAAATATTTAAAAATGAAACTATTTAGATAACAGAGCTAAAATTAGTATAACTGTTTTATCTCTTGAACAAGTACGTATATATAACTTTATCTTATATTAAAATATCATATTATAACTTTTTGTATTTATTACTAAATATAATCTGTTTAAGAAATGAGTTTCTACACTATATATATATATACATATATATTCATATGTAATTATAATAATATTATATCTTCAAACATGATTTTATAATTATAAATATTTATTACTAATTATTTATTGTTTTATTTATTCAACCGTGTAATACACGGGATACTAATCTAGTAATTGTTATTATAAAAGCTTATACGTTTTAATATGGTAACAAATATGATTAAAATAGTATCAAGGCCCCCGCGTAGCGGCGGAGAGGTAAGACAATGCAAAGTAACACTAACGACATATCACCATTAGTGAGCACGAACACCGGAAAAAATCGTACTAAAAGAAATAGAAAAGGATCAACCTTAACGGAAAGTAGATGTAAAAACGTTAACATGCGGGCGAAACACAAGTAAGTCGATCTAGGACGGATATCTTATGTCATAGCCTTTAAATAGAGAAAGAATAAACGAAAAACATTGAATCACACACACATTACGATATGTTGACTCTCAAAATTTAAACGAAACGTAAAACAAAAAAATTAAAATATAAAAAATGTAGGGAACCAATATGAAAAAAAAATATATTGGAACTAAATTGTTAAACATGTAAAAAATAGGATTAGATCAAAAAGTAAAAAACAGAAAAAAACAAAAACATAAGTATAACTTATTAAATATATGATACAAGATGCATAAGAAAATTAATAATTAGTTATATATAATTATATTATTCAAACGGCACTTTTTGTTGCCAGCTAGATGACACGGCCAACGAGCTAAAAGAATGTACTTTGCTTTACTTCGACTCTAAACATCTTATATGGTGGTGACGTGTCCTATTTAACTTTTATTAATATTCTAAAAGTTATTAAACTATATAATTAATTGTTGAAATATTATTTTAAGTGTATTCAATTTTTATGTAGTTTGTGGTATATATGATTCGTTATCAAAGGGTCCTATTTATACAGGACTAATAAGTTCAACATATTCGTTATAAAAATTTCATGTGTTATGAGTTTGTTTTATAGAAAATTTTAAGAACTATGTTTATCATATTATTTTCTTTCGTTTAAAATTAGTATAATATTTTTATTAAAAAATTACAAAAAACTGTTCACTGATTACAATGAAGAAAGAATGCCGACCGAAATAACGACGGCAACACGGCCCACCTCCACATATAACAACCACCACCACAATTATCTTTTTCAAATTACTAACACTTACGGCTTTTTATATATAATTTACTATTTCTACATCGGATACAATTTACTTTATTTATATTTGCCGCTATAATACGGCTTTTTATATATAATTTACTATTTCTACATCGGATACAAATTTACTTTATTTATTATTTGCCGCTATAAACTTTTTATTTCCGTGATATTCAATTTGTATTTATGGTTACTACAGATGACAAATCGCTCATTGTAAAAGTGGTACGATGTGAGTTTAATACTTACAAGTATAATTTTAAGTGATATTTAAGATTAAAAAGTTGTTCGAAAAGATTATAAGATTATTAAAAATAACCGATAACCATCTATAAATCAAGCGGAGATCATTAGTAGAGTTAAAATTGTTGTGCTCAAGAGATATCCTAGCATCATTGACATATCAGATGTCATAACCATACATACGTTATATGGCAAACATTGATAAAATATACGCCACAAACAAAACAAATAAATGTAAAGCATACAATGTATTTGAATATGGTTTTTGTATATTTACTGTTATATAAATTATATAATATAAAACCTTGAGACATATTCGTAGTTTTCTTCTTACTTTAACACACCATATGAAAAATCATAGTGTATAATTGCTTCCTTCTTTTATTTTCTTTTACATTTGTTCTTTTAAGAGGTTTTCCTTTTTTAATATATTTGTTTTAATTAATTAGAGTTTTTACGTTTAACATATTTGTTTTAATTAAAATTTATCCCTATCAAATACTATATATATAGCATAATATATAGTATAGTATCATAACGATATAATAACGAATCGTTATAACCTGTGTAAATATAAACTATCATTATGACGTGCCTACGTTATTTAAATCACCAAAACCAAAATAGCCAAATAAACTATAATTATGATGTTCTCGTATACGTTCAAAACCGATCCACGGCAAAACGTGGGTGTAGTCTGCTAATATATTTTAAATTAAAAGGAGAATTTTTCTCCTCAAAAATCGTACAATAAACACAAAAAGGGAAATCCCTTGACATAATTCCAATTCTGTTTCCTTGCAAAGTTGCATGAGGATCTCGTAAAAAATATTACCGTATATTATTTTATTTTAATTATGGTATTAAAAGATTTGATAATCTTGACTTTTGGATTTTAACTATTTAAGTAGCGGAGAATCAACCATCAAAATCCACATAATACCAAAAATATAAATCATATAAACTCGTAAATATATCATCAACATTTATCAGGTCTAGTGCTGCTTTATATATATACTTAAAACATGCATAATACTTTATATTTTTTGAATTACAAAGATGTATCAATTTGCATGATAAGTTTAATTAATCATCTGTAATCTATATCTAAAACAAGAAACTGATTGCGACAAGTGTCACAATTACGTTAGATCACGTTTTTCTTTTCCGTTTATCATATTTCACCCTTTCGTATTCTATTTATTATTTTGAAAATCTTAATTTTGTAAAAGATAGAAATTCTTTTATATATTACTAATTATCAATTTAGTATTGCATTATGATTTGTATAATATGTTTTATAGATTGTATCTTATTTTATACATTTATCACTAACATAATTTTTCACTTTAAACTTTAATCCTATTTACTTTTATTCTTTTATATTTTTTTCCATTTTACGTATCGGTCTAAATTTTTCGAGTTAACATACTTCAACATGCGTATGCGGTTCAACATTTTTACATTTGTTTAACGCCCGCGTTGTGTTTTATGTTTCGTTCTAATTTATACACATTAACATGCTATAACACACGTGAACAGTTTAGTGTTTTTATATTTATTTTTCGTTCAATTTTATTATATTGTTTCACGAGATTTGTGGCCTTGATGATCAACAGTGTGACAATGATACTACTTAAAACGTTTACGCCATCACTACAACGCGTGGAGCTTGAATACTAGTTAGCAGCTAATTTTTGACAATCGACTTAGATATGTTAAATTATTAGTTAATAAGGTATGCAAGAATAACAGATTAAAATTGATGCTAAGGAATTTGAAGTTTCACTTGAAAGAAATTTAAACATCAGTTGTGCCAGTATTTTTGAAGTCTTGTTACTTGTAAGTTGTAATAAAGTTTTATAAGAACATGATGTAAGTTTCATTCATAATCAAGTTATGTGTTAATGTACATGTTTCAAACCCGGACATATAGTTATCAAAATTGTTTATTGATTTCCGTTTTTAAAGGTTTTTTCCCTTCAATCCTTAAGACATGATTTTTACTTTTTAAATTGTTTTATTTTTATTAATGTTTTGACATTATATTTACTGTAGGGTGGAAACTAACATGTAAATTGTTAATACCGAGCATTACAAATTTCAACACCCATCGCAATGTATGGGTTTTGCTCACCAGTTTGTAAGATTATTCACATCTCGTTTCTTAAATTGATGTGAATGCATTCTTTATATTATATGTTATGGTTTCTTAAATTGATGTGAATGCATTTTTTATATTATATGTTATGGTTATAAGTGATTGCGAGTGAAAAAAATATTATTGTTAAATTTGAATTTTAAGGTATCACTGTTCAGACTCCTATAAACTTTTTTAATATATTTTAAATGGTTATGAGTGGATGATAAATAAAATGTAATGATAAATGTATTATAAGTATTATTTAATTGAAAAGTAGAGAGGAAAAAATAAATTTTAATATAATTATATACGTGAAGATAGAAAATAGGATGTGAGTGCTCTAATACGGTTATGGAATACATACAAATGTTAGCTAGATGATCATTTGTACGTAAGTTTTAAAAAGATCGTTTGTGCTACTTCTGTTTTCTGTAGATGCATAGATAGAATCTATGTTATATTATCGAAGTAAGTGACAAGCAACGAGCTAGGATGACAAAAAATAAATAAACTTAAACGATTTAAACAGTAGTTATCTTGAGAACTCTTATTTTTCGTGAAAACTTCGGAAACTCGTTATCACACATGTAAACATACGTAAAACAGTTCAATTTTTTACACATATTTAAATACGTGTAATCATATGTAAAAAAGTATCACAAAAACTGATAACTTTTATTTTGTTAGAACTCTAATTTGTTTACACATTCATAGTTCTCTTTTCTATTAAACATATGCAAAAATGAGTGCTCACGAAAATCATGAATTCTCATTTTAATCTTTTCCCCTGAAAAACTTTTTTAAGAGAACATATTTTTAATAATTAAAACCTTTTATTGTAAAATAATCTATCATGAATAAATGTAAATTGTAAGACTAATAATAAATATAGAGATAATTTTACATTAAATATAGGTATCGCTTACAACATATCTTAAAAAAATATACATGACATGAACAAATGTCGTGAATTCATGGCGATGCATGACATCAAGCGGTACCACCGCCGCCACCCCCACTACGTCGTATTTTCTCAATATCACGGCACGTTGGCATATGCTCACAAAGATCATTGCCTGAGTGTTGGTGATGTAATATAAAATTATATAATTTTATTGATAAGGTTATAATACAACGCAACGCAACGCAACGCAACGCAACGCAACGCAACGCAACGCAACGCAACGCACGCAACGAGTTCTTTTATTATCGTGATGAAGTAATGATGAATATTAATATTAATATTTTATAAAACAAAGATAGCCACCCAACAACTCAACCCACGTGAGCCATAAATAGGCAAGGGTCAGGCACCGAGCTGTCACAACACCTAGGAACATTATTCCCTTTTATTGTATACTCTTTTCCTGTTTGCGTACACCGCAACGCAACGGTATGATGCAATTAGAGACGCCATCTCAAAATTAATATACAAAAACTTTTGTCATGAATTGGTCGAGTATTTGTGAGCTAATATACCCAATAATCTTGTATTATACTAGTATTTATATTATTTTCAAATAAAATTATGTAATGTTTTCTATTTATATTTTAATGTAATTTTTTGTTTGTAATAGATGGTTTTAAAAATTTAAATAAATTAAGTAATTCCTTAGAACCCCTAATCACTTGAATTACAACAGGGTCGCACTAGCTGATCAAATGCTCTATTTAGTGTGAGTCGGCATCCAGTTAACATCACATTAAGCAATATCAAAGGATAGATTAAGCTTGGTCTTTATCTCACAACAGATAGTCTTAATAAAAATGCGTATCGGTTTCTCGTCTCGTACCCTCTCGCCAAGAACATGGGGCTGCAACATGTGACATACCTTTAAAATATGCATTCTCCATCAGTGACCTCTTTGATTTTCACAAAGTTATTTCCGGAAATAGAATCCAAAAGAAGCTTGTTTGTGGAGTCATGCTTACTTGTTGGTGTATTTGAAGGGTGCAAAACGGTAGAGTTCATAATTCAAAATCCATCTCTATCTATAATATAATATAATATAATCAAGGAGATCAAAGTACTATCTTATTTATGAATAAAGAACGGGTCAAAGATTGATGTTATCCAATGAAGTCATTGGCCAACTTTTATATATTGAACATGTTACACCTCCTGACTCCTGTTCTGTTGTGGCTTTGTGGGAATGTGGGGGGTCGCAATAATCTTTCTATGTTCACACCTGTAAATTTATAGACATCACCAATAAATAAATAAATAAACTCAACTATTTATATAAATGGTTTATTTGTAACAACCTTAATTCCGTCCGAATGAATACAAACTATGTAGACTCGTATATATTACTGACTAGCTTTAGTAAATTCGTGTATTACACAGGTTGAATAAATAAAATTTAATATAATAAATTTATTAATTATAAAATAATATTTTAAAATATGATATAACTTAAATTATGTATGATAAATGACTATAAATAATAAAACAATGATATAAACTTTTTAAAATATTATTTTTATTTTTTTAAATAAAAATTTTGTTTTAAAACAAACCATATAAAAATACATTTTTAACAAATTTCTTATCACAACTCCCAAATTTGCTTGATTTTGTTTTTAGAAAGTTGACTTTTACAAAAAATAAACTTAATAAATAGATTTATTTCTTAATTTATTAAATATTAAAAGTATTAAAATAATATTATTACTAATTAAAGTAATTATTTAATAGGAGAGAGACGAAATTTTTTGATGAAGATGATTTTGGTGATCACATGTGTCACTCCTATTTACTTTTTTATTAAAGTAAGAAGATTATCAATATATATAACTAATTAATAATTTATTTGTGTATTGTGATTTATATTGTAGTTTTAGTGGGTTGTAAGATACTTTCGGGTGTTTTTATCTTTAACTTTTGTTATACTTTTACTTTTTCTTACAAATTATCGTTTATAAATCTTCACTTTTAATTTTGAGCCCCTATACTTTTTATCTTTATAAAAAGTTCATTGTACGTTTCGTTCTAAATATACGAATTAACACTTCATAATATGCGCGTGTGATTCAAAGTTTTTACGCAAATTTTATTCGTATATAACGGCACCGTCACAATACGTGGGTCCTAGATCAATTTAGTTATTGTTTTTAATATTTTACGTTTCACGTGCGTGTTTCAACGTTTTACGTCTACTTTATGTTCTGTTTTATATTTTTTGTTTTATTTTTTTTAATACGAGCTTTTTTTCTTGTTGTTGCTCACTATTAATGATATGTGGTATGGTTTTATGTAGGGCTGACATAACAGGTATACTTGTACCTGTTAAGACACGAACACGATAAAACACGAACACTGTATACCTGTACACGACACGATAACTTATTGTGTACCTGTTTCCAAACATGAACACGAACCTGTTAATATCAGGTATACACGATAAGATACGATAAAAACCATTAATAACACATATTTAGGAACCATTTTAGTGATACAAAAATCATCTGAAAGATTTGGAGTGGGGATACCTTAGGAAGTTTTTAGCAAGCAATACTAATAATACAAAGATCAGAATGTGAATATGTGAAGTTAGGGTTAGGGTTATCACTTATGTATTTTAATATTATATTATTTATATTTGTTCAAAAAAATATTTATCAGGTACTAACGGATACATAATAGGTAAACAGGTAAAATACCTGTTTAGACACGAAATTTAACATGTATATTCGTGTCTACCTGTTTCGTACATGAAAACTGTTAAGGTCATATCCAATACCTGTTAAGATCGTGTAGGTTCGTGTCGTGTCTAAAACTGCCAGCCCTAGTTTTATGCACTCGCCACAACCCGAAATAGTTTTTAAGTATCAGCTAAATTTAATATGACGCATTGACGCTCATGAATATTCACCACGTTAGAATAAACACATTGGACCTGATTTTAGTGGATCCAATGGCCCGTATATAATTGCAAGCATTAAGCCCAAGCTCTAACAAACAAAACAAAAAGAAATCAAGAGATCCAAACGACGTCGTGCGGATGTTTATTGTTTCTTCTTCCCCTATCTATCTAAATTCTGAAGTGTTGATCAAGAAGATACATAACCATTTTGGGGGAAAATGGCTTCTCACCATCTCTTTCCCTCTTCCACCATATGCTGCAATCATCATTCCATAAACAAACCCGACCCGTTTTCTTCAAATACCCAAATACCCACACCCATTTTACAGAGCCAATGGTTAGGGATTACCAAATTACAACTCAAATACTCCCATCTCCGACCCTGTTCACCCAAGACCCGACCCGTATCCGCCAACGTTACCTTCAGTCTCCCAACTGCGTGAGTATTTTATTTCTTTCTAATTGCACGAATCTGAGGTTCAATTGTTAGATTTGGGGATGTGGGTTTTTGAAATCGAGTTGCTTTTCTTTTGGTTGTAGGAATCCGGAGAGGCTTCATTCAACTGATAAAGTTCCCAAGTGAGTTTTGTGTTTTTGTAGATTTTGTTTGGAAATTAGGGCTTTGTTATGAATGAATTGGGGTTTAATTTGAGTTTTTTTTAGATGGTCGTTGAAAGGAATCAAGTCGTTTGCTATGGGTGAATTGGAGGCGAGAAAGCTTAAGTTTTCAAATACTGGTACTGAAGCTATTCTTATGGGAATATTAGTCGAGGGTTAGTGCAAATTCTCTCTTTGTGGTTATGAATTATGAAAATGCAGTGTTTTTAATGATGCATTTTGTGTTTATGCATAATTGTATGTCATTTTAAACAAGATGTAGCATGAGAAAACTTGGAATTCATTCCTAAAATTTGATCCAAATATTCTTGACCTGTAGTGCTACTTTGATAGAAATTAGATTCTTTTTTAACACCTTCACACCAAGAAGCAAACTCATAAGAGAGATTGAACAACATGGTGTATGTGGATTCCAATGATATGTTGGACCACCGCTATAGAAGTGAGGAAAATGCCCAATCCTATCCTTTTGCCAACATAGACATTATAAATGTGTGGTTATTTGGCGAGAAAGGAAGATGATAATGCTTTGTTGGTAATGATTGACATGGGATGAGGAGGGTAGAGCTTTAGGGGTATAGGAGGCTAGTATAATCAGAGCATTAGTTAAGAGTAAGTGATGGCAGGCAGCTCTTGGCTGTTTTTTTGATAAAGGAAAATGTTGTGTACTCATGTTGAAGATCTGTTTGAAGAAGACATCAATGATGAGGGAGATGAATCCGAAAGCTATTACGATAATGAAGATCGGTAGAATACTAGATTTTAGAATAGGGACTATTATTTGATCATGCTCATGATTTTTTATTTGATTGTAGACTACTTTGGGTATGTAAGTTAGGTTTTGTTTTTATGTTGAAGTGTTAGCAAGGTAGAAAATGTAAACATACAATTAATTTAATAGTACTTTCTGAATATTGTGCGCCTCGCGTAGGTGAGGCTAGCACCTTCGCCTCACACCTTTGTTTTGTATCCTAAGCACCTTGGTTTGTGGGACTTTGAGCTCCTTGGTTTGTGGAATTCTAAGTGCCTCGGACTCTTAGAGTGCCTCATGCTTTTTAAAACCATGGACTTAGGGGGTCTTTGGGGTCGCTTAGATAATCAGCCTATGATTATAGATATCTAGACGATTTTACCTTAAGACTAAACTTGTAGTATCGAATCATACTCATTTTGATATTTGAAGTGTAGCTAATTATTGAAATTTCTTATTTACTTTAACTTCTTATTTCTCTTTAACATAAGCATAAACACCTTTCTCCATTTAACCACTCATATCTGCTTATGTGCTTTTGATAATTCACAACAAGCAAATAAATTGGTTTGATATGCAATCTGAAAAAGCCCATTACGGGGGATTAATGAGTTTTGAAAGTGTGTATATAAAATTAGCTACTAGTATCCAATTCCTTATAGCATGTTAATATTACTTATGTACCCTTATTTCGTCTACTCGTTTCTTAACTCAGTACAGTTAGTCAAATTAACACCACTGAAAGTGATTATTACTAAAAGTTACAATTACATCTCCAAGCAGAGAAGCCAAGGATACATTCTATCTTCTGCAGGATAATCTTATTTTTATCATTTCATATTATATAATCACATTTAAAACACATTCTAAACACCGCGTTAAGCTATGGCTAAATCTGGGTCTAGTACTTTAGTCAACTTAACTAAAGATTTCAACAAGCATTAAACATTAATTAGGGCAAGCCTACTATTCCACTTGCTGAAAGAGATTCTAACAAAGGAAAGACGGGGAAAGATTAATTTTGGTTTTTACATTCTGTGAATTAAAAGATTTTAAAAGTCATAGCGGGTAATTCTTACTTAAAGTTAGAGACCACTAGGTAACCTTTTACCTGGTTATCTGAATAGTTATTTTGACTCCAACTAATTACAAAATTGTATTCATAATTCGTTCACCAAACTATAAAAGCTGATACTTAAATTTGTGATTTTCATTTTAAATGGGGCATCCAAATTCCCTACGTGATACGCCCTCTTCGGGCCATATTCTCACCTGATTCAAGCCTACCCCAACGAGTTTTATTTTTGTGTCCGGTAGTTAATCTGTTTTTTTTGGTTGGAAGTAAATGTTGAATGGTATCAATTTGTCAATAATTAAAAGTATTTTAAGCAAAATATCTCTTCACCCCTTTTCACGACTCTCTATGCATACATATTTGAAGTTTATTGATATTATAAGTTTCTTTTTGATGTTAATCGAACATTAATTTGGTTTTAGTTGTATATAAAAAAATTCTATAAATGTGAAGGAACAAATCGGGCCTCAAAACTGTTGCGTGCAAATGGTTTTACGCTTGGCAAAGTGCGTGAAGAGGCCATCAAATTGATTGGAAAACCTGATTATTTTTATTTCAGTCCTGAACATCCTCCTCTGACTGAATCAGCTCTAAAAGCCCTTGATTGGGCTGTTGATGAAAAACTCAAATCAGGCAAGTTTCTATAATTTGCTATGATAAACTCACGTAGTCAAGTGAGATGTTAATAAAGTCAAATATTTAATCATTTTATGTTATGAATTTAGGTGATGATGGGGAAATTACAACATCTCATCTTCTTCTTGGAGTATGGTCTGAAAAGGAAGGAGCAGGATACAAAATAATGGCTACCCTCGGTTTTGATGATGAAAAAGCCCGAGAACTTCACTATTTAGTCTCAAAACCTGGATTTGTTGAAGATTAACATCTTCATCAGCATGCACTGTTATCACTCGTCACCGCTTTTCATACAAAAGGAATTCACCACTTAAATCTGGTAAACGTTGTGACAATTTGAGTTATGTCGAACTTCATACCATTCTTGAATAGCCTTCAATCAAATCTAGCATTCTGTTCTCGTTTCTTTGTTCAAGTTTATCGTTTTGACTTTTAAGATTCCAACTTACATATTACTTGTGATGATAGATACTTTGAGCTAGGAAAACACAATCTTTTGACTTTGTATGTAGTGGGATCTCTGTTTTGTTACACTTCAAAAAATGTGTTGGCCATTTTTACCCACCTATTTGTCATTGTAGGAAACTAAAATGAGCAATGTGGGCACAAGTTATTGCATAACAACTGTTGATTCTTTCTTGTAGCTTGAGTCGATGCAATGTGCAATCCTATTAATTGTTTTAGATTAGGATTAGTGATCCTAATCTCTTATTCATTTTGCTGTAGTTTGTTTCAGCTTTTAGAGTGATAGAAAGCAATGGGTAATGTTACTAATTGAGGTGTCGGGATTGATTCTGGAAGCTTTAAAAACTCAAGTACATTCTTTAATGTACAAACTTGATGGCATTTTTCACATTTTGCTCATGTTTTTGGCAATGTTTCATCTTTAGCAGAATCCGTAGCGGCAAGTTATTGTGCCTTGCAGCTTTTTTGGCTCCAGCGAACGCTATTACAAAAAAGTACAGCCCAAACCTATTAACAGTCCTTGGAGTTCCACATGAACCCAAAATTGAAAATTTACCTTAAAATCCAAATTATTAGAATTATGTGTAAAATGGTGGCAATCTTTCAAAATGCACCAAAAGTCTACAAACTCAAACGTTGAATTCATCACCTGCACATATTCCTCATGAGCATCTTGTTGAATACGAGCTAATGTCATAACTTCATCAGTAGACCAAGTTGCAGAACTATGGGGATCCATTTGTGGAGAGAAAATTGAAATGTCTGTTAAAAGTAGAGAATTATATACTTATGATTTTGTATTTTTAAATGTTGTAATCAACCAATAAATCTCACACATGTTTATACCAACTTAAGGTGGGGAAAGATCTATAAAAAAAACCCCAAACTGTCCCAAATGGCCATGTTCTTTTATTATAAAAACCAACGGTAGAACTGTGCAGGTACTAGATATTTTAGGTTGGAACGGCTTTAAAACCAATTGACGGATCACAAGGCGGGACCGGTTTAGAATTGCTGGTTTTTGTAGGTACGGATCGGTTTCAGTGTATAGCGGGTAGGACCTATAACTGTTTTCTTTCACTCCTGGTTTAGACCAACACAAGATTGTTGTTATGTGGTCAAACAAGTTTGGAGTGGATATCATAAGCCTTTGGAAATGGATCGCACAATGTGGCATTTCATTAGACCAATCAATAATCAGTTTATTTTTAAATTAAGTCTTATTGGTCATGATGATAAGACTAAATTAGTGTTCTAAAAAGAAGAAAGATCTTCAAAATGATTGTAGTAACAAGTGGTTTGTCTCCGCAATAATCTTTACACCATAAGTGCAACAAGTGGGTCTCTAAGCTATCTCCAAATATTTATGGTTCGTGTTCGTCTTTTAACACTCTGATAATAAAGTTCATGTATTTAAGGCGTAAATTCTTACGAGCTTCTAAAACTTTACAAAAAGTTGTAGTTGAACCGACACCATGATACTTTCTAGACTGTTTGACGAATCAAAAACTAAAAAATACAAGCAGAGAACCGTAAGAAGAATAAAAATCATACAACACAAATAAGTCCATGTCCATGAATAACTATTAACTAAACGGAGATTGATGACTTAGCAACAGCAATACCAAGAGATTTGGTAAACACAAGTAAATAATTGATCGTGGATTAGCCCATAAATAACTTGGTCTTGGGCTGACATATAGGCCCACACTACTGTATGCGTATGCTTTAGACATTAAACAACTTGACAACTTGGTCCGCATCTTGAAAATAAGAAAGTTGATGATAGCAAAACTCAAAGACAACAAAGCACATCAATAACCAATCACAACACAAATGACTCCATGTACAGGAAATTTGTACAAGTTGTTCAAATTTCAACACGTGATGTTCTGTTTAGTTTCATGTGTTTAATATAAATTTCGGCTGGGCGTCATGTTCAAGTTCGTGTAAAACTTTCAGGTTTGTGTCATGTTCGACCGCCCAGCCCGTAAACACAACTCCTTTAACACAAAAACGTATGATTAACATGCCATTCATTTTATTCTCACTAAACTAAAACTTGTATGTAGAAAGTTTCTTTTATCAAGAATACTCTTGTATTTACATACAATACGTATTTTTTATGTATAAACCATCATAAAATCAATCTGAAATGTTAATGTTACTAAAAATAACACGAGTTTATGACGTAAAGCATTGTTATAAAATGTTTGGCAATAAATAAATATAATCAATCCAAAAAATATGAATGCTAGCTAATATTAATAAGCATGTAGACTTTGCAAGAGATGATTAAATATAGGTTGTCCCTAAAATGAGGTGGATTTCGTTGGGTTTTATATAATTATTTTAGATGAATGATTAGAACAACAAATTAGAAAAATGATTAATCTTAAATAATTCTTAACCAATCATTATCAACTATCATTATGTATTTTTGTTCCAGTTCAATCTAGTGTAAAGTCAAATATACATCGCTGTATTTATATATTCTTATTTATTTGATGTTTAGTCCGAAAAACATGGGACACAATTAATTGTTTAAAATTAAACACGTAAAAGTTTCTTTCTTAGCTTTAATCACAAATAACTAATTAAATCTCCTCCTTTTTCTGAAAAAAAAAAACGATAGAATATTTTGGAGGTATGCTTCATCAAACCCAAACATGTTTTTTATGTTGGTCTTATTAATGCGATTATTATTTATTAAGATAAGTTAACAACGAATTATATTGCTAACCTAGATATAGATGTATTTAGCATTAGGGTAACATTTGTGGTTAAAACAAATCTAGTAATATTTCAATACCTGTCACTTACAAGATTTGAATTGAGACAACAAATTTTACAATTTCAACAGTCCTTTAGTAAGTGTAGTTTTCATATTAGTTTACACTTTATTTAAAATGAAACTCGATACTTTCTTATTGTGTTTATAAAAATTAATACTTTTTTTATATATAAATGAATTACATATTACATAATGAGAATTAGTGACCCACTTGCCATATAAAATTTATGGTAAGATTCGTCTGAACACCCATTCAATTGATTAAAGCAATTAGATTATTACAGATCTATTTCATTAATCATTTTACCTCAACGAAGTGTTTCAGGCATACTATCTAAACACAAGAAACTAAACTTCAACAAGATGACCAATAGTCAAAGGTCAATGAAAAACAGATTCAAATATTGTTATATATTTATTACTTTCAAATTAAGGGGATGTTTGACGATCTTTTAATCAACATCTTAATGATTTAGATGTTTGAATGGTTCAACACATAATGGTTCAGACTTCAGACTGTTTGTTTCGCGAGCAAATGTTTGAATGATTCGGACATTTGCCTCTAAATGGTTAAGCATTATATTATGTTGAATGGTTAACATCTTTTATCTGAATTGATCAAACATTTGTCTTTGAATAATTAAGCAATATATTAGCTATTAATGATTCAGACATCTTTATAGTTCAGCACTTAATTGTTCAAAACTTTTATTGGTTCAACACTTAATCATTCAAATATTGCCAAACAACTCCTAAGTCTAAATGATTTTATCAACTCCTGTTAATATTTAAAAAAAAGTTGAAAGTTATGGTTAGCATGTGAGCTTATCGTATACGCGAATCTAATCTCATATCGTTAGTCCATAAGACGACTAATTAAGAAGATGATTAATCGATCTGCTACGATAACCAAAGTTTTTGTCATTATTAGTTATCCTTTCACATGGCGTTTTCTAAATTGTGATTAACCACGTTAACTTAATGATAATCTCTGCAGTTTATAATATAATAATAAGTAAAAAAATGACAAATAAAATGGTATTAATTAAAAGTCTCAAAAATGGAGTTACAGCGCAAAGGGTGGAGACCGGAGATGATTCCATGATGCGACGCACATGCTAACCACCGTGGTCCACCCCTCCATTAGCTACGGTTTAATTCGCCATTGGAATCAATTGTTATGGTTTAATTTATAAGTGCCTGTTAATATACTTCTATTAATCACTTGTATGTATTTTATATATCTTAGTTAAACACTTGTAGGTATCTTATAGGTTTTATACGAACAACCTTTTGAACAAAGGATATATCTTACTTTCTTTGTAAGTAAAAATGACATGATGTTTAATATTATTTAAATAAAGTTGATTGTCATTTTTTTTTGAGTTTTGACCTGTTTTATTATTTTTATCTAAAAAAAGCTTTTTATTCTGGTTATTTGACTATCTAAAATTATCGTTTTCATTTATTTTCATTAATTGTGTTTGTTAAGTTATGATAATACATAACAAAACTTAAAGACAATATAAACAATTAACTCTTATTTAAAAGAAAGAAAATCATTAAACAATAAGACAATATTATATATTGTTTTAATAAAGTCAATCAATATGGTTTTTTTCAATTAAGTAACTAAGACAAACCCTTGAGCTTAATCGTATGTCGTATGACTTTTGTGGATTCCCACATAAAATAAATTGTTTTGTTTTGAGAGTTAAACTTAACAACATCCCCTCAAGGGAATCCCTTGCGGCTAGAGGTGTGTTGCACAAGTCATTGCACTACACGCTATGCGTTGAAATCATTGAACCCACCAACCATATCTTTCTTCATTGTTCGTTTGCTAACCGAGTTAGGTCGCAAATGTTGGCCAGGTGTTGCAAAGACCCAATCATTAGGAATTCTATTCAGGATTTGCTTTGCGCTCCATCTACTTTGGACGCTCCAGGAAGTCAAAAGAAGTAAATCTGTTTTTGATCTTTTTGTGGTGATGATTTGGTATATAAGCTCAAATTTGGGAGTCTCAATAAATAATATTTGAGTTGGGATTAACCTGTCAATAAACGAAAGTTAAGATTATTAAAATTCAATAATAATCCTAATAAATTTGTAAATAACTATTATAGAGACTCTTTACCTTTTATATTTAATAAATTTTACTTCTATCTACCAAATAATTAACATGTAGTTGTAAAAGACACACTGCTTTTACATTAGGCTAGTCAAGTATTTGTTTAACAAAATCTTGGGCCTTACATTAATATGTGGTAGATTTGTTAAGAATCAAACGTGGAAAATGTGTAGAGATATTGTGAATCGAATGTGGAAAATATGTGGTAGATATATTATGAATCCACAACTTTCTAAGGCGCGCATCGAAATTGAATATTGATTTTTGATGATTAAAAATGGAATTAGTTAAATAGTCAATTTTATAATGGTTGTTGGTCAGACGAATAATATTTTACTTTCCCATGAAGATATAATTTGTCCGTTTTAGAAAAAGTAATATTCCTATCTGTTACTTATTATACCTTACTATTGAAAGTTTTCATTTAGAATGAATTGTTAATTTTCTTTTTGTGCTTTGATTCATAATATATTTTTTTAAAATTTTAGAGAGCCAAACGTAATAAAAACCATTTTTAGATGAAAATTGCAAATTGAATGAAAAAAAATAATTCAATCTTTTATTTAATATAAACTTCTTAAAACATTTTAACAGCTTATATTACTATATCATACCGTATCTAATTTATGCTACAACTAATTAAATTAACTCGTCATGAGCAAGGCTTTTATACTAGACCATAAAAAAGTTTCACTACTTAATTTTTAAATATGACCTTGTTATATTAAACCCCATCCCCACTCCTTATACTAAATTATTTAGTGATTATTTTAATAAACTGATAAAGTTGTTGTTGATAAATATAAGTTAATAGATTTTTATAATCATAATTTTTATTTATTGGTTATGATTGATTCTAATTCAGGAAATGTCTGAAGACATTTTCAACTTTGAGCCTATTTTCTCCAACGATCCCTTACTTAGTGTTAACCCCCGTTAGTTTTTTAGTTAAGTGAAACCAACTTTTAGTCATTTTTCCACTTCGTTGTTGCCTAGCCTCCATTAGCTCTCTTTCCAGTGTCTAGCATCATAATCAGCTGAAATCTACCTCCAACGAGTTAAATAGTTAAGTTTATAAGATGAAAATTAACGGGTTTCAAGGTGAAAAAGTTTTAGAATGATAAGTCTCATAGCAGTCAAAGTCATCAAAAATTAACAAATGTTAACTCTTAGTTAGTTTTCGATCGTTAGAGGAAAATAAGTATAAAGTTTGGAGCGTCTATATAAATTTCCCGAGTTAGGATTAATATCGACCAATAAATGAAAATTAAGATTATTAAAATCCAAAAACCTTAAATATAAAATTATAAAAAAAGTTAATTAACTTCAATCATTTGTAAATGATAATAGATTAATCCGAGTCGCGATCCTTTGTTACGTTAGCGTTTATAATACTAAAAGTATTTTATCTATAGAAACATCATATTGTGGGAAATTCTTTTCGTCATTTTCATTCGTTCCCCATCCTCCAATGGTGCCTTCACATAAAAATCACTAAAATAAGACGAATATATAAAATTACTTAAATAAACATTGAGCGAATTAATCTTAGTATGAACATTAGCATTAGTTAATGGAACATGACCTCCATAACCCACGAACTTCAACTATTTTAAGCCACCCTAATTTCTGCCTTTTTTATGGATATATATATTTTTTACAACGAGTAAAATTTGAAAATGTGGGTTAGAGTTTGGATGGGAAGGGTTAAAAAAAAGTTAAAATGTGAAACAATAAGAGAAAAAAATTCAACTTCAATTAGTTGGAAAGAACAAAAATTGTGGCAAACCCATAACATAAAAAGATGTTTCATGTACTTGATAGAAACTCGAGATGAAAGGTGAAATATATACAACTAAAGGTTATTTTTTGTATCTTTAATTAATTTCCTTCAAACACCAACAAGGAATGCATCAAAATGTGATTGGGTGCGCAAAACGCATTAGACCCAAAATGTGATTGGGGTTTTCTTCTTTCTAAAAATTATTAACTATATGATTGTTTTATTTATATACATAGTATACACTTATAATTAGTTTTATATAAAATTTATTATTTAATTATCTATCTATTATATAAAACATTTACCATACTTATATAAGCTATTTAAGGGAAAAACCGGTAAAATTACTATATTATAATCTTGAGGTCATAGGTTTACGTCATGATAAACAACCTTTTACATAAATATAGAGTAAAATTGCTCTCCTTGGATCTTACTCAAAGCGGATTTGAGTAAAGCATCTAGTACGCCATAATTTATTTTATATAAATTATAAGTTTTTTTAGACTTATGACATCACTTAAACTCGGCATGTGAAGTTAGGGCTTGAACTCTCTTAATAAATAAACTCTAATTTAAGCTTGGGTTTTATTTCAAGCATTTAAGTTGGAGTTTCTAATGAGTTGATTTCGAGTAAGGTCTCAACCAAAAGAGCATATTTGTAATATAAACATAGAGCAAATGCCGGGGTTGGTTAATTTTGACAAAACAAATTCCAAGATCAGAAAGGAAGGGTGGTCAACGTAGGGTCCTGCTCACAAGTCACACCCCACTTTTCTTTTGTGAGTTAAGTTCGAGTTTTAGTTTCTAATGTGATTATTATGAGTTCGAGTTTTACTTTAAATAATATATTTCAAGTGGGTCAGGATTTTTATCATAATTGGTATTTAAAAGATAGGTTTCCTTTGGAATGACGGGTGCGTCAATTTTTCAGCGTTGTCTGTATTTATGGGCGTTGATGACCTTTCGTCAATGAATTTACTCAGATGACCGGCTTATGATATTTGTTGGGTGTGAAAAAGAATATATGGATAATAAAGAAGGATAAATGGAAACCAAAACGCTTCCGTATGAACTTTACAGGCTTAAAAATTCGCGTTTGATCTTTATTTTTTGGGTTTTAAAATTCATATTTCTAAGTCACAAACGTACTTGGGTGGTCTTTTATTTTGAGGGTTTTTTTATTATTATTTCTGTTTTGACTTAGACTTCAATCAAATTAATTCAGGATCACCTTAATTTTTGTTCCTTATTGTATCATACAATGTTGGTAGTATTCTGAGCATTAAAATGCAGTGAAGCATATTTATGTTCATTATAAATAAATAAATAAATTAATTAATTAATTAATCATAATACGGCAAATATATGTTAAATAAAACTTTGTCCTATTAATTAGTTCAGCAATTACGCTTTTAATAAAGTTGCCAACACAAAGGAAAATGGATAAAAGAAAGAGACCCAAAACAGTGTTTCTATGATTTGTCTTTATCTTCCTCAATTCAATCCTTCTACTAATTTCTAAAGGGTAGGGTAGTGACACGTGTCACAATGAAATAAGTGTAGTGGGTCCCATCCAACGTTGTTGAATATGGAAGGGCAGCGATGCATGTGACAACTCTCATCATATCATCCATATGTTTCACTACATGTTGCCTTCATAAGTCTTGTCTATATATATCATGTGTAATAAGTACATATAAGCAAAAGAGTTTTAAAAGACATAAAGTGAACGTAAGTACATTATATGAAAGACTGGTTAATAAGTTTATCTATGTTTTAGTAATTCGTAATATTTTTTTCCTCCATTTAGCTCGATCCTTCCTAGACGCGTGGATGAAACCTGTTCTATTGTTTGAAAGAAAAAAAAAAGAAATTAAAAAAAAGCATGACTAAGCCATTTCAGAAATTCAAAAAGAATTATATTAGCATTTTGATTATATACATAGTAATATAGTGTAGATACGAGGATACACTTACACACGATGATGGCGTACTAAAATTTATGTCTCGTCTCGTGGGCTTATCATGTTCAAGATCACATTGGTGTGGTTGTAGTTGAATGTACACAATGGTCAAACAAAGAATACGATAATTACAAGATATCTGATGAGCAATTGGACCACATGATGCAACCAGACCTCTCTCACAACGGAACATATTTCTATTGTACAAGAGTGAGCCAAGAGATGATCATGTATTATTATTTTCAGATGGAAGTTTTTTATCGACCACTTGAATTCTCAATAAGATAGTTCAAGTAAATCAAGAAAGAGTATATATCTTTATGTTATGAATTGTAACAAAAACAGGCCAAAGATTGCCTTTTATAAGCAACAATACAACACAAATAATAAGGATGGTAAGTATATGCATATTTTTCAGATTCTAGGAAGATGTTGATCTTCATATGTCGTGAAGATGATTGTATTCTCTAAAAGTTGGTGTGCATGCTTTGGAAGCTATAATTTGCCTTGAAATATTCTTTTTTGCAAGTTTATTTTCTCATGAAAAGATATATGTTGAAAAATTATGATAAAAGAATAAAAACTTAAAGAAGTCAAAATCATATGTGATACATCTAACTCTTTTCTCAACCAATATAGTGAGTTTTTACTCACTAAAAGCCTATGAAATTATACATGGTAAGTGTGTTTCTCATTTGGTTACTCGTCTTGAGACTGTTGTACATCCAAACACGTTTATATATGGTAAGAGTATCAAAGGTTGGTTGGGAAGTTAATTTACATTATCTTAACTAGACCTGATATATCTCATGGGTATGTATATGCAGTTGGGGTTATTTAATCTATAGGGTTGGTTATGAATCTAGTTAATTATCAAATATATTTAATTGACTTGGATATATAGAATATATAGTCAATTCTAGTTGTGTTATACATACATACATATATATATATATATATATATATATATATAACATATATATATATATATACATATATATATATATATATATATATATATATATATATACATATATATATATATATATATATATATATATATATATATATATATATATATATAATATATATATATATATATATATATATATATATATATATATATATATATGCATGTCTAGATATGTGGGACGTTATCCTAATTTATAATTTGTATGAAGTTGAAACTTTGAGAGGCCGATATGTACAACATACCATGTGGATGGGAACAGCCGAACAGATGGTGATTTGAAAATGAATTAATTATAATTTATATTTATGGCTTTGTTGAGTACTTCGATAGTACTACGGTCTTGACGCTCAATGAGCGGAAAAGTGAATTTTCAAAAAAATATTTTTTAGTTAACCTTTATTAAATGACGGATGCGTATATAGCTCTCTAAAATCTATCCTAGAATCTACAGATCGTTTGTTTTATAAGAGTCAAACTGATACCAAATTAATAGGAATAAACTAAATTAACTGTCACTAGATGATCAAAAGCTCTTTGGCATTTTCAAATTACCTTAAAAAACTCTTACTTTGTTATTTGCCCTTTTATCTTAAAATAATAATGAAAATTTAGAATCATATATATATATATATATATATATATATAGGAGATGGATCAAATGAGAACTAGTTTTTTTTGTAAGAACTCTAAGAACCAATCTCAACCACTAGTTCTTAATGACAAACTTGTAATTAACAAAAACATATTTAAAAAATTTATAAATCAAAAATAACATAAAAATAAAAAAATAAAAACACAAAAATATTCCCCAACTTTCTCTTTTTCATAAAAAAAATTTATAGAAAAAAAATTCTCTTTTTTTAACGAAATTCGTTTTACACATGTGTAATATCGGATTTACACATGTGTAAATCCAGTACTACACATGTGTATAACTAGATTTACACATATGTAAACAACGGATGCACGATTTGTTTTAGAAAACTATATCAATATGGTAGGCGTTGGAAGGATAAAAAATACTGAATTTTATGGTGAAATTTTTTTGAAAAAATGATGTCGTGAAAAAAAGTTACAAACGTTTAAAAAAAAGGGAAATGGCATGTGATTTGCATGTGATAAAAATGAGTGGCTGAGATTGGTTCTTAAAGTTCTCACAAAAAATGTGGTTCTCATTTGAACCCCTATATATATATATATATATATATATATATATATATATATATATATTTTTATATGTGTGTGTGTGTGTGTTTTATAAACTAAAGTTTTGATAGCAGGTTATTTTATAATGATAAATTACTTGTGATATAATTCTAAAAGTTTTTTAGTAACTTTAATATATATATGTGTGTGTGTTTTTTATAAACTAAAGTTTTGATAGCAGGTTATTTTATAATAATAAATTACTTGTGATATAATTCTAAAAGCTTTTTAGTAATTTTATAATATACATAAGATTTACGATTCAACATTATAGACATACTTGAAGTATATCAAACATTATAAGAACAAATGAACCAAATGACCTAAAGTAATAAGTGACTAAAAATATAGTAACGTTTTATCACAGTTGACCATTAGGTGATAGATTTTTTTAGGAATGGTGGACGTGTCCGATCATTACCGGTGTCTATGTACGTAGAAATGGGTTACCTTTCATCATTGGTTTTACCCAAACCAGACTTATACTGTTCATTGGCTGTTAAAAAAATATATATTTAAGTCATTTCGAATAGAGTTTAATATTATTAGGTAATTATGTTGTTTATAAAAATTTAGATATAACTCTCTTTTAAAGCTTGTAAATATGGAAATAACTACCACTAAGCTTGGTAGCTCGGTAGTACTAATTATGACGATCTGAGACTAATGCGTTTGATAGAGGCGTTGTCTTTTAGAATAATTGTCTTGAATTCAAACTCAAACATAATGTAAAAATTATTTGGAATGGTTTAAAAATAAAATTATAATATATTTGTAGTTGAAAAAAAAAATAATTAAATACTTTCGGAATGCCAATTTGATTAACCGTTTTGTTCTATATTAACAAGTTTTAAGCATTTATTGTCAAATATATAGTTTAAATTGTAAGGAACACTCCTTAAGAAATTCTTAATCCGATACAATTGTTCATACGCTACCCAAAAATATAACTATTACCATGATATACATCGAGTAAAGACTAAAGAAGGAACAAAATATTGGTCTACTTAGAAGTTAGAACATGCATCAGTCAAACATAATATTTGGAAACAATAACAATAATTATAAATAATTATAATTATAATGATCTCCGTAGAGGATCCACCCCTCTAGCTATCTAAATCCAAATCTAACCCTAACCCATAAATCCTCTAATCTTTATTCTCCATCAACACACATTAATTCACCCACACCCATCATCACTCTCTCTCTCTCTCTCTCTCTCTCTCTCTCTCTCTAGAGAGAAATTAAAGCACCATGAGCACAAAAACCCACATCACAAGCTTCACATCATTCTTCCTAACTCTCAACCACATCAAATCTCTTTCATAACTTTCATCTTCATCTTCTTCATCAATTGGATTTTGTGGATCTTTAAAGATTCCACTAGTTCATTGATCTTGATTGGTGGATTTGAAGTCAATACTCCGATAAAAGCAACTACCACTGAAGACCCTTTTCAATCTTTAATCGAAACCCTAATTTTATAGCTTAATTTGTTGCTGTTTGATTGGATTTTTAAGGAGATTGAAGGTCAAACGATCAAGATCAATGGATCAGCTAACTGCAGCATCACACGGTCACTCTCTCCCTCCCCCTTTTCACACAAGAAACTTCAATCTTCAACAGTTTCAACAGCAGAATTCAGAAGATGAACAAAGTGGTAGCAGTGGTCTTAAAAGAGACCGTGAGGACGGCGGTGGTGGTGGCAGCGATGGTAAAGACGGGGAAATCTCACGGCGGCCCAGAGGCCGCCCAGCGGGTTCGAAGAACAAACCGAAACCGCCGATCATCATCACAAGAGACAGTGCAAACGCACTTAGAACCCATGTTATGGAGGTTGCTGATGGGTGTGATGTGATGGAGAGCGTCGCCGCCTTCGCGAGGCGGCGTCAGCGTGGTGTGTGCATTATGAGTGGTAGCGGGACAGTCACAAACGTGACTCTCCGGCAACCTGCATCGCCCGGTGCAGTGGCGTCATTGCACGGGCGATTTGAGATATTATCGTTGTCTGGTTCTTTTTTACCTCCGCCAGCTCCACCTGCTGCCACCAGCTTAACTATATATCTAGCTGGTGGACAAGGTCAGGTGGTTGGTGGAAGCGTTGTTGGGGCACTTTTGGCCGCAGGACCGGTGGTTATTATGGCGGCGTCGTTCAGCAACGCCGCCTATGAAAGACTTCCTCTTGACGAGGAAGAAAACACTTTACCACTACAAGGTGGCTCCCTAGGATCTCCGGGAGCCATCACTCCTCAACAACAACAACAGTTGTTAACGGATCCTTCGCTCTTTCAAGGTATGCCTCAAAACCTACTCAACTCAATTCAACTACCAAATGATGGTTATTGGGGCAACGGTGGTGGTAATAGCGGCGGTGGTGGCGGAGGCGGTGGTGGTGGTCGTCACCCATTTTAACTACAACATGATGTCAACACATGGAATGTACATCAATTCTCTTGAAAATCACACAAAAGTATGAAGAAGATTTAGGTTAATTATTCTTGAGGATTTGAACTGTTGAGCAAGATTTCAGGTTTCATTCTTTTACCCTTTTATTCCTAATTTGTGTCAACTCTTTTGCTTCTTAATGAATTAGTTAGATAGATTATAAACACTTTCTTAATTGTTATGAGCTTGATGTAGTACTATTGGTGATGAAGATGATCATATGCATAAACTTCGATTAATTGAAAACTGTTTGTAAATTGTTGCTTCTTTGGTAATCATGAGTTTATGTTGGATTATTTTCATATCAAATATATCTTGTTATATAACTTAATTAAATCTACAACCAACTGACAATCTGTATACTATATATGTAATCTATATGATCTAATTAAGAACTGAAGTTGTTAGATGATTAAATTAGCCAATGTTCTTAGCTATAGTTAATTTGTTTTATATTTGTATCATGTCGAAGCAATACATTTCGCTAAAGCTATAAAGCTATGGCAATTGGCATACGCCACTTTATATAACAATGTATCTAATTCTTTTAGCAAACTATCTAGATTTATGGAGTTGCGATATATAAAGGTGCATATAATATGAAATTATTAAACCGTTTTGTTGTATAGATAATTTGACTCTCTATCATTAGCGGTAATAAAACAAAAGGGTTTCTTACAGGTACATTCATACTATCTTATTTTTTCTATCTTTTTCTATACATACATAAAAATCCATAAAGAGATAAAAGAGATGTGTGTATTAATAACAAATTGGGTGTTCATATAACGCAAGCGTAGAACAAAAGCTTGTTTCTCTCGTAATGTTTAAGTGAAATAAGTAGTTTTAAATAGAAGTACATATTCCAAATTAATTAATAAAGACATTCGTATCATCTTAATTTATCTTTATACAAGTTAAAATAATGTATTATGTTTTATAAAAAAATATATAGTTTTTCTTTACACACAAAGAGGAAACTTCATATTTTGTTTTATCATGAGTACCTAATCTAGTCATAAAAACTATCCCTTACAACTCAAAAATTCCATATTGTAAGATTCGAACATCACCAATTAGTGAGTAAAACACACCATTTTACGCTAGAATGTCTCAATAAGAACCGGAGGAAACTTTATATATAATCCTAAAAGAAAATGCAAGTTTTGAGAATATTTTGATTAGATGGTTTAAAAGACCAATTTTTTTCTTCTTTCACTACATTTTTCACGACAAATTGAATCATTTACGGTTTATTTTTTACGACTAATTAAATAACTGACGATTTACGGGTCCGCCTGATTATCTTCATTACTCGGGTATGAAATATTAAAACGCTAGACTGGCACGTCCTGAAAAAAAGTTTGTACATTAGTCTATTCTTATCAGTCTCAATTTTAGACCAGCATCAGGAGATAACACATTTTAAATAAGAAAACTTTCTAACCGCACGTGAAATTCTTTATTTTTCACACATATATATAGTTTGAGCATTATAGTCTCTGCGTACGTGCACATGGTGAGAATGTCATTTCCCAAAACACAGGTTGCATGGTGTGAGTTGTGGATATTGAAGGTGCATTAAAAGTTGTACTTTGAATGCTACACTTGTTCTCCATTGGAAACAGAAGTCAGTCAGATGCATCGTACTGAAGCAATCGCACACTCTTTGTTATGCTTTTTAGAGACACCCCACTTACTGTCGGCCTATCTATATCTAGATACATCTCTTATAATTATTTGTAAACTTATGAAAATATAATAAATCTATCATCTTTAATTATAACACATATATATATATATCCTTGTTATATTTACATATTTAGAATAACTTTACTCACAGTAACATACATGAAAACTTACTCTTGAATCTATTTGCAGTCGCGTGACAGGTTTTCGTTATCATTAGAACAAAATTAGTGTTCTAGTTTGCGCTCCTTTGTCGCGTATTAACTCCTTTTGTGTATCATGTGTACACACCCCCTTAGGAATTAAGCACCAAATCGATATAATTACACGACGGGTTATATTCATTTTCCGTTTGTGTTTCTAGACGTACATGACAACACTATATTTACATTTTGCTATTTCAAGGCACATACAGACTTTTGACGGGTTTTACTTTAAGATGCTCATTTAAACATGCATATTGAGGAAAATCAAATATAATGATGCTTAATTAAGGTTTTTTTCCTGGTGACAATGATCTAAAGATATGGAAGTTTTGCAACATAATATTTATTGTTGGTCATGCCTGGTTCCTAATGTATGGATCAACTACTGCTATGAGTGTAGTCATTCAACGTTGTGAGATGATCATAAGACAAGAGGACAAATGGTGTAACGTCGTAGCTATATATACAAGTCTTCATGACACATGGTTGAAAGTAGGGCTGTACAAAAAGTTCATGGCTTGAAACTCGCTCGAAAAAAACTCGAAAAAAGACCGGCTCGATAAAAGCTCGAATCTAAACGAGCCGGCTCAGCTCGGTTTGAATTCTAAACGAAGCCGAACTCGAGCCAGGGTTAGCTCGGTTCGAGCTCGGCTTGTTGGCTCGCCTCGTGACTCGGTGCATATAATATATATATATAGTATAATTATTATTATTATTATTATTACTACTACTATTATTATGATTATTATTTTTATATTAGGATTTTAAAAATGTTTTCTTAAAAATGAAAATGGATTCTTTTTAGAAATATTAAATATTTTGTTTAAAAATATATAACTTGATAGTAAATTATTTATATTCAAAATAATTATCTTTATTCCTATAAGTGCGGAGTACTCAACAAAATTTAAAAACCCTAATATATATTTTTTGTGTTTTCATATAAATTAATGTGAAAAATTAAAAAAAAAATTAATCGAGCTAGCTCGAGCTTTTCACGAGTCAAACTCGAGCCGGTATTTTGAGCTCGTTAAAAATTTCCGAGCCGGCTCGGTTCAATAAACTTTAAGCTCGAACCCATCCTGGCTCGGCTCGGCTCGGCTCGGCTCGTTTACGGCCCTAGTGGAAAAGAGTAATACGTATGGTGGATTTGCCGCATGCATTTAAGTCGGTAATTTGGAAACATGAAATGAAAGTAGATACATAATAAAAGCTTTATATATGTATGTATAATGATTATTTGAATAAGTTTTCAACCTAACATAAAGACAATACAAATATCGACACACAAGCATAATAAGATAAATACATATTTGGACGAGTAACGTTATGACAATGCTTATTTGTTTTGTCCTTAAGTGATTTTTATTATGGCTTAACATTTAAGTTTAAAAATTTCTTAGATATGTGGTTTTAATCATATAATTTATTTCCTATGTGGGTATACACATGAGTTAAAAAAACAAATGCATGATTCGAAGGAAAACGTTGTTTTTATTCTAATTGTTAAATACTTGTTTAATTCAACTATAAAATTAACTTATTATGTTATGAAATGTGTTTTGATAATATCGAGTTTGCATATCATCTTTAAATTTATCAAGGGGAAATTTGTCACCATTTTAATTTCTTAATTTAGGAATTATTTTCCCACAAGAAGTTTCTTAATCGTCAATTTTGAAAATGAAACCAATGCGTATATATAAGACATAAAATATTATATAAAATCAATAACTTAGAACAGTAACAATATTACAAGTTTACAATTGTTTTGGAATGTCTCTTTGAAGCAAAACCATTGTACGTATTTGGACATTGTAGAAGTAGTTCCTCAATTACAAACCGAATGAAGTGTTTAGTCAAACACTTAACTTAGTCAAATATTTACATAGTAACCAGATTCTTTCAAACATTTAAGAAATAGATAACATAGAGTCAATAATATTATCAAAATTTTATAATATCAACTAGGAGAAAAGTCGAATTTGGATGAAAACTCAAAGTACCAATTTTAGTTAGAGAAAACAAAATATATGTTTTTCTTCATATAGTTAATTACGAGTTCGTTCTTGTATATTAAATGATTTTTATCTATACAAATAGTTCATTTTTAATTCCCTAAATTGAAGATAATGGAACTAACGAATCCAACTATGCCTTATTGAGTTTCATCTTCAAATTATGTATAATATTCGCTACCTTATTCAATTCTCGGATACATCCATATAAAAGAAATATTAGTTACTTTTTAGTTTTTCATTTGAGAATTGAGATGATGAATATTCTCTTATGGCTTCAAACTCTTTTCTATTCAGCATAGAATTTTTTTTTATATCTCTTGCGCATTCTACATATTTTACTTATGATGTAGTTGGTCTTATGATTTAATAATTTGATCTTAATGTTTTGAGTTTGGGATTTTTAAAATCTTAGGTTTAAACCTGATTTTATAGGTTTTTTAGTGGTGGGTTTTATTTATGATAATATTATTGAGTGGGTCAAATTCAATATTGACGACCAACATCCCATTTCAAAAAAAACTCAATCAATTAATGTGTGTAGTTTCAAATGTCGTTTATTATTTTTTTATTTTTTTTGGACATGTTGATGGACGAGTAGAGTAGTAGACACATCACTATGCTTGTTAATATGGCATTTGATGTCAGCCTAGTTATCTAAGTGCAAGTAGATGTGACATGTCATATCGTTTTGATTGTCCACATAACAATAGGTGTGTGGCATGTTATGTTTATTATTGTCACACTCTCATCCTAAACATCAATTCATTTGCAAATGTTTGATAACTAAATACCCTAAACATCAATTCATCTACAAATGTTTGATAAGTAAATACACATAGGTCAAACAAACAAACGTACGGAAGAAAAACAATTTAGAAGTTTAAAAATCTTAATATACACAAAGGGAATTAAAGCAAAAAAACAAAGGCAAAAAGAAGAACATGCGTTTACAGATATAAGTCCATCTCTATTGACAATTATACATTTTGGCATTTTGCCATCAAGTAATATAACAATACAATCGATACAATAAAATAAATATTATAACTAGCAGTTAGTTAGATATTCCATGATTTGGAATTATTTAATTACTAGTTTATGCATAAGAAAAGTATAGTATATTCAATTTAAATAAAAAAGTTAAGCATGTTAAATGCAGAATTATATAAGTTATTGTTTTATGTAGTTTACTCCTTTTTGGTATATTTAAGATAACAAATTCTATTTTATCCCATTATAAAAACAATATGTGAAATGAACTAATAATTAAATTTGTTATGAAAACAAATGATATTTTAGGTGGGTTTGAAACCACGGGACAAGTGTATATGTGGTCCACGACTCGCATCGATTTTGGGTTCCTTCCAAAGGCCTAATAAGTTTTTGGAAAGCACAAACTGTGACTTCAGTTTGACTGTTCAATTTCTTCACATCACTTGCTCATTTTTATAACATTTCTATGGTAAATACTAAATACAATTTATCCATCTCAAATATAACTCCAATTCTTTGATACCCTCATAATGATTTTGTTAAAACACTATATTTAAATCGATACGTGTTTAGTTCAGTCAAAAGTGATTTCTTAATGATTTATAAAACCTTTTAATTAGTAAGTTTTAACAAAATGTGAAATGATTCAAAGATTGTCTTTTGTTCGGTCAAACTTTTTAGTGGTTCAAGGTTGACAAACAACTCTTAAAAGATCTTTGAAAAGTGTTTAAGGTTTTATAATACGTTACTTCCAAATGAGAAGTCAAAACAATAAAACATACCTCACACATAAAGAAAAGTTGTTTAAGGTTTGAGAAGAATAGGATGAGGCAAACATTTCTTCTATTTTAATTGATAGAAAGACTATCTTTGAAGCTTGGTTACGTACCTTAGTGAAGTCTGTTTCCTCAGCATTGCTGTGAAAGCGTCGTCTGCAGCACATAAGACCATATTTCTAGAATAAACCATAAGAGTTATCAACACCTGAAACCATACTTCAATAGAATACATTTTTGAAATGTGTCCCCAATTTATTTCTAAAGAAGATAATAATATGATTAATATGAGTACTTTTGAATTTGGGACCAATTGAATCATGCAAGAATACCACCATTGCTGCAAGTGACGCTCAGAGAGTGCGGGTTCGAGTAGGTTATAAAGATTATTGTTGGGATAGTAGTCATTTCATATGTATTATTATGAAATTTTCACACTAGACGGTGTGAATGGACAAACATGTTACTAGTAAGTGAATAGTTGTGATCAAATATACAATTTATGGAATTGCAAAAAAAAAAGAAAAAAGAAAAAACCCAAGTTACAATAAATAGTTTCTTCAATCTTACATCAAGTATTAGTTGAGTTGATACTTTCAAGCTTCATCATATAACTCAGAAATACTATTACATAATTACAACCTACCAAAACTAATTAAAAGGATTAAACATCACAACCTTAGCTACAACCAAAACGAAAACTTCCTATTTTCATCACAACAATCAAATGGCTAGAAAATCACAAGTTAATTTTCAAATAAATTCAACCGCATATCTATCTCTTCAACCAGATTTTAATCTTAAACGTTTTAACTCGACTTGGAAACTAGGACTTGAAGATAATGTACGTCGTGCAAGGATCCTAATATCCTCTCTTGAACAATCTCGTGAGATTCGAGCAAGCTCCCACAAAGCACCCCCAGATATCATGTCTTTGGCATTCACTTCTAAAATTCCAAAAGATGATTATAGTAAGGAGGAATGAAATGTAATGTGGTTGTTTAAATAACTAATCAATTGTAATATACCATGTTGCGCCAGGTGGCAAAGAGCAAGCTCTATATGCCGCCTGATCGGTGAGACTTCATTGTTGGCATTTTTTACTAACCACGCAAGTGCACCATCTTCAATCAGGAGGGATTTCCCGCTTTTAATTCCTGAGAATTGAAAAGACAGATTAAACCAGATAAGCATGTGGGCCCACACAATTACTAAAACTGATCAAAGCTTGCTAGTGTGTCAAGAAAATACCTTGAGTGGACGCTCTCGACTCGCATTTTGCAAAATTGGCAATTCCACGCGCAACTTGAGCAAGAACATCTGGATGTCTACATCTCACCATACTTAATAAGGCCTTAATACCACCTTCAGCTCTTAACACTAGCTGCAGTTTGTCTGAATTCTTTTAAATTATTAGTAATTTGAAACAAGTTAATGTTATATGAGTTTATAATTTAAAGTTAGTTACTACCGTTGCCGCAAAGGTTAGCAATGGCGCCAGCCACCATTCGGAGAGTTTGAGGATCGTCAGCATTTTGTGCAGTCATTGCTAGCAAACTAATACCCCCTTGAGACATTATAAGCTCCTGGTTGGTTTCTGCAAATGTATTTCATTATTTAACTTATGGACATGTAACAGCATTAAAACGCAAAAAAAAAGGCAAGTAGATTACCGTTCATTGCTAGATTTGCAATTGCGCCTGCAGCGACTCTATGGATATTCTCATCCTCAGAGCTTGTAAGAAGAGATAACAAGGATGTAAGACCACCAGCTTCTACAATCTTTTCCTGATTGGTTCCTGCTCAAATACAACAGATCCAATCATCAGTGTTTGAGAGTTTGGATGACCAATTACCTGATTTTTAGTGGTCAATGAAAAAGTTTCACCGCACATGCAACAAAACTTATTACACTAGGGTGAACAAAAATTACCAGTTCACCTACCCATTAAGCAAATTTATGAAACTTACATTCCAATTACCAGAATGATTATAACAAATGTCACGTTTGGTCATGTATCTATCATTTTTTTAAATAATACATATCACTCAAAATATGATCATCTGATTATTACAGTTTAGAGCAATACAGCACATCCAAACCCTATCTTCCATGATATTTCATAGTTGATTATCTGATTTTGATTACTCAATAACATATGAGACTATGAGTCATTTGAAGAAGCATCCAAACACCCTCATTAAAAAGAAGCATACCTTCAGCTGCCAAATTTGCAATAACTTTCACAGCATGGATCCGCACATCAGGGTCTTCTGCTTCCAGTAATGATAAAATCTTTTGCAGTCCAACTGTTGGTGAACATTTTTCACATATAAGCTATACCACACATGTATAAAACCAAAATATATTAATTACCATTTGCAAAGAAAAATAATAATTACCTTGCTCAAATAATTTCGCCACGGGGCCCTTTTCTTGCTCCCCTGAATATTTTATCTGTGGCTGCCTAACTGGAGAAACGAGCGAACCTATATCTCCGGTCATGTCTACACTGTGATCACCACTGTCCAGCTGTTTTCTTGTCTAACAAGTAAAAGATATACAGTCAGACATTTAAAAATCATGCTTTATTCTTATGTGCATGCACATACATCCTCATCAGCACCATATACCTCATCAGCATCAAAACTTAATTGCAACAGTCGATTTTGTAACACAGATATTTCCTCTTCAAGCCTCTCCCTGTGATGAACCTCATCTTCCAGCATCTTGCGAAGCTTTAAGATTTCAGCATTTCCTGACACCTGGCAAACCCGCACTATATATGTTGTTCGCGGCCATATGAAAAAGGAATATATGGGTTTATACTAATTACAAATTTGTACCTCTGATCTTTTCCATTGGGCGACTTGATTTTGAAGATTTTTAACCTCTTCTTCTGCAGCTTTTCTTAAGAGTGTTTCATTCTGCAGTAACTTCTTAACCTCAGCAAGTTCTTCATTAGGTTTATTATAAAGGCTTTCTTCTTTAAGTTTATTAACTGCCAATTGCTCTTCAAGCTTCTTTATCGCCTCCATACAGTCTCTTTGATATTTCAATCTTTCCTTCTGCAGAAATAACACATAATAAGATAAGAAAGAACAGTATTTGCTTTATACCGAAGAGCATCAATATATTATATTTCATGTAATTACCTCCAAAGTATCAGCAAAACTTTTTTCAGCTTGAGATATTTGTTTCTTTGCTTCAAGTGAGATTTTTTCAATCTCATCTTTATATACTTTCTGCTGCCTTTCATGTTGTGCAATGAGAGATTCTACTTGTACATCAAGCTTTCTAGCCAAACTTTTGTAATCAAACTCTTCCTTTATCTTCAACATATTTTCTACCTTCATAGCCTGTCATTAAAAATATTTAGAAAAAATTGGTGAAATTCACTTTAAAATTGTATTAGTGAGTTTAAGCTTACTCTTTGCCCAAACATGATAGTACTTGATGTCTCCCCCCTGTGACGAGGGGATGGACCAATGGTTATAACAAGAGAAGTTCTTGCTGTGCCTGCAAAAGATGTTATAACATTAATATGAATCTCTACATATAATAAAACCAAACATATAGCAAATAAAGTCATATATAACATTGATAAATCACCTCCAAATGAATCTCGAAGCAATCTTGTAAGCTTGGAATCACGAACAGGAACATGCGAACTGTTTTCCGCCAATGCATTTATACATTTTCCAAGTGAGCTTAATGAAAGATTTATCGATTTAGCTTCCTCTAAGGTATGTCCTTCACTGCCTAGAAAATAACATCACAATGCATGAAATCAATATAAAATCTATCCCTATTTGTAAAGATATCCATTTATGGATGTTATATAGTAAGATATGGTTTGATACCTGACTTATCAATACGCTCAGACCCAGCAAGATCCACGACAATAAGCTTGCCCTTACGTACAACTGGTGCCTTCATTGTTCTATTCATATGGAACTTGCCACTAACATTTTCACCAGAACTACCCACAGACTTCTTAACATGAACCTGCAACAAAAGTGGAGTTCAGGTGATATTTATGTTATTAGTATTTTGAGTTCAAACAGAGATGGTGACATGGGCCAATTTTTTAAGAATGATGGTATAAGGTTATCTTTTTAGCTCTAACCAGTAAAACACATAAACTCAAAAAAAGATATCTTAACTGGAACATCTGAACATAAACCCTCATACATCATTCCATTAAAAAAAAATTATCGAACAATATGATACTTGACACACTAATTATGTTTACAGATAAAGATAAAAATTTGGACAAAAAGTATTTTAGCGAGCAAGACGTGTACAAAAGATTTACTTGTTATGACCCGAATCATATTTTCATCTTGTTAATGAATGTCTAATGTAATTTAATATTTCGCATAAGCCTTAATCCTATTACATGTTATCAAACCTGTAAATCCATTCACTCTTTTTTATATTTGAAGCACATATCTCCTTTTGATGAATGACCAGAAGATCCACTTATAAATAATGAATATGAATATTATATATTCAAACCCTTTTCTTATCATTATAACCAAATCTCTAATATTTAGGATATATGATGAAAATTTCCACATAGTATTGTGAAAAATGAGTGGCAATTTGAGATATGAAACAATGACTATTAAATAACAAAATATTAATATGGGATCTCACCATCAAAATGGCATGACTACGAGAAGATTCAGTATTGAGCTTCGTGTTAGCAGCAAACCGATGTGCTTCACCTAACCGTAGCAGTTCAACAAAACTTTGTTGGTCCCTAACCTCTATCAAGCTAGCGCCAGGGAGTGTAATATCTCCACTTTTTGGATCTTCCACAATGCTTAGATTATCATTAGCTGGATCAAGAAGATCTTGTATCGTCTCCATGTATAGCTGCAAGCATCAATACACAAGCCTAAATAACTAATCAAACCATACATTAGATGGAAAAACATTGTTCTATAATCTGACACTAACCTGTATATATGACACAAAGATAGAATCTGTTTCAGCTAATATATCTTCCACTGCACGAACCATTATTCCTCGTGCAGAAGTATCTTCATCGCCAAGTTTTCCGAGCGTGTAAGTTTTCCCAGTACCAGTTTGTCCATATGCCATAACAGTACCATTACATCCATCGAGAACACTCTGCAAAACATAAAACAGATAACTCATAACTGCATTCTCAAATAATCACACTCTTTGTTAACTTACGAGTTAAATAAAATTATAAACCTCCACAACAGGCTTTGCTACAACTTCATAAACACGCTTTTGTGACGCGAACTCAGTAAGAACTTCATCAAATTCAAATGTATCCGAATCCCAATTATTCCTTCTCAGTTTCAACCTTTTAAGCTGAAATTGCACAATAAGAATGTAAAACGGAACTGGTAAGGTTATTAACTGCAGAATAATCTGATAAACTAAGCTAAAAACATGTGATCAGATTACCTCAGGCTGCAATTCCACACAATCAGCAAAATCAGCATCTGTTGAGAGCTCCTCGCTGTTTCGTGGCCTTAATCTCACAGCCACTCGAACTCTCCCAGAAACTAATGTGTAAAAACAAAGATAGAATTAACAATCCCTAAATTTCACCAATATCCCTAAATCACAATAGCTTTTTACTGAATTTCATTAACATATAGAAACATATTACAATTTTTCAGAAATATGGACATATACTTGCACAATGAACGCATAACCACAACCAAATCATACACGTGTAAACACACACATACAGTACAACAGTAAATCGCAATTATAGAGATAAAGCTAACAAACGTGAAAGAGAGAGAAGAAGAGAGACCTCCGGGAGCATCCTTGTGAAGTGCAGCGGCGGAATTGCCACCGGAGCCGGTGCTGTTCCGGCGGATGGCAGAGGCTACCGACGGCTTAGATTTGTAACCAGAGGAGAAGATGATGAGGATGAAGATGAAATTGACTTGGTCTTCACACCTCCATTCTTGTAAGTGTGATTGTTAGCCATGATTATGACAGATTCATAATAATAATAATAATAATTATGCTTCAGAAGCACCTGTTGTTCACACACACACACACAGTGAGAAAAAGAAGAAGAAGAAGAAGATGATGATGATTTATGGGGGAGTTGAATTTTGATTTTTGAAGCAAAGAGAGAGGGTGGGTCGTGGGGTATCGTGGTGGGGGTGGGGTCATGGGTTTCTTGCACTTTAATTTCATTTTTCTTCGCCGCTGAACTAACGTAATTATCGGGGATGTAGGATCTTTTTCGGAATCGGATTCGATTATGAATTAAACGTCTTACAGGTTAATTGGTTGTTACTTTGATCGAAATGATTAATATCATTAATAATAGGAAATCATAATCGTTTGTATATATTTAATTTAAAATAAAGTTTGATAATGCTGTATTTTTTTATGAATTTGCGTTAAATAAAGATTAAAATATAAATACTTAAATAACCGTCATGGATCACTAGATTGATTAGTCCGAAAACCCTTTTTGATTCGTTCGGTTTACAAGTCCGACTAGCTGAACTTTTTGGTTCTTGAAACACTTGGTACAAACAAAAAAGAACATGCATATGTTTAACTAAACTAATATTTGATCTATAATCTTATATTTTTCATATAGATCACATGTTTGGGTTCTTTTGTTTCAAAAAGCATTCCTCCCTGGTTATTGTTGATTATTAAACTATACGTCAAAACAAGAGGAGCTATCAACCGCTACCAATTTACATTTCCTTTGTACAAACTTTAGTGGTCCTGAATCCTCTTTCTATGTTAGATTACTTTATTTTCTTGGTGTTTAAGTTTTGTTTGATTAAAAATATAAAGTAACCTTTTATATGTTAAGGCTCAGCTAATGTTTAAAGTATGATATTAATTGGTTGTGTTTACAAGATAGTAGATCGAACTAACACGAACACGATAGTTTGACATGAGCCCAAAATCATGTTACGCATGAAGACGAATACAAAACAACTTTTCATGAGTTTACACAGACAACTCATTCAACGCAAAAATTAACATAATTTTATTTTCTAGTACTATAAAGTATAAACTTATGTACCAAAAATACAAAATGTATATAAAATAATTACACATGTACCGTAAAACACAATCCAGCTTTTCTTTAATTTTTGAAGTTTGAATTCAAATATCTAATATATATATTTTTGTAAAACTAAAAGCATTGGATTAACCTGTGAGCCATTCAAGTCAACCCAAACATGACCATGTACAGTTAAATAAATATCTCCATAGATTAACCTGAAACTAGTCCGAACTAGTGAACTCGTTTACACCAATCCAAACACCAGAAGTCATGTTACATTCGCGTTGTATATTCGTTGTTTTTCATGTCAAAAATTCACATCACTAGTTTAAACACATAAGTTTAGTGGATGAAGTATATGATTTTGAATCCTTGGGGTTCGAAGCGAGCTAATGCTCAACGTTAGGGGACCTTCAGCCACAACCTTCTGAAACATTACAATACCAATTACCAAATTTGTGTTTCTAAAATGACCCACAATTACACGAAGAGTCACGTGGGGAACGTTCGTACACTTAAAATGACCTGAGTGCCCCTGAAAGGTTCCGTTTGGAGACCTCACATCAAATAAACGCATTCATTATTCATTCATAAACAAAAATATTAGTGGGATAAAGCTAATATCTTTTTTAATGATTCCACATTTGAATATTATATTTTTGATAATAACTTTTGGAACGTAAGAAGTGTTTTCACATATAAATAAATAATTTCAACCAAAGTTTATAGATGAATTAAATAAAGTATGTGAAATGTAAAAGTAAGATGTTGATTTCTTTTATCAAGTTTATTTGTTCTTGTGTACCGGACTAGAGAGGATTTTAGAGGTCTTTGACATCTCAGCATGTAAAGTTTTCTAGTTATAAAGATATCTAAAGTCGTTGGTTCACATTACATAATTAATGCATTTAGAAATGGTTTAGAAGATCAAAGATAATATACATGTTCAAGCATATTAAAAAGGGATTTATTCGTTGTTTGAAAATTTTTATTTTGGGATTAATTAACTTTTTCTTGAAAATTGTTAATATTTATACAAAAAAATAAACAATAAGATGTGATGCTTTGATGTATGATACATTTTAGAATTTAAACCTTCAACTAAATTAAAAAAAAATATTTAACATTCCTGATATGAATAAAGCACGTATATTTTATTTAATGTTTGAGTAAATTACTATTTTAGTCCCTAAGGTTTGACAAAAATTATTATTTCAGTCCAATAGTTCATTTATTACATTGACGGTCCAATAGTTTCAGCCTTTGTTTCATTTGACCCAAGTTACTAACACCGTTAGCATTTATTCTGTTAACCAATGTTAAAAGACTTTTATGCCCTTAAATTAAGTAAAAACCCTCCCATCTCCCACCCCACCCATATCTCCCTCTCTCTCACACACATTATCTCTTTTTTATCTTTTTTTTTTCTCTCTCACACATCCACACTTTTTTCTCTTTTAAAATTCCACAGCACCACCATCTCCAAAAACAACAACCACCACCATAGCTTATCACCACCAGCACCAAATCCGGACACAAAACACCACCCCCTAACCCACCCTACCCCCCCAAACCACTTTCTATTCTACTTTTTCTCTCTAAACCCACCGGAAAAAAAATTACCCCACCTTCTCAAGCCTTCTACCGTCGAGAAAGACCACACAATGCCGATCACCTCCACTACTCTCATGATCTCAATCTCGTTGTTTGGATGAAGTCAAGCAAAAACCGAGAAAGACCATACCACCACCTCGAACGGATCTGGTAGGTTTCTCAAATGTTAGGGTTTTCAGGGTTTTCTCAAATGTCGATGGTGGGCAGGTGTTGACGGTAAGGTTTCTTTGGAGTGTGAAACGGCAGTGAAGGAGAAGGGTGGTGGTGGTTCGTAATGGTGGTGTTTGACTGAAAGTGAAAAAGAGAGGTGGTGATGAAGATAAAACCCCCAAATCAAAAGGGAGTGTGATGAAGGTTTGGGGATTTCTGGAAGATTAAAGAGTATAAGGAATGATGGTGGGGTGGTGATGGTGGTGGTGGGTGGAGGTTGGTGACGGTGGTGGACTGCACACATTTGTGGTTATGAAGATGATGATGACATATAAGTATAATAACATTATTAAAATTTAAAGTAATAATAATATTGAAGGGTAAAAGCTTTTTTTATTCAATCACAAGGGTAATATGGTCATTTCAGACTAACTTAACAAAAAAAATTATAACGGTGTTAGTAGCTTGAGTGAAATTAAAACAAAGTCTGAAACTATCAGACTGTCAGAGTAATAAACAAATTATTAGACTGAAATAACAATTTTCGTCAAACCACAAGGACTAAAAGCGTAATTTACTCTTAATGTTTTTATGAATGTAAATATATAATTTGTCAAGAATGGCCTACAGAATTTAAATATGACAAAAAGAATCTCTATTAAATCAATTTTTAAGATTAATCAAAGGTTTTATTTCTCTTTTTAAAAGGTACTCTTCACTCTAATATCTTATAAATTTTCAATAAACAAATGCAATAACATATATTTCATGGCATCACTAAGACACTAATTTGTTTTGACTGATCATTGAAGATCTATTGTTTTTTATATTAATATCTCATCTAGTTTCATATATATTTCATGATAAGTAATTAAAAAAAAAGTTAATAAGAAGTTTCAACCTGCTCTTTCTTAAAGTTAACTTAAGATAATTCTGAATTCATTTTGGATTAAATGAGGAAACATGTGAGAACCAAAAATATATGGAATAACATATCTGGTTGATCTATTTAAAGCATAAATTAAATAATTAGCAAATGATGGATTAATGCCTAAGCGACATGTCAAATCTGCTTCTAATCACTACCTTACAAGTTAGAGCAATTTCTTCCTTGTATTAGATTTTTTTTTCTGAAAAGTATAACATTGTTATTTTCAACTTGAAATTATTAAAAACGTTCTTATAAACAAATACCTCATCCCTGAATGTCTATTGCTATCCACTTTAATCTTTATACGGGATATATCTTCATATCTCTTGAAATACATGTTAAAAACTTATGGTCATGTTATTATTTTATGATATAACTTGACATAAATAACTTGCAATGTTTACCAGCAAATACATTTTACCTTCCGTCGTTGTGTACCTTGACCATAATTAAAAACAAGTGTATGTTACATCATATAATTTATCTTTACCAATATCCGGTTGTTAAAAAAACATTTTCTTTATGGGTACATACAACAACTAAAAAACGCGGGTCTAATATGCTAATACTTTATAATATATAGATCATTTTAATGTCTTTTTTCTCCTAAGTTTATAAGATATGAATTCGAATTTAGTTGTTTATAATAATGGCTTTTGAAACTACCATAACATTTATTTAACGCTTAACTTTCGTTCTCTTTCATTTATAATATTATTATCTAGATTATAAACATGTGTCATTTATAATATTATTATCTAGATTATAAACATGTGTGTCATAGTGATACTTATTTTTATAAATTTAATTCATAAATCAATTATCAATTATATAAGATAAATAGATAATGTGTAAACGTACTGAACTATAACATGGGTAAGTATAATAGAATTATAACATGACATGATAATTAATTTGCAAAAGTAGCTACCAACCACAATATATATAAAAAAATGAGCTTTTTCATGCAATTTAATTGGGGTTTAGAAAAAGGCTGGAAACCTTTAATATTAAATTTTGTCAAAAACTTTAGTATTAGTTTAAACTAGGTTTTCATCTCCACGCGTTGCGGCAGGATACCGTCTCGATTATAAATATCAAAATACAGATATAAAAAATGTGTCATGACAACTATTACTCGAATGTAAAACCTAAAACATCCCATGTCGTAAAAGCTACCATCATGTAATATTATTTACATATATTTTGTGCGTTTCGTCAGGTACCTAAACTGTATCAACAATTGCTATAGCCTAAGTTAATAAAAATACTCGAATTTTAATACGTCTTTGTTTTTAAAAAAAATATATCGGAACATTAATGAAAAAACTAAAAACAAACACGTATTCCATTTATCCAAAAGAAAAAAATTAGCACGGAAGTTATTACAGAAAAATAAAATCATTATAAAAGTCAAACGGGTTAAAAACATATATATTATAGTATAAGACTTGAAAATGGAAATATAAAATATAAAGGACATATAAGCACATGACTTTAATGGTCAACTTGCAAATCCAAAAAAATTAGTGGCAAAAAGTTCAACTTTTCTAAAATTCACTGTAGCACTATAGTTGTTATTTAATATTTACTGTAAGGGTGTCCGCGCAATGCGACGGAACAACACTTTACATCCGATATTTGTTTTTAATATTTATTTATTTTTGTAGTATTTTTAAAAAGTCTATTATGTTTTTTCTAATATAAAATTTCAAACATCAAATAAATAGATTTCGCATAACTACCTGTATATTTACATATTAACTTATTGTATCTCACAAATTACAAATTGGTTTAGCAAAAAATAATGTAAAAAATAGCGTAAAACGTTTAAAAAATCACAGGTTACAATTGTAGTCTTGAAAAGTTTTTAAACATGATAGATTAAAAGATATAACTGAAATTTTAAACAACTTATGTTTTTTTTATTTTTGGATAGATAATATAAAATATTATATAGTTGTTAGTAAGTGTAAGATTATTATGTAACTAAATTACAAGGGGTAATATGTAAATAATGTTATAAATAATAATTTGCCCTTAAATAGTTCAAATTTGTTAACATTTTACGTAAATGTTAGTAAGTTTAGGGTTATTATGTAAATAATTGTAAGAGAATAATTCGTATATAATGATATCATTACTATTTTACCATTAAAAATGATTGTACCTTATACATTAAATAAAGTATGTATTTTTAATTTTAGGATATTTTAAAATACCCCTCCTAAATGTTTTATATATAGTATAGATAATAATGTTTATATTTTCCTTATTTAGTAAATCTATTAACCAAAATAGTTGTTTAATTTCTTAACATCGATTTAATAAACTGTTGTTTTATATTCTTCCTAAAATTGTTTAATTTCATAGAATATATGGTTCTTACCCACCTTATGATATTAATTATCATTTAGTATATCTGTCACTTTCTAAGTATCGTTTCATTCTTATTCTTTAACGTGTAATCTTCTGACTACTTTTTTTCTTCCAAGTTCCAACAATTACATAGATATTGTAATTAAGTTGTTGCTTATCTATAGCTTGAAGATTGTCACAAGGGGAATTATTTGTATTCTTGTCGTTTCTATTTTATTTGTTTTTCAAGTAGAACGTTGTGCTGGTAGTAGTAATAAATATAAAATTATCAAAATATGTTTGAAAGAGATAGTTGTACCATATAACCTGAAAAAGAAGTTGTATAGGGACACATTTAGGATAAGGAAAATGGTCTAGCAATGAACAAGAAAGCATAGTCAAAGGACGAAACATGTCCACGAGGACAAACGTTCTACATAGGAGATGCATCATGTAAGGAAGATTTGTGTGGGGAGCGTGTCATCAAAGCAATAGTTAGCATTGACATATGTTCTTAGAGCCATAGCTATATCTGAAATACTCATCGAATTGAATGACACTATTGGCCCTGAACTAAGTTTTGAAACCATTGTTAACCCAAAATTTATCTTGTGAGCTATAGTTAGTTATGAGAGTGTGCTTTGACGTGAGAGGAACAACTTGTCTTTCATTATAAAATTAAAAGGTAATTTTTTTTTTGTAATTAACTATGATGTCTTAAGTAATTAAAGACATACAAAACAATGTCAATCAACTAAGGCTTTTATAAAAATATAATTGTAACTGTATACATTTTTAGATTATGTGATGATTCTAGGATATTTGTGTCCATTTAGTTTTAAATGATACCATACAACCTAAGTTTTCATAAGATTTTCCAAAGTGAAGTTATTAGAATCATAAATGATTAAGCTTCCCTTGAGGTCTATGGTTTAAGCCTCTTGTACGACGGATTGAGTGTATGATATTGAATAGACTAGATAGATATGTAAGTTATCGTTCTAAATTTTTTTTTTCTAAACTTGTTACAATTATCTTGTAAACCATTTCATGTCTCCTAAAACGATATTAAATGTTTTTCATAAAGGAAAAATGACCAAAACCCTCCATTGTCTCTCTTTTCAACGAATAATAATTCTTCATTTTCTTAAGTTTTTTTTATAGTACCTTTATTTAATGAATGAAACTTTATACGACGTGTTGTCCCATCCATGGCTGTTTAAGGGAAAAACTTGATTTTACTTCAAGTGACTAGTTTCATTGTCATGTAAAATTACCCATTAATCCATTATATAGAAAATAGGAAATAGATTACACAAAAACAAAAAATATAATACTAATTGGTACAAATAACACATATAGTTAACCATCTATTAAATAAGATGAGTTCCATTTTAGCAAAGGTACTTAACCATATCACATGTGGGCAGTTGAAACATCTTTATCAAAATTAAAAAGTGAACCCATCCCCCATCTATTCATTCATAGTTTGCTTTGTGTACTATCTCCTTAGAAAAGGGTGATGTCTTTACTCCTTTCCATAAAGGCTTGATCTCCATAGATTTGTTTTAACATAATCATTCAAATCATACACACTGTATTAGGTTTGATCTCCTTTCCATAAAGTCTTCCGCAAAAGAATCAATAAAGTAGTTGATTTTGGTTGCCCAAATACATAGTTCCACACAAACGTAACGACCTATGAGCCTGTGATTTCGTCAAAAGTGTCTATAAGAACATATAAAGCAACACGTCTTAATCAAACGTATTAATTCTTCAATCTTATCTTTATGTCATTTGCATCACTATGCTTACAATGATTTCCTTCCATTTTATACTCTATTTGATTTAAAGTTATCATGTAAAATAAACTGTTCGTTAATTAATAATTTTCAAACTTTTATATGTTGAGTCATATTCTAGGGGCATAGTGTTGAGTACTATAACTTTTGTAACACTTCTTGTTCGACTTCCACTAAATTGCAGGCTTTCTTAAGAAAGCTTCATGTTCCCCACCATACCATTGTTAATGTTGAAAGCACTCTTGACACAATAAAGCCACTAGCATGGACCTTTAGCTACATGTGTCATTAAAATTTAAAAGGACTTGTGCATTATGGTCATCTATTTTAATTGATTTTTAATTGAGGTAATGTCAAATGGACCCAACTAGTGTTCTCATCTTTTCAGCTGATATTAAAGCAGTAAACTTTTCCATATAACTTCTTATTACATGGTCACAAATCACATATAATTGTGTCTTTGAATTACTAGAGTGACAGAGATTTACTACAACGGTACAACTAACTTTTTACACCAAGTCACTTTCCGCATGTATTGAACCTAAAGAAGAGACAGCCAAGCACAAAATGCTCCTAGATCCATGTATGACGCTTTCATTGGTTCAAAATAATTGCTCCATCAATACAAACCAACTTTTATAATTGGTTTAGAAAGTTAAGATGATTATTATATGTATAAAGAAACAATGGTGCAAGAATAGTGCCGCTTGACAACTCAACCCCAGCCGTGGGCTCTGCCCCTTGGACCCCGCTATCAGGGTCGCTGCCCTTGGACCCCGCCAACCCTTTTGCAACCCCCATTACTTAGAGGTTTCGCCCTTAAAAAAGTTTTCAATATAAAAGATCATAATAAACTCAACACAAACATGCATTTTGCACATCTTAACTTGTTTGATGGATGTTATAATCACATTGGTTATTAGTCAATTTAGTTACACTAAAATATCTAGCAATTATTAGTAACCTATAAATTTGATTATCTGACTTGACGTTATTGGAACATCAAGAGTTTCAACTTCAAAGAATATGATTTGATTATCGTGTATTCATTACTGGACAACGAAAGATGCTCCATTTGGGGCATTTACAGATTGCTTTGTGTATATCTTGTATAAACTTTAAGTTATTATATCTACTACAAAACCATATTAGTATGCTAATAGTCTTTTTTTGTATACAATTTCTAACTTACTGGAAAACTATAATAGGTTTCTTCTATAGTCTAATACTCTATTTAGTTGGTTTTAATTAGCAATAGCTAGGTTCAAGCATATATTGTTATGGCTTGATTTCATAAATATACTTATTGTCCTTCAATATTGTGATGGTTTGATTTGACACATGGTGATTTTTGTCACCTTTAAATTTTCACCACTAATCTTTATTTACAATCTTTAGAAAAAACCCTCCCGTCATTGAAAAAAAATGGAGAAACCCTCTCGTGAAGCATACAACAAGCAAGAGCTTTTTAACCACCTATTCTATTAGTCAAGTGCTAGCACACCCTTCTTTACAAAAAGCATCTGGCTTAGCGTCACCAGTATTGTTGCTTGTTTTGTAGTCTTTCTTCGGGTTCGTATAGTTGAGTTTCTTGTTCACCCACGACAGAGAGCCTTACTAGGCATGCGGCCATGGCTCAGAGCACACTTCACACAACAGTCCCACTTAAGGTTGACGTATAAACTCAGTCAATCACTATATACCAATCACTCAATCACTCTTTTCTTTAGGCCAAGTTTAGTTAGTTTCATCTAATTTTGGCTTCCTTCACATGTTTTAGACCACATTCTTCTTAATCCTTGAGCTTCATTAGCTTGTTCAAAACATTGAATCCTCTGAGGTATTGAAATGAACTTCACATTTAATTTTGAAAATTTTGATTAAACAAAAAATTTCTTTTCAGGTTAAAAGTTCTTAGAAAATTAAATTAATTATGATAAGTGATGAATCAGAAATTTCTATCCGTCTTTTGCTACGGAAGGAAGCCTTCGTTTCAGCAGCTTTTAATGGCAAAGTAATTACAGGTTAACCGTAAAAAAAGACATACCGCGTATCTTCCTAAGAATTTAATTTGATAGAAAAAATTTAGTTTTGAAACATTCTTCATCAACAGGACAGGGAGCAAGCTCGCTCTTCCGAAGAATCTATGGTAACGTGAGAAGCCAAGTTTCTAATTTGATAGAAAAAATAGTACTTGTTTAATTTTCCTAAGCACGGGATCCATTATTACTAAACCCTTCATCTTCTTAAATAAAAAAGAAAATAATGAAAGAAATAAAAGTCATTAATTGTTGTTCTTTCTCTTCAACATCTCATTGTTGATAATAATCTTGCATTATTTCTCCATTGTATAACCAATTTGAAAAGGATTCAAGACATACTTAAAAGACGAACACAACTTGACTTTCAAAAAGATCTAAAATTTACCGACGTTAATATCGACACCACATCACAATTCACAATATAAGCGTATTAATGACTATTTGTCCAAACATCATTCAATAATCAATATAGTAACTATGGAGTTAATATATAGACAATAGTCACAATACCAATCAAACCTGCTTTTCTTCTATAAAAAAATAAAATAAATCAATACACCACATCCTACTTAATCAGACCGTAACACCAATCAAATCCGGTCCACCTTATCAGCTTTAATAACCGGTTCGCAACCGCTATAGCGTCTCGACCGGTTCTCTTAAAATCAAACTCACAATCATGCTCCTCAGGGTACCTATGGCTCCCACAAAACACCTCCCCACACCTACACTTAAACCCCATCACACCCACCTTCTTCCTACAACTCCGGCACCGGTTCGCCGCCGTAGCTTCCGCCACCGTTTCAACCACAGTCGCCGGAGACGACGAACAAACAGCCGTCTGTGAAGAGAAAGACACCACCCTGTTCACCAGCTTATCCACGGCGGCTTTAGCTGAAGCCGTTTGCTCGTCTTTGATCCGTTGGTCTCGGAAACACTTGGAGCAGAGGTTCATCGTCGCCGCCGAGCCGAAGAAGCCGCAGCCGTTGGCGCAGAGTGCCGGCTGGAAGCTTGTAGCGTCGTTCATCTTGTTGGCATCAGAACCCATTACGATCTTTATATCTTCTGTAAGATTGAAGTCACAAGATTATTGTTATGAGATCTAATTTGCTTTCAATTGAAATCAATGAATCGATTGAAATAATGAAACTTGATGGAACACGAGTTGCAAGAGTCAAGAGGTGTGTTGTATTTATAGGCGAAAGGGAGAGAGATTATTTTGACTTTTTATAGTCAGAGGTAATCGGTAATGACGGTGGGGATCGCTTAAAAACCTATAATGCCCCTTTCTAGAACTGCAACATCTTTATAAACCCCGAGGGTAAATTTGTCTTTTTAGAGCTTAAACCGATATATTTTATTTTGGATAAATATATTAAGAGATTCTTTTCTATTTTACTTCAGAAAACGCTAGGGGCATCAAAAGGTTTCTAGAAGGATCCAAGATTTTCTAGAAGAACAAGAATAATATATCATCCGTTCTGTAGCAGGCACGTTGATGTTACTCGTACTCGATTAACCCGTCCGATCCAAGTTCATTCGTATTAAAAAAAACGACCCGAACAATTGAAAACTGATTAAACCGATTTTTATTCGGGTTAGGTTTCGGATAAACTTTCAAACCTCAAAAACCCGAATAACCCAATCAACCTATATTATAATTAGTAAATTATATGTATACACTTGTTTAAATTATCTAAATTAATCAATTGTTTGAATATAAATATATATTTAAGCATATTTTATAAATTATAAAAGTAAACTAATTTAAATGCGATAGTATTATAAGATTTCAAATGAAAAATCACTAAAACATACTAAGTTGAGTCTATTGTTAAATACCCGAAACCCGACCCGAACAACTCGTTACTCGAACAACCCGAAACCGATTAAACCGAACTTTATTCGGGTCGGGTTTCGGGTACACTTTCAACTCTGAAAAACCCGAACAACCCGAACCGATTAACCCGAAACCCGGTTAACTTACCCGATTAATACCCCTATTCTGTAGTAAAGATTTTGAACAGTTAATCCAAAATGAATAAAAATAAATTTAAAGTTAATTTTTAATTTTGCTTTCGAATGTTTAACTAAAATAACTATATTCCTTCTAAATATTAAAAATACCAATTTACCTTCAAAAGTTTTATATGTTATTTTAATTTTTGTCTAAAAGTTTCATTATTTTAGATAAAACTGAAAGTCTGAAATAACTAATGAAACTTTTGGATTAAAATTAAAACAAATTGTGAAATTTTTGAATGTATATTGATGTTTTTAATATTAAAAAAATGGTAATTTTCAACAAACTTAAAAGAGTAAAATTAAACTTAAAAAAATTTATATACGACGAAGATGCTCATCCTCGATTGCTAAAATTCAGATGGAGATTATGATTTCGATTAATAATATCAACAAGAAGTTATCATAATCAAGAAACTCATTAGATCACAAAATATCATTTAAAGTATTACTTGTTTCTGAACATAAGTAAGAGGTGGTTGTTAGAAATATTTAATTATATGGTTTTGTTACTATTTAATAAGCTAGTTTAATTATTATGTTTTAGTAATTAACCAATAGCTCTTATTGATAAGTTAATGCAATTATCAGTTTTCGATAATTACACTTTAGTCCATTCATGGAAATGTCTTGATGGACGATATTGCTTTTACAGGTAATTATAAATAGGGGGCTTATGATTCTAATTCTTCTTATTGTCCAATTAATCAATCACACACATACATAATTTTCTCTCATCCAACATAGAGACACTATGATGTTTCTCACTCCTAATTTATTTAGCTACTTAAAATCTTAAAAACTTTAAAATTGTTCTATTTAAAATATATATCTAAAAGTTTAAAGATATCATCCCTAAAAGAATAAAAAAATCTTTACAATATAATTAGATAGGCAATAAAAAAATTAAATTTTTAAGTACCCAACTAAATTAGGAGTGAGAAACAATAAAATTTTTAAAACTACACCATTTTAGTAAAATATTTTTCAAAGTACATAATTTTAGTAAATAAGTTTTCAAACTACACTAGTTTGAAAAAAAAACTCATCATATTTGACTTAACCCATTTTCAAACAAAACTTACATCGAAACGTAAACTAATTCATAATTTTTATTCATCTCACTTGTTTTCCAAAATCTTTTTTACATAAAAACGTATTCAATATACCTACATGTACATAAAATTAAAAACGTGATGATTTTTTTCTGTGTTAAAATGTACAAAAGGTATTCCGAGACTTTTTAACGTCAAAGTAACATTTTATAAACTCATAAAATTTGAAAAGTTAAAAAGATGAAATTTATAAGTTGAAGAGAGAAAGCTGAACCTTTTTCTAAGATCAGAAAAGATTGTAATTGTTAATTACATGTTTTTGGGAGTTGGAATTATAGAGTTAACTAATTGTTTTTAAAGTTACGGGGAAGAAATTAAAAGGAAGAATGCTAGGACTAGAACCAAGCACCCCCATTCATATAACTTTAACCAACTAAGCTAGATAAAAATCTAGTTTATCTATATATATCTTAAAAGCGAAGTCGAGTGACCATTCACGGATAGAATAATACGGGCCTATATGAAGGAAAAACCCTCCTTGAGTCAAAAGTCTAAGGGGTGTTTGTTTTTTGAAAAAACCTCTTCCCCACCTCTTCATCTGCGCGCTCGCAGACGCGGGAAGAGGTTTTTACTTCGCAGACTGTTTGTTTTCTGGAAGACATTTCATTAAAAAACGTCTTCAAAACCTCTGCATGGAGAAGAGGTGGAACATGTCTTCACACATCTTCTAACCTCTTCTCTTCACCACCCATCTTTACAACCATCTTCATCTTCTCTTCACAAGCCTCTCGCCGCCCTCCCCCCGCCCCGTCGCCATCGCGCCACCGCCTCCCCGTCGCCACCGCGCCTGCTCCCTTTCGGCCCCCTCCCCTTCGGCCCCCTTCCCCTTCGGCCCCCTCCCTTTCGGCCCCCTTCCCCTTCGCCCCTCCCTTTCAGCCCCCTCCCCTTCGTCCCCTCCCTTTCGCCCCCCTCCCCATCTTCACAACCATCTTCATCTTCTCTTCACAAGCCTCTCGGACGCCCTCCCCCCGCCCCGTCGCCATCGCGCCACCGCCTCCCCGTCGCCACCGCGCCTGCTCCCCTTCGGCCCCCTTCCCCTTCGCCCCCTCCCCTTCGGCTCCCCTCCCCGTCGCCTACTATTTATTTTTTGAAAAGACCTCTTCCCCACCTCTTCATCTTCGCACTCGCAGACGCGGGAAGAGGTTTTTATTTCGCAGACTGTTTGTTTTCTGGAAGACGTTTCATTAAAAAACGTCTTCAAAACCTCTGCACGGAGAAGAGGTGGAACAATGTCTTCACACATCTTCTAACCTCTTCTCTTCTAGAATTGGTTGAGCCCTAACATCTGATTCCATCTCATTCACCACCCATCTTCACAACCATCTTCATCTTCTCTTCACAAGCCTCTTGCCCCCCCCCGCCCCGTCGCCACCGCGCCTGCTCACCTTCGGCCCCCTCCTCTTCGGTCCCCTCCCCTTCGGCCCCCTCCCCATCTTCACAACCATCTTCATCTTCAGATTCAGAACCATCTCGGCCCCGTCGCTTACTGTTTTTTACTTTTTTTTGTTTGATTTGTTGTTTATATGGTTAGTTTGTTTGTATATGTTTAGCATTCTGCAGATGTTAAAAACAAACAGTCTTTTTCTTGCTGACTGCAGACATTTGGTCTACCTCTTCTGTTGCAGATGTCTGCAGATGTGGTCCGCAGACGGCAGACGTTTTCCTGTAGAAAAAACAAACAGCATCGAAGGTGGTGTTTGTTTTTTGGAAAAACCTCTTCCTCACATCTTCATCTGCGCGCACGCAGACGCGGGAAGATGTTTTGAGTGTGCAGACTGTTTGTTTTTTTGAAAGAACGTCTGCATGGAGAAGATCCACTTCTCAGGTATTCTCAACCTCTTCTCTCCTTATCCCCAACTCAGAATTTTCTTCTAATTGTTCAACCCTTCAACCCACCACCCCTCTCCTCTCCTCTCCTCTCTTCATTGAAGCCCTTCTCTGGCCGCCACATTCGCTCACGCTGCCGTCTCACGTCGCCCGCTCACGCTCCCTGCTCTCTTCTGCTCCGCCTTCGGTCGAGCGATCGCCGCCCTCCAGGGCCCCCCGCGGCCGCCCCTCACCAGTGCTTCACTCACTTTGCACCAGTGCAGTCCCGCAGTCTTGCAGTCTCGCAGCAAGACCCATCCTTGGTCGTAGTCTCTGTGACATCCGGTAAATTTCCGTTACCAAACTCCGTTAGTTCCGTTAGGTCTTGCATACACGTGTCGTGAACACACACTAGTTGTCGTTTAACGTTAGTGACCTAATAATAATTAATAATATTACGTTATTGATAATCTAATTGATTATGTGATTATTGTGTTATGCTTATGTGTTTACACAATTTAAACGTTAACGGTGAATTTTATCGCGTAACGTGGAAACGCGTATATTTAAATTGCCTATCTTGTGAGTTGTGGAAATAATGTAAATATTATTATTGTTGATTAATAATGTTGGTATTATTAAGTTAAAATCTTTCAAAAAGTGTTTAAAATAATAGTTTTATAAAATATAAAATAAAGGGGGTTAAGTGTAATTACCTAAAACTAAAACTTAACAAAATTAACAAACCCTAATCCCCCCAAACCCAAATCGGCCACAAACCATCACCCTCACCTCTCCAATTGCGATTTCAACCTAGAACTAACCTTCAAGCCAAGATTTTGATCGATTTCAAGCAATACAACTCGTGGGAATCATCAATTGCAAGCTATAACACGTTTAAAGGTTAGATTTTTCATGTTTTTGTGGGTTCTAGTTGAGGGCCGAACCCTAGTTGCGAAATTGGTCTTCATGGGGTCGAATTTGATGCTGTTTGATGATCTTAATATGTTAGTTGGATTGATTACATGTTGTTTCACGTTGATTATGCATGAATTGTATGTTTTTAGTGGATTGATCATAAACTTTGATTATAAGCAAACCCTAATTCGAAAATGGCATGATTATGTGAAGTTGATGATTGTTTGATGAATGTATGATGATTAGTAGGTTGTATGAATGCTAGGTTACATTGATTTTGCAAGAAATTGATGAATTGATGTTGATGTTCATATCTTACTAATAATAGTAACTTTATTTTGTATGTAATGTTGAATTATTGATGGATTGATGTTATTGATGTGTTTATGATGATGATTAGATGCTAGATTGTTGTTATGAACGCTAGAAATCTTTGAATGGATGTTGTTGTTCATAGCTTTCCAAAAGTAGAAACTTTTGTTCATGAAGATTGATGAGTTATGATGTTTGGATGTTGTTGATCATGCTTAGATGATGATATGAGCTTGAATTGGTATATTATCATTGAATTCATGAATGCATAGGATGTTTGATGGATTTTGGGATGTGCTTCCCCAAAAGGGAAACTTTTTATATGCAAAATGTGAAAGATGATAGTTTGAACATGTTTGGGATGTTAGAAGCATGTTAGTAAGTTCGTGGAAGAATTCTAAGGTGATGAAACATGTTAAATTAGTTGTATGGGATGTTTTGGATAATCATGGGTGATGTTTGGACTTTGTTGATCATGTGTGATGTTGATGTTGATGAGTGGTTAGGTTATCATTTTTGGGACTGGAAATTGATTGTTGTGATGTTGTTGGATGCAACGTACATGGCTAATGATATGATTATGATCATCATACACGCGTGCGAATCTGAGGCCCCTACTTAGTAGGATTGGCAGGGTTAGGATGTGAAGTCGTGAGTGGCTTCACATAGCATGTGGTGAGTGGTTTGATCCTTGTGTGACATGTTAGTTGTGTTATAACTGGTGGACATGTTAATGTTCTAGATTCGCATGACTTGTATGATACTTGGTTGTATGATGATCTAAGTGATACACCTAGATGATATAGCATACATATGATCTATTTTAAATGTTAACTATGTATGATATGTGTGTATGATTACTTGAATGGCTTACAACACATAAAGTCACCAACGGGTCAACTAGGTCAAACCTGTCTCTTTTGTTTGAAATCTCGAGTCCTTGATTGTAGTGTACTTAGGGTTTCACATGTTCTTTGATTACACGTACTCATGCACTTATATGATCTAGGTAACCTTTGAAGGTTGTCTTTCTAATCTGTTTGTCAAGTCAAACTCTAAGTATCTATACGCATATCAGGTGAGTTCATGCCCCACTCTTTATTTAATCTATTTTGGGGGAGATAGCATACTGGTAAATCACAAACGCTTTGTATATTCAAGTTGTGTATAATATTATATAGTGTTGATATCATGGAAAAGTCCTCACACTTTTGAATTGTTAATATTTGAATAGCGGGGAAATTTGGGTAGTACTACTGGGTCTGACGAGCCCCACCTGTGTGACTCGAGGTCAACCGGGTGCAATTTGTCCTAATAAACATTGTCACGACCTATTAAGTCGTGACAGGAGGCAACAACGCAACATAGTCAGCTTCAATTGCGAAATCACTATGAAATAATATTTATTGTTAATGGACTAGCTATCTGTTACAATGCACTACTTTTATATCTCTATTATTAAACTGTTTATGTTTGAATATCTCTTGAACTCACCAACCATTGTGTTGACATTTTAGTATGCTATTCTCAGGTCATTAGCTTGCTTGCCATAGGAGCACTACATGGTTCACTTGCATTCTAAGACTCGGTTCCAAGACATTTTTAGTATTTTAATGATTATTGTTACTCTTTTGGGTTGGCACATGTTTTGCCATAGTTATACTTTTATTTCTTTGGGTTGTTTTCAAAACGCTTCTGCACAGTTTAAAGTTTGTACTTTGGTTGATTTTATTTAAATTATGGCATATAGAGTCGTTCTGAGTAACTATTGACTGTGATCTTAGTTTGTTCACATGCCTCGCGGTAAAACTCCGCAAGTGGATTTTGAGGGTGTGGTAGATTGGTATCAGAGCCATTGGTTATAGGGAACTAGGTTGCATACACACTAGACTATAACCACACATAGTTAATTAGTTACTTTTTCTCATCTATTGTATACTCATTGGCATACACGTCACACTCTCTGCAGCATGGCATCGTCATCGAGAGCTCCGGGAAAACGAGCTGAATCACCTTCACGATCTGAATCCCCACCTCCCGCACTTGTACCTAATGATGGATTCGATTGGCCCCGACTGGCGTATCCTCGAGAGGAGATTGACTAGGATCAACCCTTTGCATTGATGAAGCGTGACCCTCCGCGAGACTGGCGTTTCTATCCTAGATTTGTTGATCATATCATGTTTAGGGAGCGCGTACCTGTCCTGAGGCCCAGGACTAGGAACAATGCCGACCAACCAATGCCTTCACTCCCACGGATGGTGTAGTCCAACGAGCAACTGATTGCTGCACTAGTGGCTGCACTGGACACTGAGCAGCATCGAGTAAGGCGGCTCACGGGTGATGTGTGTACACTGCAGCAAGAAGTGTACAACCTGAGACATCAATTGGATGAACTCGAGGAACAACACGGGAAGACCCTAAACGGGTGTCACCATATGCAAGATGGTCTCATGGCACTCCAAGGGCGCGTGACTGCTCGTGAACAGCGGGACGCCATAGCTGATAATAGGATTGCCATTTTAGAAGCTCAACTAGCGGCACTTCAGATTGCTATAGCTCCTGCTCCTGCAGCAGACCCTAAGGATGAGGAGGATCCCGAGGAGGGACCCGAAGAGGAGGAACCGGAGGAGATGGAGGATGCCAGTGATGGGTCAGATATTGTCGATTGACTTCTTTATATGACTTAGACTACGTAGTGTTTTTCTTTTTGAAACCTATGTGGGAAGGGTTGTTTCCCCATACGAACGACAAACTTAAATTTGACATTGATAAATATATTGTGACTCATTTACAATTTATTTACTGGGTTATTATTTTTGTTATGAATGTTGTGGTTGTGATGATTCATTATTATTTTTATTTACTGTTTACTGTGCTTCAATGAGATAATGTGTTTGATGTTACTCATTATTGTATTTGTGAATGTAAAGTGAAAAGAATGGACGCCCGTGGACGTGGTCGTGGACGCGGACGTGCACGTGGCACCGGAGAACAGGGCGGCGGTGCTATTAACATGACCCCCGCAGAATTAGCTGCTCTAATTAATGAGCATGTTCAGGCGGCAGTGGCTGCTACCCACATGGGTCAGCCAACAGGTAAACAATGATAGAAAGATAAAACTGATATCCTTCGTCACTGTATGGGATGTCTGATTAATATGTGTTGTGTTAAAACAGGACCACCAGTGTGTACCTACAAGTCCTTTATGGACTGTAAGCCACACACCTATAGCGGTACAGAGGGTGATGTAGGGCTTGTGCGATGGTTCGAGAAGACTGAGTCTGTCTTCTCTAAATGCAATTGTCCACCTGCGGATCAAGTAAAGTATGCCACCGGGACATTAGAGGGTGCTGCTCTGTCTTGGTGGAACGCACAAGTCCAGATGCTTGGACAAGCGATGGCGAATGGACTTCCATGGGATGAGTTCAAAGCAATGATGACTGAGGAGTACTGTCCTCGCAACGAAGTGCAGAAGTTAGAAATGGAGTTCTGGCAATTGAAGATGCAGGGCTCGGAAATCAAGGCTTACTGTAACGTCTCGTATTTCCGTTAATTAAAAGTTAATTTTATTAATTCTTATATGGGTTATTTAGATAATTTATGAATCTTGTTGGGCTATTATTGTATGATTCTTGTTTAAGTTTCTAAATTAAGTAAATAATAATAATAATAACAATTATAATAATAACAATAATAATAATAATAATAATAATAATAATAATAATAATAATAATAATAATAATAATATAATAATAATAATAAAGATAATAATAATAAGTTATCAAAGTTAACAAGTTAAAACTTAATTAAGTTCAAGGGGGCGTAATTGTCAAATTAGAAACTTAAAATATTAAGTTTGGGCATAAAATAATAAGAATTCAAAGTTGGGGAACCATTTGTGTAACTATTTTAAAAACCCAACCCCCCTTCCCCTTGTTCCCCGTACTTCCGGCCACCGCTCGGCTCCGGCGAGCCCTTATACACCAAATCAGATGATTTCGTAACCCATAACCGATATGAATCGTTTCACATACGTGTTTCGAACTTGAATGCACCTAATAATTGAGAATACACGTCGGTTATCAACCCATTCGAAGGCATAACCGAACTCGATAAGTTCCAAAACCGTTCGAACATTAAAACACCATAATAATTCAATTAATTCAACATAACCAATCATCTATCTATCACTAATCGATTGCAACCACCAATTATACCTGAAACAACCACAAACAATCAGTTCGATTACACCCTTTTCATCGCAACCTGCAACACCCGTAGACCACTTTCCAAACTTGTTAACTTGTAATTATCAGAGGGCTTTTCATCATGGGGATCACTAGAAGCTTACTGTAAAAGGAATTTGAGTTTCATCGACGATTTCATCTTGAATCGGTTCTCCACAGTCGCGACCTAGGTCCATAACGCGAGCATCGAATACCAAACGAATCAAGTAAGTTAAATACATACATATACTCGATTTCACATGAGGAACAAAAGCCCTAAACTTAATTTGATTGATAACTTTGAAATGATGTTCAATTTGATCGATTGTGGATCTAGGGTTCATGTAAATTGGGGTTTGTTTAAACTTTGCTTTTAAGAATTAAAAGTGGAGTTTTATCGTGGCTGGAGCCATGGTTCACTGGTTAGAGCAGTACCCCCACATACATGAGGTCCTGGGTTCGAACCCGGGCACCCTCATGTAATTTTTTTAAAGGCTTTTTGCCTTAAAAATTAATTCTAGAAAAATTTTAAAATGTATAAAAATTACTTTTATAAATTCCAAATATTTTCAAAAGTTTCCAAATATTTTCTGTAAATTTTTCTAAGTTTACATAAATATGTTTTATTTATAAAACATTTTAGCAAAGCTTGTTTGAATATTTTCTTTTAAATAAATGGATTTTAATAATAATTAATAAAGTATTGTTGGTCTAAAAAGTTCTTTTCACATAATATTGTTTAAATCATGATTATTTCAAGTAATCACTCAAATATTATATTTAGACTTTAATAATTATTATAACGATTTAATTTCTTTTTTTTTGTTTTCTCTCTATTTAAACATATAAATAATATAACTTGTATATAAAATATTTATAAAAATGCCCTAAATACCCAAATTGAACTTTAGACCTCGTTAATTTATTAACACTTGTTATTAAATTAATCTTGTAAATATATATATATATATTATATATATATATATATAATATATATATATATATATATATATATATATATATATATATATATATATATATATATATATATAGGTGCCTCGTGACGTTTTATTTTGGAGCGACGTATATTTATCTTGTTAATCTTCACCATATACTTATTTGACCATGTGAGTTTCCTTGCCCCTTTTCATATTTTCACACTATTTTAAGGTGAAACATGATAGCTTATACATGATACACTTATACACGTTTGAGACTTGTAAACCACATGCAATTCAACTTATTATTTTGTCATGGTTATTTGTGTATTGTAAGTGTTTATATGAGATACATAGTTTGTTTACAATCATTAACTATTGCTAGCCTGGCGACGTCTTAGATCTTTGGGCCTGACAAGCCTATTTGGTGCTAAAGTCGAGGTATTGCCGACTCCTGATGACGTATGCTTGTTCATCATGGGAACCAAATACACTTAGCGAATCTAATATACTTGTAATCAAGTCGAGGTTTGGTTGTAACGATATGTGTTCTATAACCTTACTGGCGTATGACCTATGACATGAATTGCTACTTGTAACCTTTTTCATATTATGTATGAAAACCTTGAAAACTCACCAGCTATTTTTAGTTGACTCTTATTTTTATCATGTTTCAGGTCAACCTCAAGTTTAAAGTGATCCTTTTGAAGCATGCAATAATCTAGGACCTGGACCTAGTTAATGAAATAAAAGTTTACATTATGTTATGCTATGTTTGAACTTATTACTTGATTTGAGACTTATGATTGTATTTCATTTCAAGACTTATGATAATAATATTTACATTTTAATATAGCGTTATGTGGCTGTGAGCAATCTTAACCCTCACATCTCGACGTTTCCGCCGTCAAGGTTGGGGTGTGACAGATTGGTATCAAGGTTAGCATAGGTTTGCCTTGTAATTGTTTAAACTTTTTACTCGTCTCCCTAAACTTACCTTTGACACTTTGACTCTCCCCGACAAATGAAACTTCTTAATCTTATTCTCGACGACACGTGGAATTGTATACTTAAGCTTATGACTTGGATCCTTAGACTTATGTCTAATCTATGTAAAATCTCATCAAGGTTTTGACTTCATGAACCTAAGAAACTTGTGTGACACATAGACACCTGTATTCTGGATTTTCTGGCAAAAGGCCCTCGGGCTAAGGCAAGCATATCGCATAAATCCTACGGGACTAGTTATGCTTACCTGGGGATTTCTGGGATGAGTGATAAATTATGGTCAACATACACAAATTTCTAAGGCGAGTGGGTCAACTTACCTTGATGTGTCAACGTTTCCAAATGGTAATGCGTTACCAAATGGAACCATTCCATGTGCCTTACGACTTTTGCCTTATCCATGTTGATTATGATCCTTGTTATTCCAATTCTCATATCTAACTCATTTTGTATATTCCAGCATGTCTCGTCATCAAGGAAAGCGTGGAAATTCCGATCGTAAGTTAGCCGCCATGATTGCTCGACAAATGGCTGTTGTCATCCCGACCATGGTTGCTGAACTTAATAGCACCCTAATGACCAACTCTAGCAACAATGGAAATGGTCATGGAGAGAATAGCAACAACCAAAACGGGAACAACCAACACGAGAACAATCAAACTTGCACCTTCAAACACTTTAGCTCTTGCAAGCCCCCTAGTTTTAGTGGCAAGGAAGGAGCCACTGGTCTTCTTGAGTGGTTCGAAAGCATGGAGAATACCTTTATCAATTGTGAGTGTCCCGAGACGCTCAGGTTCGTTATGCCACTAGTATGCTTCAACAAAGGGCACTTACCTGGTGGAATAGCGAGAAGAGGAACCGTGGACCTGAAGCTGTGCAAGCACTTACCTGGGAAGAGTTCAAGAACATCGCCATCGCGAAGTTCTGCCCAAGAAGTGAGTTGCAAAAGTTAGAAGAAGAGTTTTGGAACTTGAAGCAAAACGATGGTGACCATTTGGCCTACTCAACTAGGCATCATGAGTTGAGTATACTGCTGCCTCACATGGTCGACACTGTCCCCCGCAACATCGAGAAGTTCATTAAGGGTGTACCACCCCAAATTCAAGATGCTGTGGTGAGTAGTCGACCCACAACCTTGGAAGAAGCCATTACTATCACCGCTCAACTCACCGAGAACCATATACGAGCGGGCACCATATCTGTGAAAGGTGCAAAAAAGGTAGAAAAGACGGCTACCGAGGCTGTTAAGGAGACTAAAGCTGAACCGTCTTACAACAACAACAACAAGAAGCGCAAGTTCACACCGGCACGTAACTATGTCGTAGCTGCACCCCAAACAACCTCAAAGACAACTTGCACTTGCGGCTGCACCTGTGGCACAAGTGCCTGGGGCTAGGGCTTATGCTGGTCCTCAGCCTATGTGCAACATCTGTAGGTATCATCACCCGGGAAATCAACCATGCCGTATCTGTACTCTATGCGGTAAATATGGTCACTTGGTGGCGACTTGTCACCGTGCACCTAACGCCGCCGCCGTGGTCACAAACCGTGTTTGCTACAACTGTGGGGAACCTGGTCATTTCCGCCCACAATGCCCTCGTCTTGTGGGTAATGTTCCTGTTAGAACCTGGTATTCGACTGAAATACCTAGAGATCACGTGTATACCGGATCAAATAGTGCGGAATCCTATTTGATTGGCGATCCAATCAGTGAGAACACACGAAGAATCAATCAAGGATTGAAACTAACGTTAGAAGTCGATAAGGAATCGATCTAATGTGTTCTATGAACTTGGAGAACGATTTGGAAGGTTTCTGGACGGCTAGGGTTCGTATGGAATTGAACTTGAACGAATCTCCCTGTTTTTCACGAATTGAGTTGTATTTATAGGTTGGCACTCTTCAATCGTGCGACTGAACCATTAGTTTGGTTCAGTCGTGCGATTGAACCATGCGGTTGATTCATTCGTGCGACTGAGTGTTCAGTCGTGCGATTGAGCCAATCTTATGTTACAGTCGTACGACTGATCCAGTCTCCTGGTTCAGTCGTGCGACTGAGTCAATCGTATGAGGTTCTTCATGCTTATTGTTCATTCGCATGAGCCATTCGCATGAGAACTTCATTATGTTAAGTTTGAATGTTTTAGTTAATTAATATAATATTATATGTAATCATTCAAGTAATCATACACTCAATCAATTCATTTACGACTCATTAATGAACTATTAAACATTATAACCAACAGACTATCAACATCAGTTCATTAATCATATCAAACAAGATCTATTACATCACATATCACGATCTAGGGACATACATGTATCAACAAACTCCCCCTTGGACCTAGATCTCTCTAATGTCTTGTTTTCTTCATTACCTTCTCATATTTCTTATACTTGTCCTCTTGTGTGACTCCCGCGTGAATATCAAACGCAAAGCAAAGTCGTATAACATTTTGGAACTGGAGGGCTTGTACAATGTCTTGTGTGTCATAGAACAGTGGCCACTTGTATAATGTATAAACATCATTAGCAGACAAGTTGGTTAGCCACATTGGGTCGAATACCCTGACAGTATCCATTTGATCCCCTTTGTTTAGAACTATGACAGCTTCAGCAGTTCTCCAATCATAGTACCACCATTTGAAATGTGGAGTGAAGTCCTGTGGCATTTCCCTGAGAGGGATTCTCGACATAGTGCGAGGAGGACTCCACTTCAACACAATCTTAGGTTTTCCAGTAATGACATCCATCTCAGACCTTCTAATATACCTGGTAGGTTGTTGAGGTCTAAAGTTAATCCATCTGGTGTGGTACTCTTTCTTGAGGGCCGCCTCAAACCAGCCTGACATTTTTCTCGTGTCAGCATACAACAGCTTCAACTTGGCCAGCTGGTTGAGCTCAAATCCAGGTAGAGTCTTTAGATCATGTGGAAATCTAAAGTACTCTATGCCCTTTTCCCTCTTAACGGCATACACGTTAAGATCATCAAAGTATGCCCATGCTATAATCCTACCTGACACCGTAAGATGTTTCTTGATGCTGTAGAACTTAGTGTAGGCATCCCTCTTCGGTGCATCACGTTGGCTCTGACTTCTTTAAAACATTCAGCCCATTCAGCCTTTCGAATGTATACATCTTCGTTTGAGGCTTGGGCTGTTCCTTCGATCTTTCCTGCTTCCTGCTCCATCTTGTCCAGTACCTCAAACATATCACTGACTAGGGACTCACCCAGATTGGGGACCACATTACCCGCGTTGTCAGCGTATTGAGGGTACTCTTCAGCAGTAATATCTTCAACCTCAACTTCATCAACGTCGTGTAGTTCGGCGTCACTGGTTGAATCAACTGTTGGAGCATCCTTGACAATATCATCAGGATTGAGTCTGAACATTTCTGCCAGTTGCTCGTTAGATAGGTCGTGAATTATTTCACCTTCTTCAGGTGTATAACTCACTGACCTTCTGACAATCCCTTGCAGATCAAGAATCATTGTGAGTTGAGACTTGACCTGTTGAAGGGGAGCAATATCAAACTCATCTCTGTGGTACTTTGGATCTGTTTGATTTACACATTTCACATTCAAATCATTAGTGATATATCAAACAAAATGCATTAAGTTAATATAAACCTTCAGTACATCGTTTTTCAATACAGAATACAAAAGTAATTAAATACATAAACATCCACTATTTACTTTTATCCTGTATGCTAGTCTCTTCGTGTGCAGGTGCAGAAGTAGAAGCTGACTGATCCTGTTGGTTCTTTGTTCTCTGCTCTTGACCGGGAGCTGAGACAGAGTCAGCTGCTTCTCATTCTTCAGTCTCTTCATCAGCACACCACTCTTCTGTTTTCTCTTCATCAGAATCACTGTCATCATCATCATCATCACTCTCTCTTTCTCCATCCTTTATCTTTAGAGGTTCCTCCTTTGAGCCTTTTAACTTCAACAAAATGGACCTCTTTGCCTTTTCCAACTCTTCTATCTGCTTACCTGATGTAACGCTTTGTGCTCGGAGTTGGTCCAGCTCAGTGTTCTGAGCATCCAATTTCTGGGCCTGCTCCTTAATAGCTCGATCCTGCTCTGCGATTTTCTGCGATTGTGCAGCAGTCAGGTCGGTGAACTGGCGGATCTGAGAGGTCTTTTCCTCATCAGCCGCCAGCAGTCGCAGCACCATTCTGTTTAAGGCTGCCAGCTGTTCCTCTACCCCTATTGGAGGTAGAGGAGATCGAGAGGTGTGTGAGGGGTAGGCTGAAGGCTCGGTTTGGTGGCTCGTGGTGGTGGTGGAGGTGGTGAATATCGGGTAAGGTCTGGATGATGGTGGTGGTGAGTGTGGGGTGAATGTAGTAGTGGTAGCAGGGGTCTGGCTTGTGGTGATTGGTATGGTGGTGGTTGTGGTTGCTGTGGGGAAGGTATGGTGGTGGAAGGTGTGTCTGCAGAGGTGGTAGTGGTGGAAGGTATGGGGGATGTGGTGGTGATGAAGGTTACCTTACGCTTTTTCTTTTTCTGGCCATGGGGTTGAGCCATCCGCTTTCTCCTCGTTCCCCTCGAGGTGGATGCTCCCCCTTCAACCCCGCCTGAGGACTCCGGAGCATATGATGGATCAGTCTCTGTATCTCCGGATCCTCTCGGTAGTTCACCGACAACCCTCAACCCGTGTTCTGTGGGAACCACTTTCCTTCCCACAGTCCGGGTCAATGGCTCCTCATCAGATTCATCTTCATCTTCCTCGGTAAGCACAAAATCTTGATGGAATCCTGCTGACTCAGTTACCTCAGAAGGTGAGACAGACACCGAGGGAACAGAGTCCGACACAGGGTCTCGGATGGAACAACCTCATCCTTAATGTCATCCTCCTCAGAATCATCAGTAGGGAGGACAATTGGCTCCACATCGGAGTCACTGTCCTCATGACGCCATTGGCGTCTCCCCGGTGCCACATAGCTTTCATCTGCTAAGTGGCCAATCATTCTCTTCACTTGGGGCTTAATCTGCTTTCCCCTGTAACTCTCATTCGGCCCAGAGTAGTATCATCCATTATTTCCAGAGCCACTCCGTCATGACTTTCTTTGGGCACTGTGGCAGCTTCTCGTTGAAGATAAGCTGTAAGAATCTGGGGTACATACAGAACCCCTCTTTTCCCTTTACCTCCAAATTCTCCACCAAGTAGAGAATATCATGCTGGAAAAACTAAAGGGGTGGTTCAGAACCAGTGCCACGTAGGCATTTTGAATCTGGTCTGAGAGGTCGTCAAAACCACCCCTCCTTGAAGCTACACACTTTAGAATCACGTGAGCTAAGTACTTGTATTGGGGGCTCAGGTTGCTCTTGTTGAGCACCCCTGAGTTGATATCCCCAGCGTACTTTAGCCTTAGGAAGCATCCTCTTACAGTCAATGGATGTAGTTTTGTAGGATGATCAGCATCCTCCCCGAACTCCAGGACTCTCTGAATATCGGCGGCAGAGATCTCAATACCATGGCCCAGTATGGAGCTCCTGATACAGTAAGGCTCCCGAGAGCGGTCCACCGAGGCATTTTCCCAGAATGCCTGATGGAGTGATCTGTAAGGCGTGCAAGGAGTGGAGATCGCCTTATAGATCCGGGACCATCTCAGAAATGCAATTATGTCGGTAAACTCAGCCCCGTTTCTGGTGGTGTGATCCAAGTGGGCACAGATGTTGTGCTTGGGGTTTATGGTCCACTTTTCTGCCATTTATCTGTAACACACAAGACATAGAACTATTAAGACATACGACATGAAAACATCTGTTCTGAGTGTAAAGTTGAAAGTCACTTTGATTCATTCGTGCGAATGAATCATGCGACTGAAGTCAGTCGCCTGTTTGAGACATGCGATTGAGTTCACTCGGCTGATGGAGGCATGCGATTGAGTTCAATCAGCTGATTGAGGCATGCGATTGAGTTCAATCTGCCGACTGAGACATGCGATTGAGTTCAATCGGCCGACTGGACTCATTCAGGTGGTTCAGTCGGTCGAATGATCCAATCGCAAGTTAGAACCTGGTATTCGACTGAAATACCTAGAGATCACGTGTATACCAGATCAAATAGTGCGGAATCCTATTTGATTGGCGATCCAATCAGTGAGAACACACGAAGAATCAATCAAGGATTGAAACTAACGTTAGAAGTCGATAAGGAATCGATCTAATGTGTTCTATGAACTTGGAGAACGATTTGGAAGGTTTCTGGACGGCTAGGGTTCGTATGGAATTGAACTTGAACGAATCTCCCTGTTTTTCACGAATTGAGTTGTATTTATAGGTTGGCACTCTTCAATCGTGCGACTGAACCATTAGTTTGGTTCAGTCGTGCGATTGAACCATGCGGTTGATTCATTCGTGCGACTGAGTGTTCAGTCGTGCGATTGAGCCAATCTTATGTTACAGTCGTACGACTGATCCAGTCTCCTGGTTCAGTCGTGCGACTGAGTCAATCGTATGAGGTTCTTCATGCTTATTGTTCATTCGCATGAGCCATTCGCATGAGAACTTCATTATGTTAAGTTTGAATGTTTTAGTTAATTAATATAATATTATATGTAATCATTCAAGTAATCATACACTCAATCAATTCATTTACGACTCATTAATGAACTATTAAACATTATAACCAACAGACTATCAACATCAGTTCATTAATCATATCAAACAAGATCTATTACATCACATATCACGATCTAGGGACATACATGTATCAACAGTTCCACAAGCCCGAGGACGTGCTTTCAACATCAACGCTAACCAAGCACAAGCAAACAGCGATGTGGTGAATGGTATGTTAACTTACCTTTAACTTTTGTGACCTAATCTTTTCATGTGTTACCTATGTCGTAAACACCTTTAAAATTAACAGGTATGTCCTTATTAATAAAACTTATGCCTATGTCCTATTTGATTCTGGAGCCGATAAGAGTTTTGTTTCGTTAGAGTTGAACCCATACTTGCTAAGCCACATACGAAACTAGAAAGACCTCTTACCGTTGAAGTTACCGATGGAGAACCGATCACCGTTGACGTCGTTATTCGTGATTGCATCTTAAGTCTTGACACGCATGATTTTCTTATCGATCTTATCCCTATGAAACTTGGAAGTTTTGACGTCATCATTGGTATGGATTGGTTAGCCAAACCCATGCGAGATCATTTGTTTCGAGAAGTGCATTCGTATACTGTTACCCTCTGGAGATACGTTGAAAGTGTTTGGTGAAAAATCTTCCAAAGGACTTAAACTCATGTCTTGCACTCAAGCCCGAAAGTGCTTAAGCAAGAAGTATATGGCCTTCTTGGCTTACGTAGTCAACACGAAAGTCAAAGGGAAAGAACTTAAGGATGTCCCTATCGTACGAGACTTTCCTGAAGTATTTCCCGATGACCTTAGTGGTTACCTCCCGTGCGTGAGTCGAGTTTAAAATTGACTTGATACCGGGAGCAAACCCCGTGGCTAAGTCACCTATCGGCTTGCACCATCGGAAATGCAAGAACTCTCTAGTCAACTTCAAGAGTTATCCGAGAAGGGCTTCATCCGTCCTAGTTCTTCGCCTTGGGGTGCACCTGTTCTATTCGTGAAGAAGAAAGATGGAACGTTTCGTATGTGCATCTATTATCATGAGCTTAACAAGCTTACCATCAGAACCGTTATCCTCTTCCTCGTATCGATGATTTGTTTGACCAACTTCAAGGAGCTGCTATTTTCTCGAAGATCGACTTACGTTCTGGCTATCATCAATTGCGAGTCCATGATGATGATATCCCAAAGACCGCTTTCCGTACTCGTTATGGGCACTATGAGTTTATGGTGATGCCTTTTGGTTTTACCAATGCTCCTGTTGTCTTCTTGGATCTCACGAACCGAGTATGCAAGCCTTATCTAGACAAGTTTGTGATCGTCTTCATTGATGACATACTTATCTATTCTAAGTCCAACACCGATCATGAACTGCATTTGAGATTGGTTCTTGAGTTGTTAAAGAAAGAGCAATTGTACGCGAAGTTCTCGAAGTGTGATTTCTGGCTCGAGGAAGTTCAATTTCTAGGACACGTGGTGAATAGCCAAGGAATTCACGTTGATCCTGCAAAGGTGGAAGCTGTGAAAAATTGGTGTGTTTCTACAACTCCTACAGAAGTTCGTTCTTTTCTTGGTCTTGCTGGTTATTATCGGCGATTCATTGCCAACTTCTCGAGGATCGCGAAACCGCTCGCTACTTTGACACAAAAGAATAAACCATTCGAGTGGGTTTCCGAGCAAGAAGAAGCTTTTGAAGCGTTAAAGCATAAGTTGTGCAATGCTCCTATCTTGACCCTACCCGATGGAAACGACGATTTCACACCGTGTATTGTGAGCATCTAAACAAGGCCTTGGTTGTGTTCTCATGCAACGAGGGAAGGTCATAGCTTATGCATCGAGACAATTGAAGGTTCACGAGGTGAATTACACAACACGATGTTGAGCTTGGTGCTGTTGTTTTTGCCTTGAAGATTTGGAGGCACTACCTGTATGGTACGCAATGTATAGTCTACACCGATCACAAAGCCTTCAACACGTTTTCTGTAACATCCTGTATTTTTGCATTAATTAAAATTTAGCATCGTTACTTCTTGTATGGGCCTTGTTTGTCGTTTTGAATCTTTGAGGACTTGTTCTACTTAGTAAACTTATTGTTGGTTAACAAATTTAGTTATTGGTGATTAATAACAAAGTGTTATACAAAACTAAATTATAATGCTTAAAATGATTGTAACCTTACAAATAATAGTTATCAATATTATCAATGGTAATAATAATGCTTAAATGAATTTAACAAAAAAATGTAATAATAGTAATAATAAGAATTATTATAAAAATAATCTCTAATAATAATAATAATACTAATAATACTTTTATAATAATAATAATAATAACAATAATAATAAAAACAATTTTCTTTAAAAACTCAAGTATGGGGGTGTTTGGTAATTTTTCAAACTTGTAATCAAAAGTTTAAAACTCATGTGCCCAAACTTCGGGAGTCAATATGTAACCGCCCAAACTGCAGGGACTGCTGGTGTAAATTATATCAAACCAACCCCCCCCCCCCCCCCCCCGATTTTCCGGCTGCCGGCTCCGGCGAACTCCGGCCGAGCTCCGGCAAGTCTCCAAACCCCATTTTAAAAACCGATTTGATCCAGTTAAACCGCCCCTCGTCTTCGACTGGGTTTCGAACCCAAACCCAACTCCAAATTGAAATTCCGCTCGTTTTTCTTTTCAAAACCGAACCGTGCCTAAACCTTACCAAAATCCGAATCGAATCTGCCAATTTCACGAAATTGAATCAATTAATCGTTTCTAAACTTAAAACGCATCCTAAGCAATCAATCAATCAATTATAATTACACAATTACAGCTCGAATCTCTCAAATTTGGTAAACGGGAACACGGTCTCAAAATCAAACGAGTTAAGCTCGAATCCATGAAATCAAACCTATATATTGTGGCCTTTCGGTTCATTGTGGAGTTCCTAAACTCCCTGAACCTCCAATTTCACTAAAAACCTCCTCGATCAAGAAGCTCCAATTCGCGAACACCCGAAGTTTGAGTCGATCTTGAAATCACACAAAACTTAATCGAACAGGTAATTAGAACCTGTTATTGACTCGATTTGGTCCAGGATCAAAAGCCCCATGATTATTTGGGTGTTTAACATCGAATCGGAGGTCAATTTTGACCCTGTTGAACCTAGGGTTCATACAATTTGGGGGAAACCAGAGAGGCAGAGGTTAAATTCAATACAACCAAAGTGAAACCAAGGCCTTGGCCCTAGTTCACTGGTTCCCGCACTTCAGTCCTCCAAGGGAGACCCGGGTTCGAACCCCGGGCAGCCCCTTTCCCCTTTTTCTTTTTATTTTTTTTCTGATTTTTTTTTCTACTTTTCTTCCTCACTTCTTTTTAATTATTACGTTTGTTTTTTTTATTTTTATTCTGAAAATTTCTAAAAATAATTTTATAAAATGCAGATTATTCTTTTTATTTTTGTTTAATTAATTTGTGACTAAATGAATTTTTATAAAATACCTTTGTATTTATAAATACATTACTGTATTTCAAAAAAAAATACAAAAGAGATGTGTGAACATAATACTTGTATATTTATATATATATATATTCAAACAATTAAATTGTTTAGTTATTTATACCTATATATATATATATATATATATTATTTTACATAGCTCTTATAACAGCTAAATCACTTATTATAATATACAATATTATAAATCGATTAAACGTACAATTAAATCAAGTTGTACTTATCCTTTCTCGCACGCGCAAATAATTAATTATTTCAAAGTATAAAAATCCACTCGTTCCTTTATCCGATCGCATCAATAACATATAATAGATACGAATAATTATTAAATCCTATTAGACCTACAATTAATCATCAAACAAATTAACGCGCTACTTTATTTCGTTTAGGTGTGTTGTGACGTTTGTGTTGGATCTTATTCGTGGTTATTCTTATTTCATCTTCAAACCCTTATTAACAAGTGAGTTCTTATGCCCCATTTACTATATTTACACCTTTCGGGGCGAAACATGTTGGTTATACAACATACTCCTACACGCTTTGATACTTATTATGCACGTGCAATTCTTTACATTGTCGTGGTTAATTGAATGTGTTAAGTTATATATGAGATGTGTCATATGTGTGCAATCATTAACTAAATCTAGCCTGGCAAAGTCTTAGATCTTTGGGCCTGACAAGCCTATTTGGTGCTAAAGTCGATGTATTGCCGACTCCTAGGAGCCGTATGCTTGTGCACTAGGGAACCAATACACTTAGCTAATCATGCTTATTCCTATGTTGTTCAGTCAAGGTTTGGTTGTAACTATGCATGTTCTATATACTTGCTTATTCTGTGACCATTGACTAGAATTGCCACATTTTTTTTTCGTATACTTATTGTACTTAAAACCATGAGAACTCACCAACTTGTTAGTTGACCTTATTTTCAACATGTTTCAGGTAAAATGCAAGCTTAAAAGATGATTGAAGGAATGCTTAAACTTAGGACATGGCTTAGACCTAATAAAAACTTTTGGATTTCTTACTGTATTGTTTGTTTGATTTTGAGATATTTATGTATGTGGTGTTTGAAAACAATTAAGTAATGACATTTACATTTAATCAGCGTAGCGTTATGTGGTGGAACAATCTTAACCCTCACACTTCGACGTTTCCGCCGTCAAGGTTGGGGTTGACAGATTGGTATCAGAGCCCATAACTATAGGGATTTAGGTTATTAGAAATGGTGACCTAGACTATAGTTTATGCATGATCCTTATAGAATAGTATTCTTATGAATACATACATATGGTTTGCATGCTGCCTAACGCTATGCCTTATGTGCAATGTGATGCTTTAGTATAGGTGCCTTTACTTGCATGAATACATATGGTTACTCGTCTCCCCTAGACTTATCTTAAACGTTGATTCACCCCGACTGTTGCTACTTCTTAAACTTATTCTCGTCGCCGAGTAGAATCTATTGATAGGAATTCTTCAGACTTTATGTCTAATCTTATCAACATCTCATCAAGATTTTGATTCCATGAACCATAGAGCTAGTGTGGTACATAGACACCTGTATCCTGGTTTTCCTGGCAAAAGGCCTTCGGGCTAAGGTAAGCATTTCGTATAAATCCTACGGGACCAGTCATGCTTACCTGGGGATTTCCGGGATGAGTGATAAACTATGGCCATTAAAACACTAGTTTCTGAGGCAAATGGGTCAATTTATCTTGACGTGTCAACGTCTCCAAATGGTGATGCGTCATCAAATGGAATCATTCCGTATGACTCTTATCCATACTTTAACTGTTCATCCTTACTATTCTTTTAAACCTATCCTAATCCAATTTGTATTTTTCCAGCATGTCTCGTTATCACGGAAACCGAGGAAGATCCGACCGTAAGCTTGCCGCCATGATTGCCCGGCAAATGGCTGCGGTCATCCCGACTATGGTGGCTGAACTCAGCAGCACCATGATTGCAAACGTCACGAACAACAGCAACGGCCAAGGAGAAACTAGTGCAAACCAAGGCCGTAACAACCAGTCGTGCACCTTCAAACACTTCAGTTCATGCAAGCCTCCCAGTTTCAGTGGCAAGGAAGGTGCCACCGGTCTCCTAGAATGGTTTGAAGGGATGGAAAACACCTTCGTCAACTGTGAGTGCCCCGAAGCACTTAAGGTGAGGTATGCCACCAGTATGCTGCAACAAAGGGCCTTAACTTGGTGGAACAGTGAAAAGCGAAACCGAGGTCCCGACGCGATCTTGGCTTTAACTTGGGAGGAGTTCAAGAACATAGCCATCGCCAAGTTTTGCCCGAGAAGTGAGATCCAGAAGCTAGAAGAAGAATTCTGGAACTTGAAACAGGATGGCGGAAACCATCTAGCCTATTCTACCCCCATCACGAGCTGAGCATACTGTTGCCCCACATGGTGGATACTGTTGCCCGTAATGTGGAAAAATTTATCAAGGGGGTGCCGCCTCAGATTCAGGATGCCGTTGTGGGTAGCCGACCCGCAACCCTAGAAGAAGCTATTACAATTACTGCACAGCTAACAGAAACCACATCCGGGCAGGCACCATGTCTGCAAAGGGGACCAAGAAGACTGAGAAGACGGTTCCCGAGGAGGCAAGGAGGCTAAGGTTGATAACAGGAAAAGGAAGTTTGTACCGGCACGGAACTACGCAGTGGCCGCTCCTAAGCCACCCCAGAGGCAGTGTGTTCCCGGGGCTGCACCGGCAGCACAAGTGCCCGTGGCAAGGGCTTATGCAGGTCCTCTACCGTTGTGCAACACATGTAAGTACCATCATCCGGGGAATCTCCCGTGTCGCATCTGCACACTATGCGGCAAGTATGGGCATCTCGTGGCAACGTGTCGCCGAGCACTGGGGAACGCAGTGACGGAACCAAACCGGGCATGCTACAACTGTGGAGAACCAGGTCACTACCGACCCCAATGCCCTCGCCTTGTGGGCAATATTCCACAAGCTCGTGGACGTGCCTTCAACATCAACGCAAACCAAGCCCAAGCGAACAACGACGTGGTGAACGGTACGTAACTTTCAACTCTATCTTCGTAGCTTTCTCTTAAAAATTCCTTGTTTGTACCCTAAGTGCCTTTTAAAAACCTACACAGGTATGTTTCTTATTAATGATACCTATGCCTATGTATTATTCGATTCGGGTGCCGATAAGAGTTTCGTATCCTTAGAATTCGAGCCGACACTTTTGAAACCTCGCTCAAATCTAGTGAACCCGCTCACTGTCGAAGTTGCCGATGGAGAACCCATTACCGTCGACGTGATCGTTCGTGATTGTCTATTGCGACTCGACAACCACAAATTTATTATCGACCTCATTCCTATGAAGCTTGGAGTTTTGACGTTATTATTGGTATGGATTGGCTATCGCAGAATCATGCTGGATCGTTTGCTTCGAGAATGCATTCGCATACCCTTACCCTCTGGTGAAACGTTGAAGGTATTCGGCGAACGGTCATCCAAGGGACTCAAACTAATGTCATGCACCCAAGCCCGTAAGTATTTGGGTAAAAGCTATCCGGCCTTTCTAGCCTACTTGGTCAACACCAAGGTCGAAGGGAAAGAACTCAAGGATGTTCCGATTGTTCGTGAATTCCCTGAAGTTTTCCCCGACGACCTTAGTGGGTTACCTCCTGTACGGGAAGTGGAATTCAAAATCGATCTAATTCCGGGAGCTAGCCCTGTGGCTAAATCACCCTACCGACTCGCACCATCGGAGATGCAAGACTCTCTAGCCAACTCCAAGAATTATCTGAGAAGGGATTCATACGCCCTAGTTCTTCCCCTTGGGGTGCACCTGTCTTGTTTGTGAAGAAGAAAGATGGGTCTTTTCGCATGTGTATCGATTACCGGGAGCTCAACAAGTTAACCGTCAAGAACCGGTATCCTCTTCCTCGTATCGACGACCTCTTCGATCAACTTCAAGGAGCTGCAATCTTTTCAAAAATCGACTTGCGTTCGGGCTATCACCAACTGCGAGTCCACGACGACGACATTCCAAAGACCGCATTTCGCACTCGGTATGGACATTACGAGTTTACGGTTATGCCTTTCGGCTTAACCAATGCTCCTGCGGTCTTCATGGACCTTATGAACCGAGTGTGCAAGCCATACTTAGACAAGTTTGCCATTGTTTTCATTGACGACATTCTTATTTATTCCAAGACCCGGTCCGAACATGAACTTCATCTCCGACAAATCCTCGAACTGTTGAAGAAGGAGCAATTATACGCAAAGTTCTCAAAATGTGAGTTTTGGCTCGAAGAGGTGCAATTTTTGGACACGTTGTGAATAGCCAAGGAATCACGTCGACCCGGCGAAGGTTGAAGCCGTTAGAATTGGAGTGCTCCCACGACTCCAACAGAAATTCGATCGTTCCTTGGTCTAGCCGGGTATTACCGACGATTCATTGCCAATTTCTCAAAAATCGCAAAGCCACTCACGTTCCTGACCCAGAAGCACCAGCCTTTCGAGTGGAAAGCCGAACAAGAAGAGGCGTTCGAGACATTAAAGCATAAGTTATGTAATGCTCCTATTCTGGCTCTACCGGATGGAATGACTTCACGTATACTGCGATGCGTCGAAACAAGGCCTTGGTTGTGTCCTCATGCAACGAGGAAAGGTCATAGCTTATGCCTCGAGACAATTGAAGGTTCATGAGGTAAATTACACGACGCACGATCTCGAGCTCGGAGCGGTGGTCTTTGCTCTAAAAATCTGGAGACATTACCTATACGGCACGCAGTGTATAGTTTATACGGACCACAAGAGCCTTCAACACGTTTTCAACCAGAAGGACCTCAACATGAGGCAACGTCGTTGGTTGGAACTAATTAATGACTACGACTGTGATATTCGGTACCATCCCGGCAAGGCAAATGTCGTAGCCGATGCGTTGAGTCGAAAGACACATCAAAAGTTGGTCTCTATACAAGAGATTCGCGACCAACGGCAATGGTTCGATACATTGGTGGAGTTTGACACCGAAGTCTGACTCGATGTCGACAATGCAACGGTACTACTCCAAAACTTAAGGGTCGACTGTGACATCGAGTCAAGCATTCGGGAAGCCCAGCAAGAGGTGCAAAACGAAGAAAGTATGAGGGAAGAACTTGAGCCAAACCTCCTAGCTCAATTGGAAGCGAGAGCAAATGGGTTAATGTATTTCGCAAACAGAATTTGGATTCCCAAACGCGGTAACCTTCGGATTTTTATCATGAACGAAGCTCATCAGACTCGTTATTCTGTCCACCCGGGCTCCGATAAGATGTACATGGACTTACGTAGTCAGTATTGGTGGCCCGGAATGAAACGAGACATAGCAACCTATGTTGCTAAGTGCCTTACATGCACGAAGGTTAAGGCGGAACACCAGCGTCCAAGTGGATACTCGAACAACCCGAAATTCCTATGTGGAAATGGGAGCATATATCCATGGACTTCATAACCAAGCTACCCCGGACTTCTCGTGGGCACGATAGCATATGGGTAATCGTCGACCGATTGACCAAGTCGGCACACTTCATACCCATACGCGACACATATAAGACATCGAGGTTAGCTCGGATTTACATCGACGAGATCGTAAGCCGCCATGGAGTGCCTCTCCATATTATATCCGACCGAGACGCTCGATTTACTTCTCACTTCTGGTCCTCCATGCAAGAACTTCTAGGAACGCAATTGGATTTAAGTACGGCTTACCATCCCCAAACCGATGGTCAAACCGAGCGGACGATCCAAACTCTGGAAGACCTGTTGCGTCTTTGTGTTCTTGACTTTGGTGGTGACTGGGATACCCATTTACCGCTCGCAGAATTCTCCTACAACAATAGTTACCACTCCAGCATCCAAATGGCACCGTTTGAAGCACTTTACGGTCGTAAGTGTCGCTCACCAATTTGCTGGACCGACATCAGTGAAAACCTTATCACCGGTCCGAGCTCATACAAGAGACGACTGATAAAGTCGCTATCATCCGCAAGAACCTGGAAGTGGCTAGGAGTCGACAGAAAAGTTACGCTGATAAGCGTCGAAAGCCACTAGAATTCCAAGTTGGGGAGATGGTCCTTCTCAAGGTCTCACCATGGAAGGGTGTAGTTCGTTTTGGGAGAAAGGGCAAGTTAGCTCCGAGATTTGTAGGACCATTCAAGATCCTGAAAAGGGTCGGGAAAGTAGCCTATAAACTCGAGCTACCCTCCGATCTTAGCGGAATCCACCCGGTCTTCCATGTCTCGAATCTGAGAAAGTGTTTGGCCGACGATAATCTATATGTGCCATTAGAAGACATCCAGATCGACGAGTCGCTGCATTTCGTGGAGAAACCCGTCGAAATCATGGATCGCATTATGAAGAAGACTAGGACCTCTACAACCCCAATTGTAAAGGTTCGGTGGGAGAACAAACGAGGAGCAGAATTCACCTGGGAGCGTGAAGATCATATGAAGAAGACGTACCCTTCCCTATTCTTGTAACCCCTTTTGTTTTCTAATTTCGGGACGAAATTCTTTTAAGTTGGGGAGACTGTAACATCCTGTATTTTTGCATTAATTAAAAAGTTAGCATCGTTACTTCTTGTATGGGCCTTGTTTGTCGTTTTGAATCTTTGAGGACTTGTTCTACTTAGTAAACTTATTGTTGGTTAACAAATTTAGTTATTGGTGATTAATAACAAAGTGTTATACAAAACTTAATATTATAATGCTTAAAATGATTGTAACCTTACAAATAATAGTTATCAATATTATCAATGGTAATAATAATGCTTAAAATGAATTTACAAAAAAAAATGTTAATAATAGTAATAATAAGAATTATTATAAAAATATAATCTCTAATAATAATAATAATACTAATAATAACTTTTATAATAATAATAATAACAATAATAATAAAAACATTTTCTTTAAAAACTCAAAGTATGGGGGTGTTTGGTAATTTTTCAAACTTGTAATCAAAAGTTTAAAAGTCATGTGCCCAAACTTCGGGAGTCAATATGTAAACCGCCCAACTGCAGGGACTGTGTAAATTATCAAACCAAACCCCCCCCCCCCCCCCCCCATTTTCCGGCTGCCGGCTCCCGCGAACTCCGGCCGAGCTCCGGCAAGTCTCCAACCCCATTTTAAAAACCGATTTGATCTAGTTAAACCGCCCCTCGTCTTCGACTATGGGTTTCGAACCCAAACCCAACTCCAAATTGAATTCCCGCTCGTTTTTTCTTTTCAAAACCGAACCGTGCCTAAACCTTACCAAAATCCGAATCGAATCTTGCCAATTTCACGAAATTGAATCAAATTAATCGTTTCTAAACTTAAAACGCATCCTAAACAATCAATCAATCAATTATAATTACACAATTACAGCTCGAATCTCTCAAATTTGGTAAACGGAACGCGGTCTCAAAATCAAACGAGTTAAGCTCGAATCCATGAAATCAAACCTATATATTGTGGCCTTTCGGTTCATTGTGGAGTTCCTAAACTCCCTGAACCTCCAATTTCACTAAAAACCTCCTCGATCAAGAAGCCCCAATTCGCGAACACCCGAAGTTTGAGTCGATCTTGAAATCACACAAAACTTAATCGAAACAGGTAATTAGAACCTGTTATTGACTCGATTTGGTCCAGGGATCAAACCCCATGATTATTTGGGTGTTTAACATCGAATCGGAGGTCAATTTTGACCCTGTTGAACCTAGGGTTCATACAATTTGGGGGAAACCAGAGAGGCAGAGGTTAAATTCAATACAAACCAAAGTGAAACCAAGGCCTTGGCCCTGGTTCACTGGTTCCCGCACTTCAGTCCTCCAAGGGAGACCCGGGTTCGAACCCCGGGCAGCCCCTTTCCCCTTTTTCTTTTTATTTTTTTCTGATTTTTTTTTCTACTTTTCTTCACTTCTTTTTAATTATTAACGTTTGTTTTTTTTATTTTTATTCTGAAAATTTCTAAAAATAATTTTATAAAATGCAGATTATTCTTTTTATTTTTGTTTAATTAATTTGTGACTAAATGAATTTTTATAAAATACCTTTGTATTTATAAATACATTACTGTATTTCAAAAAAAAATACAAAAGAGATGTTGAACATAATACTTGTATATTTATATATATATATATTCAAACATTAAATTGTTTAGTTATTTATACCTATATATATATATATATATATTATTTTTTACATAGCTCTTTATAATAGCTAAATCACTTATTATAATATACAATATTATAAATCGATTAACGTACAATTAAATCAATTGTACTTATCCTTTCTCGCACGCGCAATAATTAATTATTTCAAAGTATAAAAATCCACTCGTTCCATTTATCCGATCGCATCAATAACATATAATAGATACGAATAATTATTAAATCCTATTAGACCTACAATTAATCATCAAACAAAGTATAACGCGCTACTTTATTTCGTTTAGGTGTGTTGTGACGTTTGTGTTGGATCTTATTCGTGGTTATTCTTATTTCATCTTCAAACCCTTATTAACAAGTGAGTTCTTATGCCCCATTTACATATATTTTACACCTTTCGGGGCGAAACATGTTGGTTATACAAACATACTCCTACACGCTTTGATACTTATTATGCACGTGCAATTCTTTACATTGTCGTGGTTAATTGAATGTGTTAAGTTTATATGAGATGTGTCATATGTGTGCAATCATTAACTAAATCTAGCCTGGCAAAGTCTTAGATCTTTGGTCTGACAAGCCTATTTGGTGCTAAAGTCGATGTATTGCCGACTCCTAGGAGCCGTATGCTTGTGCACTAGGGAACCAAATACACTTAGCTAATCATGCTTATTCCTATGTTGTTCAGTCAAGGTTTGGTTGTAACTATGCATGTTCTATATACTTGCTTATTCTGTGACCATTGACTAGAATTGCCACTTTTTTTTTTCGTATACTTATTGTACTTAAAACCATGAGAACTCACCAACTTGTTAGTTGACCTTATTTTCAACATGTTTCAGGTAAAATGCAAGCTTAAAAGATGATTGAAGGAAATGCTTAAACTTAGGACATGGCTTAGACCTAATAAAAACTTTTGGGATTTCTTACTGTATTGTTTGTTTGATTTTGAGATATTTATGTATGTGGTGTTTGAAAACAATTAAGTAATGACATTTACATTTAATCATAGCGTTATGTGGTTGTGAACAATCTTAACCCTCACACTTCGACGTTTCCGCCGTCAAGGTTGGGGTGTGACATTTTCAATCAAAAAGATCTCAATATGAGACAACGTCGTTGGGTGGAGTTGATTAGTGATTACGATTGTGACATTCGTTACCATCCTGGTAAAGCAAACGTTGTAGCCGATGCACTAAGCCGAAAGATTCACAACAAGATGATCTCATTCCAAGAAATTCGCGATCGACGTCAATGGTTTGACACTTTGGGTGAGTTCGATACTGAGATCCGACTAGATGTCAACGAGACCACCGTACTACTACAAAACCTGAGAATAGATAGTGACATCGAGTCTAGTATCCTGGAGGCTCAACAAATGGTACAACGGGAAGGAAGAATGAAGGATGAATTGGAGCATAATATTTTAACTCAATTGGAAACGAAACCCAATGGATTAATGTACTTCGCAAATCGAATTTGGGTTCCAAATCGCGATAACCTTCGTACCTTCATCATGAACGAAGCTCATCAAACTCGTTATTCTATTTATCTTGGCTCCGATAAGATGTATATGGACCTACGTGGTCAATATTGGTGGCCTGGAATGAAGAAAGACATAGCGACTTATGTAGCTAAGTGTCTCACGTGTACGAAGGTTAAAGCCGAACATCAACGTCCAAGTGGATTACTTGAGCAACCCGAGATTCCTATGTGGAAATGGGAACACATATCCATGGACTTCATAACTAAGCTTCCCCGAACCTCCCGAGGACATGATAGCATATGGGTGATCGTTGACCGATTGACCAAGTCGACGCATTTTATACCCATACGTGACACTTACAAAACATCAAAGTTAGCTCGTATATACGTTGATAAGATTGTAAGTCGTCATAGGGTACCTCTGCACATCATATCCGACCGAGATGCTCGTTTCACTTCACATTTTTGGTTGTCTATGCATGAACTCTTGGGTACACAACTCGATCTAAGCACGGCTTACCATCCTCAAACTGATGGTCAAACCGAGCGAACGATCCAAACCCTGGAGGATTTGCTACGCCTGTGTGTTCTTGATTTTGGTGGTGATGGGATACGCATTTACCGCTCGCGGAATTTTCGTACAACAATAGTTACCACTCGAGTATCAAGATGGCACCGTTCGAAGCACTTTATGGTCGTAAATGTCGTTCACCGATCTGTTGGACCGACATTGGTGAAAACTTCATCAATGGTCCCGAACTTATACAAGAGACGACCGATAAAGTTTCTATCATTCGCAAGAACCTTGAAGTGGCGAGAAGTCGACAAAAGAGCTATGCTAATAAGTGACGTAAGCCATTGGAATTCCAAGTTGGGGAGATGGTTCTTCTTAAGGTTTCACCGTGGAAAGGTGTGGTTCGCTTTGGAAAGAAGGGCAAACTGGCTCCAAGATTTGTAGGGCCTTTCAAAATCCTGAAAAGGATTGGAAAAGTGGCTTATAAACTGGAACTACCTTCCGACCTTAGTGGAGTTCATCCTGTGTTCCACGTCTCAAATTTGAGAAAGTGCTTGGCTTACGAAAGTCTGCATGTCCCGTTGGAAGACATCCAGATTGACGAGTCATTGCATTTTGTCGAGAAACCTGTTGAGATCATGGATCGCATAATGAAGAAGACTAGAACCACAACAACTCCAATCGTCAAGGTTCGTTGGGAAAATAAACGTGGCGCCGAATTTACTTGGGAACGTGAGGAGCACATGAAGAAGAAATACCCGTTCTTATTTGTATAGTTTCATTTTTCTTAATTTCGGGACAAAATTCTTTAAGTTGGGGAGACTGTAACATCTCATATTTCTGTTAATTAAAAGTTAATTTTATTAATTCTTATATTGGTTATTTAGACAATTTATGAATCTTGTTGGGCTATTATTGTATGATTCTTTGTTTAAGTTCTAAATTAAGTAAATAATAATAATAATAACAATTATAATAATAACAATAATAATAATAATAATAATGATAATAAAGATAATAATAATAAGTTATCAAAGTTAACAAGTTAAAACTTAATTAAGTTCAAGGGGGCCTAATTGTCAAATTAGAAACTTAAAATATTAAGTTTGGGCATAAAATAATAAGAATTCAAAGTTGGGGGACCATTTGTGTAACTATTTTAAAACCCAACCCCCCTTCCCCTTGTTCCCCGTACTTCCGGCCACCGCCCGGCTCCGGCGATCCCTTATACACCAAATCAGACGATTTTGTAACCCATAACCGATAATCGTTTCACATATGTGTTTCGAACTTGAATGTCAACCCATTCGAAGGCATAACCGAACTCGATAAGTTCCAAAACCGTACGAACATTAAATCACCATAATAATTCAATTAATTCAACATAACCAATCATCTATCTATCACTAATCGATTGCAACCACCAATTACACCTGAAACAACCACAAACAATCAGTTCGATTACACCCTTTTCATCGCAACCTGCAACACCCGTAGACCACTTTTCAGAGCTTGTTAACTTGTAATTATCAGAGGGCTTTTCATCGTGGGGATCACTAGAAGCTTACTGTAAAAGGAATTTGAGTTTCATCGACGATTTCATCTTGAATCGGTTCTCCACAGTCGCGACCTAGGTCCATAACGCGAGCATCGAATACCAAACGAATCAAGTAAGTTAAATACATACATATACTCGATTTCACATGAGGAACAAAAGCCCTAAACTTAATTTGATTGATAACTTTGAATTGATGTTCAATTTGATCGATTGTGGATCTAGGGTTCATGTAAATTAGGGGTTTTGTTTAAACTTTGCTTTTAAGAATTAAAAGTGGAGTTTTATCGTGGCTGGAGCCATGGTTCACTGGTTAGAGCAGTACCCCCACATACATGAGGTCCCAGGTTCGAACCTGGGCACCCTCATGTAATTTTTTTAAAGGCTTTTTGCCTTAAAAATTAATTCTAGAAAAATTTTAAAATGTATAAAAATTACTTTTATAAATTCCAAATATTTTCAAAAGTTTCCAAATATTTTCTGTAAATTTTTCTAAGTTTACATAAAAATGTTTTATTTATAAAACATTTTAGCAAAGCTTGTTTGAATAATTTTCTTAAAAAAATGGATTTTAATAATAATTAATAAAGTATTGTTGGTCTAAAAAGTTTTTTTCACATAATATTGTTTAAATCATGATTATTTCAAGTAATCACTCAAATATTATATTTAGACTTTAATAATCATTATAAACGATTTAATTTTTTTTTTGTTTTCTCTCTATTTAAACATATAAATAATATAACTTGTACATAAAATATTTATAAAAATGGGAAATAACTAGGAAATTCGGGAATAACTGGGAAATTCACCTGCCATTGGTGGAGTTTTCTTATAACAACAGTTATCATACTAGCATACAGGCAGCACCTTTCGAGGCGTTGTATGGGAGAAAATGTCGATCACCAGTTTGCTGGGCAGAAATTGGTGATAGTCAGCTAACAGGTCCCGAGTTAATTCATGAGACAACTGAGAAGATTGTACATATACGAAACCGTATGGCTGCAGCGCGAGACAGAAAAAAGAGTTATGCTGACAAGAGACAGAAACCTTTAGAGTTTCAGGTTGGTGACAAGGTTTTGTTGAAAGTCTCACCATGGAAAGGCGTAGTTCGGTTTGGCAAACGAGGGAAACTAAATCCGAGGTATGTTGGACCATTTGTAATAGTGGAAGGAATAGGTCCAGTAGCCTATCGACTAGCCCTACCTGATTCGCTAAGTGGAATCCATGATGTATTTCATGTGTCAACCTGAAGAATTGCATAACTAATGAAACAGTGGTCGTACCACTAAAAGAAATTCAAGTGGATGAACAGTTGCGTTTTATTAAGGAACCAGTTGAAGTGATGGACCGTGAGGTGAAAACACTTAAGCAAAGCAAGATATCTATTGTCAAAATCCGTTAGAATTCGCGGCGTGGACCGGAATTCACATGGGAACGAGAAGATCAAATGAAGCTTAAGTACCCTCAACTATTCGAAAGGACGATGCCAGCAGACGAAGATATTGATTTAAATTTCGGGACGAAATTTCTTTCAACATGGGGATAATGTGACAACTCATCCAAAACTCACTCGATTTCGATTTCTGTGTGCCAATGCAGTGGACCAGTGATGGAACACTCTCACCATGTAACGCAATTTTCGGGACGAAAATTCTTTCAACATGGGGATAATGTGACATCCGGTAAATTTCCGTTACCAAACTCCGTTAGTTCCGTTAGGTATTGCATACATGTGTCGTGAACACACACTAGTTGTCGTTTAACGTTGGTGACCTAATAATAATCAATAATGTTATGTTATTGATAATCTAATTGATTATGTGATTATTGTGTTATGCTTATGTGTTACACAATTTAAACGTTAACGGTGAATTTTATCGCGTAACGTGGAAACGCGTATATTTAAATTGCCTATCTTGTGAGTTGTGGAAATAATGTAATATTATTATTGTTGATTAATAATGTTGGTATTATTAAGTTAAAACCTTTCAAAAAGTGTTTAAAAGAATAGTTTTTTATAAAATATAAAATAAAGAGGGTTAGGTGTAATTACCTAAAACTAAAACTTAACAAAATTAACAAACCCTTATCCCCCAAACCCCAAATCGGCCGCAAACCATCACCCTCACCTCTCCAATTGCGATTTCAACCTAGAACTAACCTTCAAGCCAAGATTTTGATCGATTTCAATCAATACAACTCGTGGGAATCATCAATTGCAAGCTATAACACGTTTAAAGGTTAGATTTTTCATGTTTTTGTGGGTTCTTGTTGAGGGCCGAACCCTAGTTGCGAAATTGGTCTTCATGGGGTCGAATTTGATGTTGTTTGATGATGTTAATATGTTAGTTGGATTGATTACATGTTGTTTAACTTTGATTATGCATGAATTGTATGTTTTTAGTGGATTGATCATGAACTTTGATTATAAGCAAACCCTAATTCGAAAATGGCATGATTATGTGAAGTTGATGATTGTTTGATGAATGTATGATGATTAGTAGGTTGTATGAATGCTAGGTTACATTGATTTTGCAAGAAATTGATGAATTGATGTTGATGTTCATAGCTTGCTAATAATAGTAACTTTATTTTGTATGTAATGTTGAATTATTGATGGATTGATGTTATTGATGTGTTCATGATGATGATTAGATGCTAGATTGTTGTTATGAACGCTAGAAATCTTTGAATGGATGTTGTTGTTCATAGCTTGCCAAAAGTAGAAACTTTTGTTCATGAAGATTGATGAGTTATGATGTTTGGATGTTGTTGATCATGCTTAGATGATGATATGAGCTTGAATTGGTATATTATTAATGAATTCATGAATGCATAGGATGTTTGATGGATTTTGGGATGTGCTTTCCCAAAAGGGAAACTTTTTATATGCAAAATGTGAAAGATGATAGTTTGAACATGTTTGGGATGTTAGAAGCATGTTAGTAAGTTCGTGGAAGAATTCTAAGGTGATGAAACATGTTAAATTAGTTGTATGGGATGTTTTGGATAATCATGGGTGATGTTTGGACTTTGATGATCATGTGTGATGTTGATGTTGATGAGTGGTTAGGTTATCATTTTTGGGACTGGAAATTGATAGTTGTGATGTTGTTGGATGCATTGTACATGGCTAATGAATATGATTATGATCATCATACACGCGTGCGAATCTGAGGCCCCTACTTAGTAGGATTGGCAGGGTTTAGGATGTGAAGTCGTGAGTGGCTTCACATGGCATGTGGTGAGTGATTTGATCCTTGTGTGACATGTTAGTTGTGTTATAACTGGTGGACATGTTAATGTTCTAGATTCACATGACTTGTATGATACTTGGTTGTATGATGATCTAAGTGATACACCTAGATGATATAGCATACATATGATCTATTTTAAATGTTAACTATGTATGATATGTGTGTATGATTACTTGAATGGCTTACAACACATAAAGTCACCAACGGGTCAACTAGGTCAAACCTGTCTGTTTTGTTTGAAATCTCGAGTCCTTGATTGTAGTGTACTTAGGGTTTCACATGTTCTTTGATTACACGTACTCATGCACTTATATGATCTAGGTAACCTCTGAAGGTTGTCTTTCTATTCTGTTTGTCAAGTCAAACTCTAAGTATCTATACGCATATCAGGTGAGTTCATGCCCCACTCTTTATTTAATCTATTTTGGGGGAGATAGCATACTGGTAAATCACAAACGCTTTGTATATTCAAGTTGTGTATAATATTATATAGTGTTGATATCATGGAAAAGTCCTCACACTTTCGAATTGTTAATATTGAATAGCGGGGAAATTTGGGTAGTACTACTGGGTCTGACGAGCCCCACCTGTGTGACTCGAGGTCAACCGGGTGCAATTTGTCCTAATAAACATTGTCACGACCTGTTAAGTCGTGACAGGAGGCAACAACGCAACACAGTCAGCTTCAATTGCGAAATCACTATGAAATAATATTTATTGTTAATGGACTAGCTATCTGTTACAATGCACTACTTTTATATCTCTATTATTAAACTGTTTATGTTTGAATATCTCTTGAACTCACCAACCATTGTGTTGACATTTTAGTATGCTATTCTCAGGTCATTAGCTTGCTTGCCATAGGAGCACTGCATGGTTCACTTGCATTCTAAGACTCGGTTCCCAAGACATTTTTAGTATTTTAATGATTATTGTTACTCTTTTGGGTTGGCACATGTTTTGCCATAGTTATACTTTTATTTCTTTGGGTTGTTTTCTAAACGCTTCCACACAGTTTAAAGTTTGTACTTTGGTTGATTTTATTTAAATTATGGCATATAGAGTCGTTCTGAGTAACTATTGTCTATGATCCTGGTTTGTTCACATGCCTCGCGGTAAAACTCCGCAAGTGGATTTTGAGGGTGTGACAGTCTCGTTGCATCGTACCCTTTGCACCAGTGCTTCACTCACTTGGTATTCTTACAAACAAATATGCCTCCAAAGGCTGCAAAATCGAAGGAAGTACCTGCCTAAAGGCCCATCCTTGGTCTCTTCTCATCACATCTGAAGATCGGAATTGTTAGTTTCTTGCACCTTTTTATCCATCATGAATCGAATCAGTGTTTGAATCGTTTTGTATACTGTTATCTGATCTAATTTTGTGTAATTTGTTATGAATTTGTTGTTTTTTGTTACTAGAAGTAGATGATTGGAATAGTGTATGAGTTATGAAATGGTAACTTTAAGCTTCTGCTAGGTTTTCGTTAGTATCACGAATTGTAAACGTAAGTGAGAAATTACGATTTGGATTTTGATTCTGTGCTATTGGTAGAATAAACTGCATATTCAATTTTTTTTGTGTTTAAATCGGCTGAAAGTTGATTAGTTTTATAGAATTGGGATTACTGGATAGTCTATTTTAATTGTGTTGATGGAAATATTGATGGAGGTAGTATTTAGTTTGAGTGGTGATGCTCAAGAAGAAAGTACACTGATGTTTTTGTAGAATGTTGATCGGGTGGTGAAAGTTTAACGTTTAACGACTTTATCTCCGGGCTTTATGTATAAATGTATGAGAAATAGAGTTACTTTGGGAATATTTTGTGTTTGTAGGTTAAACGTGAAGAATACGAAGAAATGAAAGAAAAAGGAAAATAATTGGAACTCGAGAAGTCCAGATATGATAAACCGAAGTTGTACGGCAACGGTATTTTAAAATGAGCATAACTTGAGCTAGGAATTGAGTTACGGGACCCATAACTTATCAACGGAAAGGTCTCGAAAAAACTACACATGAAAATCAAGATTGCACAGGAAGGTGGCGCCACTGACGCCCCCATAGGCGCCACCGACGCCGGGGTCCGGGTTTTTGTTGAAATTGAGCCTATTTTGAAGGGAGTTAAAAGGAAAAAAAACCCTAATTCAAAAGGTACTTTACACACAACAATCTTGGACGAAATTTGGCAATCTGGGATCCTTCTCAAGCTCTTCTAACATCAAGAACGTCGATTTCATCCGAATTACATGATCAATTACGTTTTTGTTGAAGAATCGATGAAGATGCAAGGCTAAATCCATTGTGATTCACTTCGGGGGACGGGTTTGTGCAAGTTTCTATTTTTCTTAGTTGTAACCTAGATTTGAGATTGGATCTTGAACATTTAAGTTCTTTTGGATTCAATTTATGATTTTGATTATTTAAACGGTTTGATTATGTTTAGGTCTAATGTTGATATTCTATGACTTTGGTTGTCTTTAATCATTGTGTGATTGAGTATTAAAATTAGGGTTTCATTATTCAAATTGGTAATTGTGTGAAATAGGTCCTTTAAACTTTAGTCCCTGATTATCACTTAAATCATATCATGTACACGTCACCATTAATGATTTCTCACTAGGTTTCATTCGAGAAAAATTGTAACTTTGCCAAACCTGAATCCTGAAGTGGGTTGCTTTTTCTCCAAGATTGTTCAAAACTTAAACTTTTATTTTGTTAATTTGATTCGTTCTCAATTCAATTAATCAAGCAATTTTCTTTTTAATGTTTAATAGTTTTAAATTAATCGTTGCTAGCACTTCCCTGTGATTCCCTGTGGATTCGACACCCTGCTTACCCTTTACTATTAAGGGTGATTAGGTACTCTTTAATATATATTTTTGACCGACCACACGACATCGATCAAAATGGCGCCGTTGCCGGGGAATCGTTGCGCTTAGTGTTAGTAATAGTTATTTGTTTCTAAAAATATATATATATATATATATATATTTTCTTTCTTGTTTTTAGTTATTTGTTATTTTTGTCGTTCAGAATTACACGGGTATTTGTTTATTGAGTGCAGATAGTTGAGATTCTTATGCATACGAGGCATTCCGGAAGGACTTCCCCATTGCTCTTTGATCCTGAGATTGAGAAAACAGCAAGAGACAACCGAGTTTTTCACAAGGCAAATCCCTCATCAGCTCCTATTCCACAAAGTGTGTGGTCTAAAGAAGGAACCTCAACAGCTAAGGCTAGTGAAATCTTACGAAGGCTTTCCAAAACACCGGAAAGTAATCCATTCAACAACATGAATAACTCGGGAAATCAAAGTGGTCCGTCTACTCAACCTCCTCCACAAAGGGAGCAACCTCTAGGTGATATTCCACCTCCATTGTTCCCACCACATAATGCTCCACCACCTCAGCAACAAATTCCACCATTTAACCCAGTTCAAGGAAACCCTATACCCCCACCACCACAATTCCAAACGGGTGACACTACTCGTGTATACCCACAACCTAATCCACCTATTCAACAAGAACCGGTTAGAAATGTTAACTATGAGGCTCCACGAAATCACTCAGTTCAGTTTAATCAATCCAACTCGAGCCGGAATGATGGTGTTAATGGTGATGAAGATATAAGGGATCGGGTATCAAATTGGGATGATGGAATGGAGCATGGGAATTCAAATGCTGGATATGGAGTGGGAGATGAAGATGGATTTGGTTTCAACTATGGTTATCAGCATCTAGGAGGCTACAATCATCATTTTAATCCAGTCTTCCAAATGGCTAATCAAGGTCCACCAAGAGCCATGAGGCAACCAATGAATCAACATACTCAACCGGGTCTTCCTCAACATCATGATGGTCTCCCGCAAGTCCATCATCGTGCTCCGATTCGTGGAGTTGAGAGCCATTTTAGACCTCAAATTGCAGTCAACTCATCTCCAATAGTAAGCCCTATTGCACATGGTCGATCTTTCGAAGTGAGGCCACAAGGATTGAATATGTTGCCATCTTTCTATGGTAAAGGAACCGAGGAACCGTACCTCCACATTTCTGAATTTGAAGCGGTGTGTGGCACAATTGGAGGACAAGGGTTTACACCGGATCAAGTTAAGCTCGTGTTATTTCAATTCACCTTGAAGGACGCTGCGAAACAATGGTTTCTATCATTGCCATCTGCAAGCATTTTTACATGGGAGGATATGCAACAACAATTCCTAGAAGAGTATTACACACCTCAACGAACAAGTGATGCAAGGGCTAACATTCGGAACTTTCAACAACAACCAGGTGAACTTTTCTATGAAGCGTGGAAGCGGTTTAAACAATTGCTAAGGAATTGCCCTCATCATGGTATTCCGCAATGGGAGTTGATCAATGCATTTTATGATGGATTATCCACTGATGACATCCGGGATGTGAACTCTACTACGGGTGGAACATTCCTTTCCAATCATGTGGAGGTGGATTGGGAATTCTTAGAGAAAATGGCGGTGAACTCAAAAAGGCAAGCTCAATCTAATAGGAAGAAGAAACACGCCATTGTTAGATCTGCAACCACTACTAATGCCAATGAAAGATTAGAACAATTGGAGAGAGCAAATCAAATGTTGGAACGTCAGTTGGCGATTTGAACCTCAATGGGGGAAATATGACACCTCAAGGCGCACCAATCTTTCCGTGTGTGAAGGGTGTGGTGATCTTGGCCATGCTATCATGGATTGTCCAATGAAAGTGGGTAGACCTGAGGAAGAAGTAAATCAAGTATATGGTGATCGAAAGCAATATGATATGAATTCTAATACATATCATCCAGGTTTGCGTAATCACCCCAATTTTAAGTATGGTAACACATCTAATCAATCTAATCCTCATTTTCAGGTACCAAATCAAGGAGGTCAATCGTATCAGAATCGACAACCGATGTATAACAACCAGAATTACAACCAAGGAGGATACAACAAGGGTTACCAACGAAATTATCAACCTAATGGCGATCAAGGAAGCTCAAGCAACTCATCCGAGGTCATGGACTTTCTCCGAGAGATTAAGAAAGACAATGAGGTACGAGATAAAACCGTGGAGGCATTAGCAAAACAAGTTGGACAACTAGCGGAAGAGATGGCACAATTGAGAAGAAATCCAGGAACGTTGCCTAGTGACACCACTGTCAATCCTCAGCATCAAACACCGGGTGCAAGAAATACAAAGAGTGCAAACATCAATCAGGTAAGTATTCTTCGCTCTGGTAAAGTTTATGATAACAAAGTGGTATCTCCACCACCATTTCAAGACGGAGTGGTGGAGGATCTTGGTGAGGATGGGAAAAGTGATGACGAGTGTGAACCGGACATACAATTAACTAGGAAACATAAAAAAGTAGCTTTTCAAGATACACAAAAACACGTGTTAAAGCAAGAGTTACCTAAGGTCAATGATAAGGATATGGAGGTTCGCAACATTCCTTATCCAAAAGCTTTAGAAAATCCTGAAAAGTCAAAGATTTCAAATAAACGAGGTCCTCAACAAGAGGAAATTTGGGAAATTTTCAAACAAGTAAAATCAACATTCCTTTACTTGATGCAATTAAACAAGTGCCGGCTTATGCTAAATACCTTAAAGACATGTGTACTCAAAAACGAAATAATAAATTTCCAAAAAGGCTTGATTTAACAGAAAAAGTAAGTGCTGTGTGATGGGTTCCTTACCTCTAAAACTTCGGGATCCTGGAACGCCCTTGATACCAATTCAAGTTGGTGACTTTAAAATGGCAGGGGCGTTATTGGATCTTGGAGCAAGTGTAAGTATCCTTCCGGGGAGCTTATATGATCAATATGATTTCGGTCCACTTCGTAAGGCAGATACCACGTGGTATTAGCCGATTTAACACCTAAGCTTCCTAGAGGAATCGTGTCTGATGTGATTGTCATGGTTGAAGATTTCTACTACCCGGTTGATTTCTTAGTTTTAGACTATGTGTCAAATGATAAAACAAAGCAACCTAACGTCATACTTGGTAGACCATTTTGGCCACCGCGAATGCCTTGATAAACTGTAGAACGGGACGGTGGATATGACATTTGGTAATAGGAAATTGCGTTTAAACGTGTTTGCTAATACACCAAACTCTCTACTCAATGATGAATGCTTTATGGCGGACATCATTGAGGAGTGTAATCCTCACGAAAGTGAGGATGCCACCAAAGAGACTTGTTTTGTTTGTGATGATGCAGGTTGGAATCATATGACAGATCTAGCAATTGAGGCACAAAAGTTAGATGTCATGGTTGTTGATGCTGGTAGGCCCCCATGGACACATCAAGTTGAGAACTTGCCTGAGCATATAGACAAAAAGATAAAGCCTTCATTGGAAAGCCCACCGGAGTTGGAATTGAAAGATCTTCCTAAGCACCTCAAATATGCATTTTTGGGAGAAGACAACACGTTGCCCGTAATCATCGCAGCCGACTTAGAAGAAGATCAAGAAGCCTCATTGTTACAGGTTCTTCAAACATACAAAGCTGCGATAGGGTGGACACTTGCTGATTTGAAAGGAATAAGCCCTTCGATCGTGATGCATAAGATCATAACTGATGCCGAAGTTAAACCGTCACGTGATACTCAAAGAAGGTTGAATCCAAACATGCGGGAAGTGGTCAAGAAAGAGGTACTTAAGTGGTTGGATGCCGGCATAATTTACCCAATCTCTGACAGCACATGGGTAAGTCCAACTCAAACGGTACCGAAGAAAGCAGGTATTCAAGTGGTCAAAAGCGATACAGGTGAGCAAATCGCCACTCGGCCGGTAACCGGGTGGCGTGTTTGTATTGATTATAGGAAACTAAATGCCGCCACATCTAAGGATCATTTTCCCTTCCATTCATTGATCAGATCATTGAGAAATTGGCAGGTCAGAAGTTTTATTGTTTTCTAGATGGCTATTCGGGATATAATCAAATTGCTATTCATCCTGAGGACCAACAAAAGACGACATTCACTTGCCCTTATGGCACATTCGCTTTTAGGCGAATGCCATTTGGTTTGTGTAATGCCCCGGCCACCTTTCAAAGGTGTATGATGAGTATTTTCAGATATGGTCGGGGAGTCTCTAGAAATTTTCATGGATGATTTTTCAATTTTTGGTTCTACTTTTGATAAATGTCTACATGAATTGACCAAAGTGTTGAAACGATGTGTTGAAACAAACTTAGTCTTAAGTTTGGAGAAAAGTCACTTTATGGTTCAAGAGGGAACAGTTCTAGGGCATGTCATATAATCGGGGAATTGAGGTAGATCGGGCCAAAATCACGGTAATTTCCACTCTACCTCCTCCGGTTAATGTTAAAGGTGTGCGATCATTCTTAGGACACGCAGGGTTTTACAGACGGTTCATTAAGGGCTTCAGTGTCATAACTAAACCCTTATGTAACTTACTTTTGAAAGACGTACCCTTTGTGTTCGATAAAGAATGTTTGCATGCTTTTAACATGTTAAAAGAGAAATTAGTGGAGGCCCCAATCTTGCAATCACCTAATTGGTCACTTCCGTTTGAAATTATGTGTGATGCAAGCGACTTTGCAATTGGGGCTGTTTTGGGTCAACGGGTGGATAAGAAACCCGTTGCAATATACTATGCAAGTAAAACATTAGCCAATGCTCAGTTAAATTATACAACAACTGAAAAAGAATTGCTTGCAGTAGTATATGCCTTAGATAAATTCCGTTCATATATATGGGGAAGCAAAGTAATTGTTTATTCTGATCACAGTGCAGTCAGATATCTAATGGAGAAAAAGGATGCTAAACCTCGACTTATACGTTGGATCTTGTTACTACAAGAATTTGACTTGGAGATACGTGATAAGAAGGGAAGCGAAAATGTAGTCGCAGATCATTTGTCAAGAGTGGTGCATCAAACCACTGATTCACATCATGAGATTAATGAGACATTTCCAGATGAGCAATTATTATCCATATCTTCCGAACCATGGTATGCTAACTTTGCAAACTATTTGGCTGCAGGTACCACTCCCGACCATTGGAACAAGAGGAAGAGACAACAGTTCATGTCGCAGGTCAAATATTACATTTGGGACGAACCAGATCTATTCAAGGTCGGAGCGGATCAAATCATCCGAAGATGCATTCCTGAATCCGAAATTCAAGACGTGTTAGAACATGCACACTCATCTGCATGTGGGGGTCATTTTAGCGGACAGAAAACGGGTCACAAGATCCTATCTTGTGGACTCTTTTGGCCAACAATCTTTCGTGATTCGTATAGTTTTGCTAAAAATTGTTTGAAATGTCAACAACTGGGAAGTATATCAAAACGTAATGAAATGCCCATGCAACCAATTCTCGTGGTTGATATCTTTGATGTTTGGGGAATTGATTTCATGGGCCCATTTCCAAATTCGTATGGCAATCTATATATTTAGTGGCTGTGGATTACGTGTCAAAATGGGTGGAGGCCGTTGCCACTAAAACAAATGACCACCACGTTGTGTGTAAATTTGTTCAAAGTAATATTTTCTCACGATTTGGTCTTCCCCGTGTGATCATAAGTGACGGAGGATCACATTTTAAGAATTTTCACTTTGGAAAGTTGTTGAAACGTTATGGCGTAGATCACCGAATAGCAACACCTTATCACCCTCAAACGAGTGGTCAAGTGGAGGTCTCCAATAGGCAAATTAAGGAAATCTTACAGAAAACGGTACGATCGGACCGTAAAGATTGGTCCACCAAGTTAAACGATGCTTTATGGGCCTATCGTACCGCTTTCAAAACACCTATCGGTACAACCCCATATCGGTTGGTCTACGGGAAAGGATGTCACTTACCTGTCGAACTCGCTCATCGTGCTTTATGGGCAATTAAAAATGTTAATCTTGATTACAATGTTGCAGGCACTGCACGGAAGTTGAGTTTGAACGAACTGGAAGAATTAAGGAACGAGGCATACGAGACGACAGCCGCATACAAGGCAAGGATGAAAGAAGTGCACGACGCTAAGTTACAGAAGAAGACTTTTGAAGTCGGCCAGAAAGTGTGGTTGTATAACTCACAATTGAAACTGTTTCCCGGTAAGTTGAAAAGCAAATGGATGGACCGTATATTGTAATTCGAGTTGGTAAGTTTGGCGATGTCGAGATTGAAGACCCTAAAGACGGTGTACGAAAATTGGTGAATGGACATCGATTGAAACATTATCTGGAAAGCAAGGATATGAGCGAAACCAATGAAGCATCAGTGAGCTTCTTGGTAAGTGCACCAACCTACACAACAAATCTGTAAGGACCAGGTAACGGTCTGGCTGAAGACGTAAAACTTAGCGCTTTCCGAGAGGCAACTCGGTGAACTTTGTGGGTGTGTTCACTAGAAACCCTCCCGAGACTTCACTCGTCCACTCGGGCATATCGAGTGGTTTAAAAGGCTTGTTGCATCCGCTAAATGCAACCGTGATTCCTACGAAAGTGAGTTTAGTTGTTATTTTCTTCGTTTGTTCGTTAGCATATTATTTTGTTTTTTTTTATGCACGAACTTGACAACACCCAAGTGTGGGGAACCTCATAGATAACCAGGTATGTACAAAAAAAAAAAAAAAATTGGCTAAAACCACCGCCACTGACGCCACTCCGCCGCCACCGACGCCAGCACCGTCGGTCGGCCACAAACCTACTGCCGGGCGGTGTGACCGACGCTGGGCTTGGCGCCGACCCACCGCCACTGACGCCATACACACCGCCACGACGCCAGCACCGTCGGCGGCCACAAACCTACTGCGGGCGGTGTGACCGACGCTGGGCTTGGCGCCGGCACCGCCACTGACGCCATCCACACCGCCACCGACGCCGCGGCCCAGAAAGGCGCGGGTCGGCCATTTTTGGGTGGGTTACCCGGTAAACAATAACCACAAACACAATTTTGCTGAGATTTGAAGGTCCATATGGATCATAACTTCATTTTTCATCATCTTCTCTCCACTTTTTCTCCTTAACTTCTCAAGGACACACCAAGCCTAGTTTCTAATTTTTCCAATCCTTCACCAAATCAAGCAAATCATAGGTGCATCTTGCTTAGTTTTTCGAGGGATCACGTTTCACCGATTAGTTTTGCAAGATTCTCACTCGGTTGCGAGAAAACGGGAGTTTAAAATTCGGATTTTGGGGGTTTTTACACAAAATCACTCCATTCGTCTTTTTGTTCCTCTAAACACATCACATTGTGCCAAGGAATCATGCCACGAACCAAGGAATCAACTTCTCGAGGAAAAGGCAAAGCTTCCGCCTCATCATCGGAGCCTTCAGGAAAACGTACAAGGCGAAGCAATATAACTTAAACAAGCTCCGAAAGCGAAAGGGATGACTCAATGGGGACCAATTCCAGTGGCGATGACATCGACTATGATTCCGAGGGGAATCCTATTTGGACGGAGTACAAGAAGCCATTATCCAAGTTCCCACGAGAGATGCAACCACAACTATACATGGACAAATTCAAAGACAAGAACGACCTCACAACACTCATGGTTTGTGAAAGACCAATGGAACTCCCGGAGTTTCGACTGTTTGGAGTGGTTGAGTGTTTTGAAAGGTTGGGATGGAGAGAGGTGTTGACATTTGTCAAGATGGATAAGCCACATGTGTATGTAAATCAAATCATGGAATGGATGTCTACTCTGGTAAGAAAGGATGGATCAAACCACCACACACCACTACACTAACTGGCAAGGTCGGGGGAAAACAATGGTTATGTCCTTTCAGACAATCTCTCAAGTGGCAAAGTTTGATACTGCACCCGAGCCCTATGAATTTCTACACGAAAGCTCAATTCTGGAAATCCCAACTGGGGACTACCTGTGGGAGGTCTTGAATGATATCTGTTGTTCCTATCACTGTCTTAACTTCCGACAATCTGAACAGAAGTAACATGAAGATCCTACCAAAGCTACTGACAGTGATCTTGAGCAAGAACGTGATCCCTAGAATCTATGACAGGGGGAGAGTGCGACATTATGAGCTGAGAGTGCTTCATGCCCTCCTCACCGGTAGACACATGTTGTCTTACCGACAATTGGTGATGATGAACATTTGGGAAAGCCGAGAAAGCAGGGCCCGGTTGATGATTCCACACTGTCGCTTGATTACCATGTTGTTGCGCAAACAAAAGGTTGTATCCAACGAGGCTTTGGCCATCCCAATCACGGTTTTAAAATTCAAAGTTAATCGCTTGGGAGGACAATCATGGGAATACAAGAAGACGGCCACTCATTATCAACTACGAGATAAGGATAGTGGGCGAGTGTTGATGGTACCGCGAGATGATGTTCCCCAATATGCGGATACGGATGATGTTTCTAGGGGTCAAGGTGGTGTGAGAGCAATTGAGGATGGATGCTGCTACAAGGGAGCCAACCGAGGAAGAAGAAATCCAGGAAGCAGTTATCAGAGCCAGACCTTTTGCTTTGCAGGATAGACCTTAGATCAGAGGCACATGTATGATGAACAGTCACGTGAAAGAGAGCGACAAAGAAGGTGGAGAGAGAGCTATGATAGGAGGACAGAAGAGTATGAGCAACAGTCAAGGGACGCATGGGCAGCGCAAGAACAGCGTGACAGAGAGCTGCGTGATGACATGAGGATGTATGCGCGTGACTCCGCGTATGCACGCGAACAGGCTATTAACGATTATTTTCTGTATCAGGAACAGGTTCGCCAGTGCAATGACTATCATGCAGGGCTGTCATATCAAGCTCGGCCACAGCTGGTGGATTGGAGTACTCTACCTGAACATAGGCCCGGACAACAATATGAGAGGTACCCACAAGCTCAACCCTCACATTGGATACCAACGGAGACAACCCCGGATGGAAGCTCACACGTGACGGGGGAAGCTGGCAGCTTCGATATGCACGCCATGCACCAAAGTCTGATGGAATCCTTCTTTGGACCACCACTGCCCAGACCTCCGTTTGGATGAGATCAGAACACTCTCTGATCACTTGATCAGGTCCATGTGTTTCTCCACTCTATCTGTTTTATGTTCAAACATGTTATTTGCTATTATTCTTGTCGACACTCTTTTGGTGTGTTTAACCTGGTGGGAGTGTAAAACAATAACTATGTATGTAGGAATGAGTGAATCTATGGTAGGTGTGTTGTGGTACAACCCGAGTGATGACTTGTTTTGATGAGTGGGAGAGCATGGATATGATGATGACAACTCCCCTTAAATCCACAATTGCTCCAACAGACTGAATGGTGCATTGGGGACGATGCACCCCTTAAGTGTGGGGATGAGGGGGGTCATGCAAATTAGGGTAACAATGGTAAAAATTAGAAAAATTTTTTTTAAAAAAAAAAGAAAGAAGAAAAAGGGGAGAAAGAAACCATGTTGCCAAATGTGAATTTGTGCAAAAGTTTTCAAGTAAAGCTCAGTGTGTTTATGAAACTAGAACCCTCACTTGTTGTTTATTAGAGAGTGATATAGATCTTAGGTCATGGCCATGTTCCTCAAGTTCAGAAAAAGTGTTCTAGCGGGTCGTTCGTGGAAATATGATGGATACCCAGTTAGTGTTAACAAGTAATTGATATAATAAACTCAGGTGCACATCGGCAGCCTAAATTCCTACTTGGTGAGATTTTGAGCCTATGACTTCATACACATCATACACATCATACACATATTCAATTGTTGAGGGTAGGCCATATATTAATGTTGTTACAGAACTCGGGTGGTGAAAGTTTAACGTTTAACGACTTTATCTCCGGGCTTTATGTATAAATGTATGAGAAATAGAGTACTTTGGGAATATTTTGTGTTTGTAGTTAAACGTGAAGAATACGAAGAAATGGAAGAAAAAGGAAAATAATTGGAACTCGAGAAGTCCAGATATGATAAAACGAAGTGTACGGCAACGGTATTTTAAAATGAGCATAACTTGAGCTAGGAATTGAGTTACGGGACCCATAACTTATCAACGGAAAGGTCTCGAAAAAACTACACATGAAAATCAAGATTGCACAGGAAGGTGGCGCCACTGACGCCCCCATAGGCGCCACGACGCCGGGGTCCGGGTTTTTGTTGAAATTGAGCCTATTTTGAAGGGAGTTAAAAGAAAAAAAAACCCTAATTAAAGGTACTTTACACACAACAATCTTGGACGAAATTTGGCAATCTGGGATCCTTCTCAAGCTCTTCTAACATCAAGAACGTCGATTTCATCCGAATTACATGATCAATTACGTTTTTGTTGAAGAATCGATGAAGATGCAAGGCTAAATCCATTGTGATTCACTTCGGGGGACGGGTTGTGCAAGTTTCTATTTTTCTTAGTTGTAACCTAGATTTGAGATTGGATCTTGAACCATTTAAGTTCTTTTGGATTCAATTTATGATTTTGATTATTTAAACGGTTTGATTATGTTTAGGTCTAATGTTGATATTCTATGACTTTGGTTGTCTTTAATCATTGTGTGATTGAGTATTAAAATTAGGGTTTCATTATTCAAATTGGTAATTGTGTGAAATAGGTCCTTAAACTTTAGTCCCTGATTATCACTTAAATCATATCATGTACACGTCACCATTAATGATTTCTCACTAGGTTTCATTCGAGAAAAATTGTAACTTTGCCAAACCTGAATCCTGAAGTGGGTTGCTTTTTCTCCAAGATTGTTCAAAACTTAAACTTTTATTTTGTTAATTTGATTCGTTCTCAATTCAATAATCAAGCAATTTCTTTTTAATGTTTAATAGTTTTAAATTAATCGTTGCTAGCACTTCCCTGTGATTCCCTGTGGATTCGACACCCTGCTTACCCTTTACTATTAAGGGTGATTAGGTACTCTTTAATATATATTTTTGACCGACCACACGACATCGATCAAATGTCGATATTTTGTTTTATAATACTATGATTTTAGGTGGATTGCCGAATGTAGGGAAATCTACTTGTTAAAAAAAAGTTTAGTTTAATTAATAATATTTCAACATTATGCAGATGTAAAAAAAACAATAGTTTCTTCTTGCAGACTGCAAACATTTGGGGGTGTTTGTTTTTGAAAAAAGTTCTTCCCCACCTCTTGATCTGCGCGCTCGCAGACGCGGGAAGAGGCTTTTACTTCGCAGACTGTTTGTTTTCTGGAAGACGTTTCATTAAAAAACGTCTTCAAAACCTCTGCACGGAGAAGAAGTGGAACAATGTCTTCACACATCTTCTAACCTCTTCTCTTCTAGAATTGGTTGAGCCCTAACATCTGATTCCATCTCATTCACCACCCATCTTCACAACCATCTTCATCTTCTCTTCACAAGCCTCTCGGCCGCCCCCGCCCCGTTGCCACCGCGCCACCGCCTCCCCGTTGCCACCGCGCCTGCTCACCTTCGGCCCCTCCCCATCTTCATAACCATCTTCATCGCAGACGCGGGAAGAGGTTTTTACTTCGCAAATTGTTTGTTTTCTGGAAGACGTTTCATTAGAAAACGTCTTCAAATCCTCTGCACGGAGAAGAGGTGGAACAATGTCTTCACACATCTTCTAACCTCTTCTCTTCTAGAATTGGTTGAGCCCTAACATCTGATTCCATCTCATTCACCATCCATCTTAAACCATCTTCATCTTCTCTTCACAAGCCTCTCGCCCCCCCCCCCCCCCCCGCCCCGTCGGCACCGCGCCACCGTCTCCCCGTCGGCACCGCGCCTGCTCACCTTCGGCCCCCTTCCCATCTTCACAACCATCTTCAGATTCAGATTCAGAACCATCTCGGCCCCGTCGCCTACTGTTTTTTCTTTTTTTTGTTTGATTTGTTGTTTATATGGTTAGTTTGTTTGTATATGGTTAGCATTCTGCAGATGTTAAAAACAAACAGTCTTTTTCTTGCTGACTGCAGACATTTGATCCACCTCTTCTGCTGCAGATGTCTGCAGATGTGGTCCGCAGACTGCAGACGTTTTCCTGTAGAAAAAACAAACAGCACCGAAGGTGGTGTTTGTTTTTTGGAAAAACCTCTTCCTCACATCTTCATCTGCGCGCACGCAGACGCGGGAAGATGTTTTGAGTGTGCAGACTGTTTGTTTTTTTAAAAGAACGTCTGCATGGATAAGATCCACTTCTCAGGTATTCTCAACCTCTTCTCTTCTTTATCCCCAACTCAGAATTTTCTTCTAATTATTCAACCCTTCAACCCACCACCCCTCTCCTCTCCTCTCCTCTCTTCATTGAAGCCCTTCTCCGGCCGCCACATTTGCTCACGCTGCCGTCTCACGTCGCCCGCTCACGCTCCCTGCTTTCTTCTGCTCCGCCTTCGGCCGAGCGACCGCCGCCCTCCAGGGCCCCCCGCGACCGCCCCTCACCAGTGCTTCACTCACTTTGCACCAGTGCAGTCCCGCAGTCTCGCAGAAAGACCCATCCTTGGTCGCAGTCTCGCTGCATCGTACCCTTTGCACCAGTGCTTCACTCACTTGGTATTCTTACAAACAAATATGCCTCCAAAGGCTGAAAAATCGAAGGAAGCACCTGCCTAAAGGCCCATCCTTGGTCGCTTCTCATCATATCTGAAGTTCGGAATTGTTAGTTTCTGCACCTTTTTATCCATCATGAATCGAATCAGTGTTTGAATCGTTTTGTATACTATTATCTGATCTAATTTTGTGTAATTGTTATGAATTGTTGTTTTTTGTTACTAGAAGTAGATGATTGAATAGTGTATGAGTTATGAAATGGTAACTTTAAGCTTCTGCTAGGTTTTCGTTAGTATCACGAATTGTAAACGTAAGTGAGAAATTACGATTTGGATTTTGATTCTATGCTATTGGTAGAATAAACTACATATTCAATTTTTTTTTGTGTTTAAATCTGCTGAAAGTTGATTAGTTTTATTAGGAATTGGGATTACTGGATTAGTCTATTTTAATTGTGTTGATGGAATATATTGATGGAGGTAGTATTTAGTTTGAGTGGCTGATTGCTCGAGAAGAAAGTACACTGATGTTTTTGTAGGATGTGGACTTATTTTGTTTCATAATACTATTGATTTTAGGTTGGATTGCCGAATGTAGGGAAATCTACTCTGTTAAAAAATAAGTTTAGTTTAATTACATAATATTTCAACATTATGCAGATGTTAAAAAAACAGATAGTTTTCTTCTTGCAGACTGCAAACATTTGGAGGGTGTTTGTTTTTTGAAAAAACCTCTTCCCCACCTCTTCATCTGCGCGCTCGCAGACGCGGGAAGAGGTTTTTACTTCGCAGACTGTTTGTTTTCTGGAAGACGTTTCATTAAAAAACGTCTTCAAAACCTCTGCACGGAGAAGAGGTGGAACAATGTTTTCACGCATCTTCTAACCTCTTCTCTTCTAGAATTGGTTGAGCCCTAACATCTGATTCCATCTCATTCACCACCCATCTTCACAACCATCTTCATCTTCTCTTCACAAGCCTCTCGGCCGCCCCCGCCCCGTCGCCACCGCGCCTCCTCACCTTCGGCCCCCTCCTCTTCGGCCCCTCCCCTTCGGCCCCCTCCCCTTTGGCCCCCTCCTCTTCGGCCCCCTCCCCATCTTCACAACCATCTTCATCTTCAGATTCAGAACCATCTCGCACCCCCCTCCTCCCCCCCCCCCCCCGGTCGCCACCGCGCCTGCTCCCCTTCGGCCCCCTCCCCGTCGCCACCTCTGTAGGTACTGTTTTTTTATTTTTTTTATTTGTTGTTTGTATGATTAGTTTGTTTGTATATGGTTAGCATTCTGCATATGTTAAAAATAAGCAGTCTTTTTCTTGCAGACTGCAGACATTTGGTCCACCTCTTCTGCTGCAGATGTCTACAGATGTGATCCGCAGACTGCAGACGTTTTCCTGTAGAAAAAACAAACAGCACATTGGTCTATCTCTTCTTCTGCAGATGTCTGGAGATGTGGTCCGCAGACTGCAGATGTCTGCAAACTACAAACGTTTTTCTACAGAAAAAACAAACAGCACCTAAGTTTAATAGATATATAGGCCTTGGAGACTTATCCGTTCACGTATAGAATAATACGGGCCTATATGAAGTAAGGCAGTTAATAAATGTGGGCTGCCCAAAACGCCCAATCATACTCTTGATATAATTTATAAAATAGATAGTTTGTTTTATTATTATTAAACTTTGAATAGTATGAACACAATCGAACTCTTTTACACAATTAAAATACTAAATCATAATTTTGTGCTCAAATTTGTGTTCCTTCTTCTTTATAATACATCTCTCACGTCTCACGACTTGTTAGATTAGCTATTTTATACAAACTTACGCAATTAACAATAGAAAAGAAGAAAATATTTTATTTTTATTTCTCTTTCTTTTTTTTTCTCTTTTTTAAAATTTTTTTATTTTCTCTTCAATTCCTTCCATTTTGGAATGACTGATTATAGCCTTGATTTTCTTTTCATTTTCATTTTTTTTCTTATTAAATAAACTCGGGAATACAAATTTTGAATAATTCTATCATTTTCTTCCATTTAAAAAACTCTAAAACACTATTATTTTTTCTTTCCTTCACTTTCTTTTTTATATCTCCATAAATGGCTCGGGAACACAAAGTTAGGTTTTACTTCAACTCATATATATGTTGTTGCAAAATATTCAAAATTTAATTGCATTGTTTGGACTTTGATGCCCCTTGATACCCAATATTCACATCTCATTATTTATTTTCATCTTGATGATTAAATTATAAATTATTATTATTTTTCTATTCTTTCGATTAAATAATATTTTTTGATACATTAGTCTTGTTCAAGATTGAACGCATAAATTCAACGGCTGTAGCACGTTAGGAAACAAGGTGTAAGAAAACACAAGCATTGCATAACAATAAGAACAAGAATTACAAAAGACAAACTTTAAGACGTCTAATATAATTTTGTAAGTATATGGTACAAGTGTTTCATGCAATATTTTGTATTTTACTCGCATGTAATAAACATTTTTTTCTAGATAATACATTATTTAATGTAGATTATTACATATTATTTAACAATATGATATTATTTATGTCATAATAATAAAATATTATATTTATAATACTTTAAGTTAACATTTAATTTATATTTTATAATTAAATACGATTACAGTTAAGGTTAAAATACTACAAGAATAACAACTAACAACATTTTATTATGTAGTTTTTCATATCTTATAAGTTACAATATTTAAAAGCAAATAAAAAATAAAGGTAATAGTAGCACTTATATAATAACAAATGGGTAAACTTTATGCCTTATGCACTTGGCGTGACCGAGATAGGATTAGCAACAAGTGGTGTCGCTCTAAGCAATGTAAGACCAAAAACATCGTTCATATTCATTTTTTCTCTAGCATGAGGCAACTTCCAATCAAAATGATACACAAATGATGCCACCATTAGGCTAATCACCCTTTGAGCCAAGGGAATTCCTGGACACATCCTTCGACCTGACCCAAAAGGTATGAACTCAAAATGTTGACCTTTGTAGTCAAGCTCATTCTGTAAAAATCTTTCAGGCTTGAATACAGTCGGGTTTTCCCAGTACTGAGGATCCCGCGCTATGGCCCATGCATTCACCAAAATTTGCGTGTCTTTTGGGACAATATATTCACCGAGTTTAACTTTGGTTTCAGTTTTATGAGGTACTAACAAAGGCACTGCTAAATGAAGTCGCATTGTTTCTTTAATAACGGCTTGCAAATAAGGCAATTCAAGGATTTTGGCTTCTCGAAATTTTCCATCTTTTTCGACAATCGTAGATACTTCTTCACGTACTCTTAAAAACATGTCAGGGTTAAGTAACAATTCTGTCATTGTCCATTCTGTAGTATTTGAACTTGTTTCGGTTCCTGCTAGAAACAATTCCTGCAATTAAATTAATAATATGTTGTTAATCTAAAGTTGCTCTTAACATCTTCAAAACATTAATTTATAGTTTAACTCTGTATTGAATTAACATTTTATGTTTCAATAAACTATATATTGATGTCATGTGTGAGACGTAATTTGTTAATTATTAACCTAACAAATAAATTAAATACTTATTAACTTGTAATACAATTTAACTAAACTAGGTATTAGATATATAGGCATATACTAATTAAATATTATTAATTACTAATTTTTTTTTGTATATTGGGTTGTACGTTATGTATGGTGGTTTTGTTTTTTAGGGGGTTTTTGTTGTTGGGGCGGTTTTGTTTTTTTATGAGGTGGTTTTTTTGGCAGTTTTGTTATTTATTGTTAAACCGCCGGCAAAAAAGTTTAAGGAAATAAAAAAACATATGTTCTAAAATTATTAAAATTAGTTACTTTTCTCCACGGTTTAACGGAACCAACACCATCTGAGGATTTCGGTATTTGATTGTATTATTTTCGACAATACGCGACGATAACGAACACACTAACGTCACGCAGTACGAAGAAAAACAAGAAAATCCCACCACGCAACGTGTGGAGTAAACAAGTTTAATATAAGTTTTAAAAATTTGATTGTGGGAGCTGATGGACCGAGATGACACATTTAGAGAGGTAATTTACAATTAGCTAAGTCTACATCTATAAAATAAACATCGAGTTTTAAATTCACGAAATTAAAATGTGTTCTTTTTAGACATATAGGTGTCTAACAGTTTAAATTAAATTACCATCTTATTGTAATATGCATTATATAGTACGTAGTATAGACACGCTGTAAGGTTTTATTGCAAGAAAATAGGTAGAGTAAAAGAGAGTAATTACCATAAGCAAAATCTTGATGTGCTTGAGAGTAAAGTCATCTTCATGTGCTTCACTGTAATCCAACAGTGAATCCAACATATCACCAAACCTCGGAAGTTTTGACTGTCGAAGTTTCAACCTGTCGTTTATGAACCCTTCGGTCACCTTATCGAGCCACTCATAAGACACTTTGGCTTGTCGTCGTATGTTCTGAGGGTCCAACGGCTTCAACACCGGAAATATGTCCGCTATGTTAAACTTGCCGTCCTCTTTCATTATCGTCTTGACGGCGGTCTTAAACCCAGCGATATCATCGGACTCGTAGGTGGTCACGTCTTGTGACAAACAAGTGTTAGACATCATATTGAGCGCTACAGCGAATGCGAGCTTTCCAATGTCTACATTGGCCTTCCTTCGCCCTGACTCATGAAGGAAGTGTAGCATCCCCTCGACAACCTTCTGACGAAGGTCTCGAAGGGTGTCGAGTTTGTGTTGGTGGGTGAGATACGTGCTGAGGGCTTTTCTGATGGTTCGCCACTCATCATTTGTGGGAATCCACGCCAATGCTACGTTATTGTCGGGCAACGAGGCCACGGCATCGGGGATAAAACGACCCGAGCACGCCTCGTCGTTGCGCTGGAGGATTTCTCTAGCGGCGTCTGGTGTGGACGCCACTATGCTAGTGATGCTTCCCATTCTGATGGTCATAAGTGGACCGTGTTTTTTGGACAGTTTGGCTAGGGACTCGTGGGGTTTAGGCCCGAGCTCAAGGAGGTTTCCGATGATCGGGAGGCCGGTAGGTCCTGGCGGCAGCCTCCGGGTCCGCCGGAGGCCTACCACATGGAGAAGGAGCAGGAAGAAAATCATGGAGGAAATAACTAGAAATAGAAGCTCCATTCTCCTCTTTCTTTTTCTTCTGTTTAATTATGTCTTCAAAATACAAAGGTCATGGTCTTTTAAGTCTATTTATAGAGGAACCAACATTTGAAATTTATGACACATAAAATATTATTAGAATCTGAAAATAAAAAGACAAATTTTATATACACATGCAAGATGTATATAGCTTTACAAGACGGACGATGCATTTAATTAATATAGATTCGAATTTAAACAAGCTGTTTAAATTGAACCTTCTTTTAATAAGTATTTTATTTTAATTATTTTAAATATCAATGCAAAGTTTCTTATAAAACATAAATTTATCGTATCCTATCGTATGACATAGTGCAATTAATATGACATAACATAACACATAATGTAGTTTAGTATAATATAATGTAATATAACATAATATAATAAAATGTAACATAACATCAAATAACGTAATACAACATAATGTAGCATAAAATATCATAGCACACATAACTGAAAATAAAATATATGCATATAAGTACGTACCTAATCAAAATAAAAAAACTTGTTTTCTCGTTTCTCTTTCTTATTCTAACACGTTAAAAAATTATTTTCTCATTTCTTTTTTTTTAAGAATTACAAAAATCACAAAAAAAAAATCAATTTGACTTTCTTTTATGCTAGAATATTCTGAAACAAAGCATAATTTAGATATATACTTCTTTAGTTTTAATTATATATATATATTTAATAATTTTAATATTTATTCTTTTTTGTTTATTTAGTTAAAAATAAAAATCAAATTGATTGTTTTGTCAAGCTTTATAAGAATAAACAAAAGTTTGTTAAACCGAATAAGCAAAATTTTTCATCGTAATGCGTAAATGTCTACCTTTAATAATAAACGGTTTAATCGGATAACCAAGCCAAATGTATCGTTTTAAACGGTTTAAACAATTGATTCGATTCTTTTAGGTCTATTTTAATTCTTAGAGATATATTTAACTTTTTATTATTGAAAGTTGTTTTTCCAACCTAAAATACGTTTATATTAAATTTTTATAGAAACCTTATTATTTTTAAATGGGGTTTTTTATATCGTTTTATAAAATGTGTTTTTGAAACATTTTTTAGACGAAAAAACATATTTGTTCTAAAACTAATTTTTGTTAACGTAAAGGATGGATAGTTTTGAAACTGTTTTATTTTCTGAGAGAAGAGTATCTTATGGTAAAGTTCAGAAATCACATTTTAAGTTTACATTAGTTATTAAATGTTAACTAAATATAAATTAACGGATGATATGATAAAATTTAGAAATTACATTTATAAAAAAAATTACATTTAAAAATTACGTTTTACAAATCACATTTTAAAAATCATATTAAAAAAGCACAACTTAAATTTACGTTAGTTATTAAAAATAACATCTATTAAAAATATAAAATTTACTTTTCCTAAAATTTTGAACCAAAAATATCATGGTTAATTGTAACCTGTAAAGTTTTAATAAAATTGTGCACAAACTATTTCGTAAGAACTCAACAATCTTTAAAAGCTTTATGTTTCAACGGAGATACCAAGCAGCCGACGATACCAAGCAGATTGTTTTGGAAATAATTTTATTATTTAAGTAAATATTTGTTTTCAAAATCAAACTCACGCGCATATAGTTTGCAAGTTCGTTTTATTATTAACTTAATGATTGTTTGTTAATAAAAGTAAAAAAATGTTTTCAAAGGGATAACATATTTTACTTTTTGTTTGAATTAATGGTGACCATTATCATTCCAGCCGTAGCAGCCGCCGATACCGCTCCCACCGGCGATACCACCCAATGCCGTCGATGTCAAATTTTGTGTGTATCGCCGGTCGCTTTTATTATTATTATTATTATTATTATTATTATTATTATTATATTATTATTATTATTATTATTATTATTATTATTATTATTATTTATTATTATTATTGTTTTTATTATTATTATTATTATATTATTATTGTTATTATTATTATTATTATTACTATTATTATTATTATTAATAACTATTATATTATTGTCATATTATTATTATTATTGTCATATTATTATTATTATTATTACTATTATTATTATTATTATATTATTATATTATTATTATTTTATTATTATATTATTATTATTATTTTAAGTTAGCGATGTATTTAATTATTTTTCTTTAAACATTTCATTAAAGCTATCACATGCGTTGGTATCACTGGTTGGAGATGTTAGGGCATATGGCGAATCTGATTCGTCAAATATTTTAAATTTTTTAATATTTAATGGATATTATCGAAAATCAGTTTGATCAAATGACCATTCTGGTAATTTCCGTTATAACAATGGTTGTGCCCTCTAAAGTTTAACCCTAGGTTAGTTTCTGTTAGTGTTTTGATTTGTTTATTTTTCTTTATATTTCGTTTTATACATATAAAACTTGGTTCAGATCTTGCCGTTTCTCATTTTTAGTTGTGAGATCCTGGTTGGATCTTCGGCTTCGGCTATTATGCTTTTTGATTCATACAATGTTTGTTTTGTTTTGATTTTAGTAGGAATAAAGTCATTCGGCATTTTTCGGCCTATAAAAAAGAACCATTAATAAAGACTCTTAACATAATACAAAATCATTGATAAATTCAGCAATTCTATTTTTCTAATACTTTGTTTCATTATTTACCTAAATGATTTTTGAAATACTAAACTCCATATTTTAATTAATATCAATATTTTTAAATGTTAATTCTAACAATACAATTATTATAATGTTATATTTGTCTAGTACAAAGTTTTACATCGTTTAAATATTGGTTATACGATTTTTTAATTCGTTTTTGCTTTTTCTAACACTCACATTCACAACCACGATTTTTTTTGTGATTTTCGAATAAACCTTACGCTTTGAGCTTTACCATGCGTTTCGAAATCGAGTCCCTAAACTTCATACGATTTTCTTTACGTACTCAACCACTTAAATTTTTCGCTGCACCCATCACCGCCTAATTTAATTAATACACAAATAAAGTTACCATTTACTTCTAAAAATATGAGTCTATTCAAAAAAAATTCTAATTTCTACCTAATCAAAAATCAAAAAAAAAACATCCCACATAATTTATTATTTTAAACTAGTTTTGGGAAAATATGTTTTTCCCACTACACCGTCTTCAATCACATATGGACAAAACTAGTCGGTCACAAGGCTACCTTACATATGGACAAAAATCCTAAGGGCGATTTTGATCACTCTACCGGCTAGATTTTTTAATAATTTTTATGGATTTTTTTTGCATCGAAGTGATTACTATAATGATTTGTTTTTATACCAGAATCTTCATATCCGGCCTCATTGTAAAATTTGACGGGGAAAACGTCTGGGAAACATATTATACACAAAACATCAATATTCTAACGTAATATTCAACATGTACAATCAATTTTTTAATTTCCTTTTTCTCACAAAGTATCACTTGGCGTCGGTTTATTTCTGAGTTTAGGTTTTTTTTATATATTATTTAGATTAGAATGAACTAGAATTAATTAAGCATCATCATGTTGCGACTGAGGCGTAAAACCATGCAAAACATCACCAATGTCACACTACTGTCAGCGATAATCAATTGAAGTTGCGTAAAGAAATTAAACTGAAACGTAAAACATATAAATATATAACTAAGTCGATGTAGGATCTGCGTGTTGTGACGTACCTGTCAAACGGGAAAATAAATGTAAAAACGTTGAACCACACATGTATGTTGCGTCGCGTTAACTTACAAAATTTAGACGAAAGGAACGTGAAATATTTTGTATAAAATACATAAATCCACTAATTACTTACTAGATGAGTTAATAAATTTCTGTATAAAGTATGATTGTAGTGGAACTTATCGTTAATAATCAAATATATTATAATCTCTTCATTTTAGTTGTTTTTTTGGTCTTTATATTCTTTTACTATTTAACTAATTTTTTATTTAATTATCAAAATATATTTATAGAAGATACAAGGGAAACATATATATTAAAAGATCATAAAAGGTTATATCAATACCCAAACACGCGAGTCGAGCAACAATGTCGAAAACGAGCGATGATAATCGACCGAATGTTGGATCTCTTCTAGCTACTTTATTGTTCAATGATCGATCCAAATATGGTTGGACATGTTGGTTCAGCCCCAAAACACACTCGCTATTCACACACGATCAGAAAGTTTTTTACTGCTTGAACTCTCCTACACATGTCATTCATAAAACTTGAGTGCATAAATAACCAAAGGCACTATCCATGCAACGTCAAAGAAGAAACAAAATAACTTCCTAATACGTACCCCACTACTTGACACAAATAAAACATAAAATAAACATGATTAATAATTAAACTTTCTGTTGTAACCCATTTGACTCAGTTCATTCGAATACAAAGCTCCGATTTTGTGACCCGTCAAGATTAAACGTTATTCATCATATTTCTTTGAAGGGTTGTGACTCTTGCTATGTATAAAACTAGGATTTTGCCCCGCACTAGCTACGTGAGATTTTGGTCGTTCTTCCACGTGCTACACGACGTGGCTTTGGTGGTTATTGTTTCGGTTCATCAAAAACCACAATACACAATAGCAAAACAGGTTCGGAAATTATCAATGCCGATAATGACATTTTTTCTCATAGTCGGTTAGCGCCGTTAACGCAACAATAAGCATTAACTCACAATACCAGGTGTAATTTATGATTGGTTTTTCTCAATTAATTAATTCACTAAATGTATATAACATCATCATTTAATTCACAAGCCTAAGTCCATGCTGAAAAAAATCCTATTGTTTTGTAAATGTTAGATAATAGGCCGGTTTAATTCTATGTGTGGTTTTCTCAATTAGTTCACCTGGACCACATGATATTTGAATTATTCAAATATTCGACACCAACAAAACATCTTATCGATCAAATTGTATAGTTGTATAATCTATAACAAACACTTAAGAGAGATTTTAAAATAACATATAAACGATTAGCACTACAAACTAGATATTGCACACATAAAGTTTATGTCTTATTAGTTATAACATTTGAAAACAAAAAGCGATGGGATTAGTAACACCTATCACTAACAGTTGTTCAAATAGTATGCATTATGCAATTCGTACGACCGGGATAGGTGTTGCGATGAGAGGCGTTGCTCTAAGCAATGTAAGGCCAAAAGTTTGGTTCATATCCATTTCTTCTTTAGCATGAGGCAACTTCCAATCATAATGATACACGAACGATGCTATCATTAAACTAGAAACCCTTTGAGCCAAGAGTATTCCAGACACATCCTTCGGCCCGAACCAAAAGGGATGAACTGAAAATGTTGGCCCTTGTAGTCGAGTGCGTTTTCTATAAACCTCTCTGGCTTAAACATTGTTGGGTTTTCCCAATACCGAGCGTCCCGAGCCATGGCCCATGCGTTTACCAGAATTTTTGTGTTTTTTGGCACAAGATATTCACCGAGTTTAACTTCAGTTTCAGTTTTATGAGGCACTAATAAAGGCACAGCTAAATGAAGCCGCATGGTTTCTTTGATGACAGCTTGTAAATATGGCAAGCCAAGGGTTTTGGCTTCATGAATCTTTCCATCTTCCCCGACAATTGTGGAGACTTCATCACGAACTCTTGAGAATATATCTGGGTTAAGTAGTAGTTCTGTCATTGCCCACTCTACTGTGTTCGCGGTCGTTTCCGTTCCGGCAAGAAACAATTCCTGCAATTAAATAAAATATTGTAATCAAAGAGTATGTAGCTTAGTTGTAATGTGCGTAGAAAATGTCTTGTCGATTGGAAGTTGTTTTAAACTTCAGGTCAATGCCTTGTTTTCTTAAGCATTGTAGGCAAATCTTTTACAATTAATCTATTTGAAAATCTTACAAAAAATCTATAATTTTAATGTTTTCTTACTATAAAATCTATAAAACACGAAAATAGTATAAAAACCATAACCTAACAGTCGAAAAAGAGAATAACACTAAAAGTGCAAACTTTAAAAATTTTCATTAAAATTTTATATATATATTAATGAAAGTAAAGATTTAAAGAGTGAATTGTTTATACTAATGAAAGTAAAGATTTAAAGAGTGAATTGTTGTTTTTCTCATTGTACTTTGATTACATTTATGATTTGCATTCAATTGTTTTTATTTGGCTCTCCAAATTTTGAAAAAATTATTATTTTCATTCAAATATGTAAGTTTTATTATTTTAAAATGTTAAATATTTGTTGTTAAAAAGGTACTAATATAAATTTTCATAAAAAAACGAAATCATAATCTATATTTAAGTGTTGCTGATAAAAAGTTTTTCACAAAATTCTTGTATTTGAATGAAAATAACATCAGTTTGTTTTCAATATTAACTTCATCTTATATGAAAAGGTCTAATAATCTCATTCTTATACTACGTAATAATTTATTACGAAAACACTGTACTATAAGGCCTAAAAATAATACCCCGCAATCATATCAATTTTAAATTATTTTTGTCTAATTATAATAAAAAGTAAATATGTACAAAATTTAAGATAGAGAAAACAAGTATTTGTCAGGTTCAAAACATACTTTTTCATAGCACCGCTGGTTGTCAGGTTTACAAACTAACTTTACATTTTACCCTTACTTTTTTATAAAATGTAATTTTAATCCTCTTAAAGTTTTAAAATTTTAGATTTATCCTTATATAATATAAATTAAAGTCGGATCCAATATAAAATGTTAACGTGCTTAACTTTATATACTCTTTTACACTGTTTACGTTCCGACATATGTCTACATTTTGACATATATTTATTCAGATATTAGCCGGGTCAAATATAAACGTTTTCGTGTTTATTTTTATGCACGCTTAAGGTTGGTCTACATTTCGACGTAAAGTTTTTTTAAAAGTGCGTTGGGTCAAATATAATACGTTTTTATTTACTTTACGTTTTGACGTAAATTTAGTTTAGAAACAAGCTGGAGCGATTGTAAGTTTGTGTTTCGACATGAATTTTGTTTGGAAAAAAGTCGTATAAAATATAATATGTTTTCATTCAACGGTTTAAATACGAATCACTCTACATATTGACATAAATTAAACTTAAAAACGAGTTGGGTCTATTGTAATTTGTACGTTATCACATTGTTTACGATATCATGACAACACGGGACGAGTACAATAACTGGTTTAATCCTAAACTGCATAACACCCACCCCTGTGCGATCGAACCTTAGCCTACACTAGAAAAGACTTGTGACCTCTACCGACCACACTATTTAATTAATACAAATTGCTATGCAATTATACAAACTCAATTAAAAAATATTATAAAAATCTTACAGGGATATGTAAACTGAGTACAGCTCATCGAATCTTAGCCTACACCAAAAGAGGCATGCTATCTCTACCGACCAGACTATTTAATTAATACAATTTGCTAAGCAATTTATACAAGTCAACTAGAAATTATTATAAAAATCAAACAGAGTAAAATGTAATTTAATATGTACACACACTCAATATTATAAATAATTAAATATTTAAATATCTATTACATAACAAACTAAATATTATGACCTCCGCATGAACTAGCTGAATTATATGAAACAGGTTTTTTATAGGCCGCGTGTGGCGGCAATACGCAAAGTGATAAAGTACAGACCGATCGAATTGTCTTCGCGTTAAGTTTATGTCGGACTGTAAAGTAACTTGAACTTATATAATTGAAGAAAACGTATATTCTTCCAAACACACTATTTTGAAACGTAGACCAAGTTAAAACATACATAAATAAGCACATAGATTACAATCATCTCGACTCGTTTCCAAACTAAATTTACGTTGAAACCTATAATAGAGAACTTTTTATATTTGACTTGACTTGGTTCTAAATAAAACTTACGTCAAGACGTAGACGAACATTAAAATGTAGCTCATCTCAAAGCATATATAAAATATGCATAAAAACATTTTGTTCTTTACCCGACTCGTACCGACAAAAGAATTAGTCTTTTAAGTAAAAAATTTACTGGATAAATCTAAAACTTTATGAACATTAGGGTCAAAGTGATTTGTAAAAGTTGACTTTGAGTTAAATAAACAAAATAACCCAATAAAAATACTATTATTATTTAATTATTATTCATATTATATAATTTAATAAATAAATATAGTATTATTTAATTAAAATTCTAACTGTTCAATTTCATTCGTATGATATAAGAACATTTTATTGTAATATAAGAAAATAATGTTTTTTTGCGAAATACGTGTTATCATTATGTGCGATAGCACATGAAAAAATTATTTTCTTGCATTTTTTTCTTAATAAATATCAAAAATCACAAAAGCAGTTAATTTGACTTTCTTTTACTACAATATTCTATAACAAACAAATTCTAAAAATATATATAGTTTTGTTTAGTTTAATCATTCATTATTTTAGTTTTTTTCAAGATTTAATAATTTATGATTAAGTGTTCAAATGTTAGTAAAGAGTATATTACCAATCATCTTATTTAAATCATCTTATTTAAATGATTTAATTTATTTATTAATCTTTTGTATTTTAACACTTAATTTATTTAATTTTTATTAAACGAGTAACTAGTTTAGTTGACATGTGCACTAGACACAAACACTTTCTAGATGTTTGAAATAAGCGGTTGAATAAACTAAATTATATGCATGTAAAGTACCGCGCATATATGTATAATAAGATGCGTATGTGGTTTCTTCTCATTTGCATAGGACGAGTGAATTAAGAAACCTTTAATTACTTGTTTGAATAAACAAAAATCCAACACATTTTAATTCATAATTTTAGTATAGTACAACCTGTAAAAGATTTATTATATTATCTGTTTGTTGGGATAAAATTAACTTGTTCTTGGTTGGGAAAAAACAGTATACTATAACTTGCAATCTTTTTCAAGGTTTTATTTTCAAATCATCACAATGTCCTTTGTAATGAGTTTTTTCATAGTAGGATTGATAGAAAAATAATTTAACAAAATGAATGTTTAAAAAATATTTACCAAAATGGTTTTTTATTGAAAAGTTAAATTTTTTATTCATAATATGATTGGAACAAAGTATGTCTGTTTTTACTAATGATTTAAAAATGTTTTATAATTGTTTTTATGGAGGATTTCTTTTTTAATAACATTTTCTCATACAAAAATATTAATACTCTTTCATTAGTATTTTTTAATGTATATATATAGAATAAATGTTCTTATATAGAAAATATCTTTTTTATGAAACTAAATGATTTATGTAATTTTTTTTAAAATAACGATATATATTTGATAATTATTTTAAACACAACTTTTTATATATTAATAATTCTTTATATAAGTATATACATAAAAGATAAAAATAAACATTACATACATACAAAGTTAGTTTCGCCTTGTGAGACGGCTCGATCTCAACATATGAAGCTCGGGTTCAAAACCAATTATTAAATGAGTCATAAAATGAGTTCGAGCTTATTTAAGCTAAACTTAATTAGAGTTTTTAGAGAGTTGGTCTCAAGTGGCTCAAGAGAGTGAGTGACTCGTTTCTCCCCTAATTGTTGCTGGAAGTCTATTAGTAACATAGATTTTATCGGTAATTGAGGATTACATTTATAATTCATAAAATAAAATAAAAATAAACTAGTAATTTTTTTTGTTTCGTCATGATATGTATATAAACCATTTTAAAAGAATGCATTTTTATTCAAAGTAGTTTTTCTTATTATATCTTTTAAGCTACTTAAAAATATTTTTGAATAATACATATTGTTTAAAGAATAAAAAAAAAATGTGTCTACCTTTGTGTGAAATTAAAACAAAATTATAATGAAAAATTTTAATTTTCTATGTAAAAATACGATTTAAAATTAAGTCTGAGTGATTTAGAAAAACAAAATGTTTTAGAATAACTTAAGGTTCTTAATTACGACATATGATCCAAATGGTTTTACAATTTTATTAACCTTTGTATTTAACTAATTTTAAATAATATTATTTTAAAAGTGAATTAAATTTAATCAATAATATTATGTTGAGAAAAAAATCACTTCCTTAAACACCTATTATGGTAAATAAATATTTTATATATTATTTAAGAAAAAAACTCACTTTGTAATTATAATAATAGTTAATTTTATTCAATGAATTATGACTAATAATAAAAATAGATACATATTTAAACGTGAAATTAAAATAATGAATAACTAAAAAACGACACGTGACGTTAAAAATATTGATTTATTAATAAGTATAGATATATTTATAATATGCATCGGGTATTCAAGTTTATTTTTAAAGAGTAATGATTACAGGAAAATCATTGGTCTAACAAGTCATATTATTCTATTTTATTTGTTTTAATACTTTTTAATTTTTTGTTAATCTAATGAGACTCATTTTTATTAGTTTTACTTAGTTAAAGCTATCTCTTTTTATTTTAAATATTATTTATTTATTATATAAAATATTTATTTATATGCAATTTTGATTATATTATCTTAAAAAATCGTTTTACAATTATAATTCTTAATTATTTAATTGAATCTACTATAATAAATCAAAACAAATTTTGTTACTTGTCATTCTTTAAGTGTTGTTTTGTTACACATCGTCTCTCGTAATATTCCTATATTAAATCCCTTAATTTTTGGAGTTTGTAACTGTTTTTAAATTGTAATTTTTTTACAAAAGTTTAATTCAAATGAATGGAAATTCTGTATTAAAATCAATTTTGAATCTTAGTCATCTTTTAATAATATCAACCTTAGTGTATGGAACAAATCTATTAAATAATATTAATATTTGAATTTGAAATATAAAATCAACATATTAAGATCTGTTGTAAGAACTTTTCATTTGGGATTGTTACGTGTAAAATAATATGCACTATATAGATGATAAGGTTTTATAATTTTATGCATTAAATTATTTTTTTCCATGTCCCTGTTACGTGCATCTAACATAGTATTTTATATAATCAATCAGTGTAACTAGTATATGCATGGATGCATACATGCTAAATTAAGCAGAGGTAAAGAGAGTAATTACCATCAGTAAAATCTTGATGTTTTTGAGAGTAAAATCAGCTTTATTATCGTCGCTAAAATCCAGCAGTGAATCCAACATATCACCAAACCTCGGAAGTTTCGACTGTCGATGTTTCAACCTCTCTTTTATGAACCCTTCGGACACCTTATCGAACCAATCATAAGCCTTTTTGGCTTGTCGTCGTATGTTCTGAGGGTCCAACGGCTTCAACACCGGAAATATGTCCGCTATGTTAAACTTCCCGTCAACTTCCATTATCGTCTTCACCGCTGTCGCAAACCCCCCGATATCATCACTCTCGTAGGTCGTCACGTCTTGTGACAAACACGTGTTCGACATCTGATTAAGCGCCCCCGCGAACGCCAGCTTTCCGATGTCTACATTCACATTCGTCCGCCCCGATTCACGAAGAAACTCCAGCATCCCCTCTACGACATTCTGTCGTAGATCGCGAAGGGTGTCGAGTTTGTGTTGGTTGGTGAGGTACGTGCTGAGGGCTTTTCTGATCGTTCGCCACTGATGGTTGGCTGAAATCCATGCAACTGCGACGTCGTTGTCGGCTAAGGAGGTGAGGGCGTCAGGGACCATGCGGCCGGAGCACACATCGTCATGGCGTTGGAGGATTTCTCTGGCGGCGTCCGGTGTGGACGCCACCACGCAGGTGATGCTTCCCACTCGGATGGTCATAAGTGGACCGTGTTTCTTGGAGAGCTTGGATAGGGACTCGTGGGGCTTGGGCCCGAGGTCGAGGAGGTTTCCGATGATCGGGAGGCCGGTAGGGCCGGGCGGCAGCCTCCGTCTACGGTGGAGGTCGACCGCATGGAGTAAGAGGAAGAAGAAGCTGATGGATGATAGAACTAGGGTTACAAGCTCCATTTTAGTGTTCATTGTATTCGCACCTCATGGCCTATGTCTATTTCTATTTATAGAGGAACTTAATCATAGGAAAAAAATGAGATTACAAGGAGTACAGAGGTTTTACAATTTAATATTTTATTTATTTAATCGTTTAAAACGCGAGTTACTAACCTACTAACGTAATATAACAAATACCGTAACACATATATACATCATGTTAACATATAATATAACAAAATTTTGTAGTTTATTGTATTAGATAGCATGATATAACATAATGTGATATAACATATGTGTCATATATTAAAATATCACACACATGTATACATACATACACAATTATGGTACTAATATTGACTATATGTAATTAAGAAATAAAACCGAAAGCAACATATATATATATAATTGTAATATATTTTATATACAAAATAACAATAATATATAGTAACATTGCTTTACTTAAATGTACACAACGTAGCATGAAACATGACCGCATCATACCATAGTAAAAGCATAACGTAACAATTCAAAACATATATGATAATATACACACATCTCTACTATATTAATATGTATATAGGAGAGATATGATGATAACTTTATCAAAATCTTGCAACTTTAAGAGTTGTATAACTCTTAAAGCATAGCATACCATATCTAAAGCATACTCAAAAGCAACTAGAGAAGGTGGAGTCAGAATTTAAAAATGCTTCACTCATATCTGGCTTTCACCGCACACGCGAGGTGGTGTTGAATCAATTGGATCGGAGGAAGTGACAAAGAGAGGTGGGTTTTAGGTGGTTGCGAGGAGTGAGCAAGGAGCACTTGCAACGGTCGAGAATCAGTGTAGCAGATGGTGGTGTGATGAAACTTGAACTGATAAAGAGTTTAAGTCGAACTGTCATCAATTCTCTCTTACAATATGTCTCTTACTAAGTGTTTGAATATCTTATAGAAATCTTATAATTTACTTTAAAAAAAAATAATCTATAAATATGAAATTAGTATAACCGTAATCTGAAAGTAGTAAAAGAGAATAACATTAAAACTACTAATTTTTAACATTTTATTTTCTGAAACTTAGTTCTTATTTAAAACTATTTTATTGCATGGTGAAATGAAAATAGAATACATTAATAACTTAACGTATTTTTGAAAAATCTATTAAGTAATATATTCCTGCCACCATAATTCCATTTTATTTAAATTTATATTTCTTTAACCTAGTTTGATTAAGAGTTAGAAGGTGGTGACCGAGTAATGTTGGTATATTGCAAAAACTAGAGAGTAGAACTCAGAACTTTAAGAGTATTTTTATTGATATGAAAGTTTGCATGCATACATCAATGAGAGATCATTACTTAAATAGGAAAAGAAACAAACGGCTAGTACCGAAATACAAGTACAAATACTAACAACCCGTATGACTAGGCCTAGCCTAAACAACCTAGTTGTTAGCTTATTATTCAAATTCAAAAAAACATAAACTAACTACTCCCATGTGCATGCATTAAATCCTACGTGCATGAGAGTTGAATCATTTCTCAATATCTCCACTTGATTCAAACTCTTCAATTCCCAACTTGTGATGGAAGTAGACAAACTTCTCTTTAGACAATGCCTTGGTCAAAACATCAGCCAATTGCTCATTAGTGTTGCAGTGCTCCAACACAATCTCTCCTTGATTAACTGTCTCCCTGATGAAATGATGACGCAACTCAATATGTTTAGATCGACTATGTAAAGTCGGATTTTTTGCTAAACATATAGTTGAATGACTATCACACACAATTGTTGTAGCTTCTCCTTGTTTCATTCCCAGATCACTCAAAACTCTTCTCATCCAAATAGCTTGGCACGTTGCATTAGTAACCGCCACATATTCGGCCTCTGTGCTCGACAATGCTACCGTCTTTTGCTTTCGTGAGCTCCATGCTACAGCTCCGGTTCCCAGCATAAATACATTGGCAGACACACTCTTTCTATCATCAAGGCATGCTGCCCAATCACTATCTGAGAACCCTTACAGAATCACTTTTGCACCTTGATCATACCATATTCCAAAATTGCTTGTTCCTGCCACATACTTCAGAATCTTATTTGCTGCCCATAAACAAACCTTTGAGGGAGCCTGCATGTACCTGGAAATTACCCCTACTCCAAAAGCAATATCAGGTCGTGTATTAGTTAAATACATTAGACCTCCTACTATGCTTCGGTACATAGTCTCATTGACTTTATCTTCTCCATTTTCAACCATATACTTTTCACCAGGAGTCATTAGAGTGAGTTCACCGCTACACCCAACCATACTAAATTTGTTTATCAGGCTTTTAGCATACTTGCTTTGAGCCAAGAAGATCCCTTTGGATGTTTGCTTCACCTCCAGACCGAGGAAAAAGTTGAGATGGCCCAAATCAGTCTTTTCAAACTCATTCATCATTCCTTGCTTGAATATATGAACGAGTTCTGTGCTAGAGCTGGTACATATGATATCATCAACGTATAAACATACATAAAGAACATCATGTGTACCTGAGTGTTTCACATAAAGAGCAGGCTCACTATCACTTCGAACGTAGCCATGAGAAGCAAAGTAAGAATCGATACGTGAATACCACACTCTCGGAGCTTGTTTAAGCCCATACAAGGATTTATATAACTTGTACACCTTTTGTTCTTGACCCTTAACTTCATATCCAACAGGTTGTTCCACATAAATATCCTCAGATAATGTGCCATTCAGAAATGCCGACTTAACATCCAGCTGGTATATGATCCACCCCATCTGTGCTGCAATAGAGAGAACCATCTGAATAGTTTCAAAACGAGCGACTGGAGCAAAGGTTTCATGGAAATCAATTCCAGGTTGTTGTGAATACCCTTTTTCCACCAATCTAGCTTTGTGTTTAGTCACCTTTCCATGAGCATCAAACTTTGTTTTGTATAGCCACTTAACACCGACCACATTTTTTCCTTCGGGTGCATTAACAAGCTCCCATGTGTGATTCTTTTCAGTGGATTCAAGTTATCTATGCATTGCTTCCCGCCATTCTACATGTTGCTGGGCATCTTCGAAGGAGGTAGGGTCAGTGATGTTGAGTGCAAACTGACATGCTGTCATTGCACACTCATCATCGAATAGTCCCTGACCCGTATGATATTCACTTAGCCATGAAGGTGGCCTCGTGACTAGTTTGGAGGGGCCTGGTTCGGTGGGTGCAGGTAGAGGTGAAGTGGTTGGTACACTGGATTGGTGTTGGGTTGGATTAGGTGAGGTTAAAGGTGGATATGATAAAGGTTGGTTTGGCTGCAGATTGGTTGGGTGTGGTGAGGCAAAGTACTGGAGGTAGTACTTTGTGAGGTACATGATGGGTTTTCAATCACCTCCAAGGTGTCATAGGGGAATGGGTCATTGTATGTATAGTCATGGTCAACTTTAGCTTCCTTCTAATTCCACTTTAGATTTACAAGGAATGTCACATCCCTTTTTGTAGAGAACTTTTTGGTAACCGGATTATACAATCTATATCCATGACTATGATTAGAATAGCCAATGAATATATTTCTTTTAGTCTTATTGTCTAGTTTCTTTCTCAATTGAGAAGAAACCAAACCATAAGCTATGCATCCAAACACTTTGAGGTGAGCAACAGATGGTTTCTTTTCATACCAGGCTTCATAAGGGGTTTGTTTGAGAAGTACTCTTGTGGGTGACCTGTTGATTATGTAGATGGCAGTAGCAACTGCCTCAGCCCATAAAACATTAGGTAGACCTGCATACTTTAACATACTTCGAGTGAGCCCCATAATGGTTCTTTTTTTTTCTTTCTGTAGTGCCATTATGTTGTGGAGTATAGGGAGTTGTAATTCCCTTTTAATACCATTTTGTTCACAATACACATTGAACTCATGTGAACAAAACTCTCCACCCCTATCTGACCCGAGAACTTTAATCATGTGGCCAGATTCTTTCTCCACCATAACTTTAAATATTTTAAACTTACTGAATGCATCAGACTTGTTAGATATAAAATATACCCAACACAGTCTTGTCAAGTCATTAATAAATAATAGATAATATAAACCATTACCTAGGCTTGGAATCTCCATAGGTCCACACAGGTCGGTGTGGATTAGTTCCAACTTCTTGGTTGCACACCATGAAGATGACTGAAAGGGGAGGCGAGCTTGTTTCCCTACAAGGCAGGCTTCACATGGAGGAGTTGTGATAATTCTTGGCAAGCCCACCACCATTCCTTTTTCAGAGAGTTGCTTCAAGTCATCATAGTGTAGATGTCCATATCTGTGATGCCATGTTTGAGCAGTAGTATCTTGCTTGTTAAGAGGTGCATCATGAAACAGTGTCATGCATGATACATCCAACACAAACATGTTGTTGTGGGCCACATCAATCTGCATGATATCTTTTCCAGATCCACTTTTGCTTTTGATAGTACATTTACCATTATCAAAATGCACACCCCTTTCTCATCAATTGACCAACACTAAGTAAATTATATTCAAGTTTGGTTGCAAAAAAGACATCATCCAAAATTTTGAATTTATTTACACTAGTATTATTCTTGATCGTACCTTTGCCTTCCACAGCAAGTTTCTTCTTGTCTCCAAGATGCACATCCATTTGAATGTCTCATAAAGATGCACGAAGTTCTCTTTTAAACCTGTCATATGGTTTGAACACCCAGAATCAACAAACCATAAGTGTGATTACTTACCTGGTGTAGAGGTGTGTGTCATCAACAAGAATTCATCCTTGTCTGCCATGGTGAAAGACATAAGTAAATGTTGTTCATCTGGTTATCCAACTTCTCCATTTTCTTTGTTTTCAACGACATTTACTTGAGCCTTATCATTATACCAACAGTCCTTCTTTACATGTCCATACTTCTTACATATGTAGCATTGAGGCACCTTGCTTCGATCTAGGTTGGTTCGACCTCGACCTCGACCACCTCTGACTGGAGAACGCCCTCTACTGCGGCCTCGAGCAGGTTTGAACTCATCATGAATAACCTGTAGTGCTTGTTCATCTTGTCTTTCAACGGGCTTTGCTGGCATGCGTCCATTCATACGTTCTTCTTGGGACTGCAAAATCCCATGAGTTTCACCGGAGTAACCGTGGCCAAATCGAATGCCACTTCAATGGACAGGATCACGTAATTGAAGCGTGGGGACAGACTTCAGAGAATCTTTTCAACCACCTTTTGATCGAGAATTTCTTCACCATATGCTCTCTGTTGGCTAACATTAGCCATGACCCGAGAAAAGTAGTTTCCTACCATCTCGTCTTCTTTCATGATCAAGTTCTCAAAGTCACGACGAAGACTTTGCAACTTGACACCCTGCACTTGAGAATCACCTTGAAACTCTATGCGAAGAGTTTCCCAGGTAGCTCGTGAGGATTCAGCAGCAGCTATGCGCGAGAAGAGTTGATCGTGCACTCCTTGTTGAATGAGTGCCATTGCTAGTGCATCTTTCTTTTTTCACTTCACGATGATCGCCAGGACCCTCACTTACAGCAGTTACCTCGAGATTCACCACATCCCACAACTCGCGAGAGCGTAGGATAGTTTTCATTTGGAGATTCCAGTATTCATATTCCTCTCCTTTGAACACTGGAATGAGCGGGGTTGTTGCTGATGTGGTGATGGGATTTTCTGCCATTGGAACTCGAATTCAGAGACTGTGCTCTAATACCAAGAATGTTGGTTTATTGCAAAAACTAGAGAGTAGAACTCAGAACTTTGAGAGTATTTTTATTGATATGAAAGTTTGCATGCATACATCAATGAGAGACCATTACTTAAATAGGAAAAGAAACAAACGGCTAGTACCGAAATACAAGTACAAATACTAACAACCCGTATGACTAGGCCTAGCCTAAACAACCTAGTTGTTAGCTTATTATTCAAATTCAAAAACATAAACTAACTACTCCCATGTGCATGCATGAAATCCCACGTGCATGAGAGTTGAATCATTTCTCAATAAGTAACAGGTTGTTCCAAAGCTGACCGGGTAACAGGAAAAATACACATGAGTCAACGGTGTCGGACTAGATTAGATGCGAAAGATTGAGAATCAAACAGACTGATCAAAATGTCTGACCAGGTCAGTGGATCAGACATTTTGATCGGTTAGAAGCAAATCAAACAACCCCTAAATTTGTTGTAGCCCTTATTATTCTCCTTTTTATTCTCTGATAATATGTATATGTTTCTTGCGAATCAATAAAAACGATCAATATAGCAAATGTATATTCAATCTCCTTCTTCGTAATCTTTTAAAATATCCATCCTTAAAAAATTAAACTTTTGGTTTTTGTACGTTTCAATATTAACATAATCTTATCTTGAATAATCTATTTGAGAAACATAAGATTAAGACATACATTTGTTGATAATTTTGTGTGTTAGATTAATTTACTGGTCGAGAAAATAACGTTACAGATTAAATGAGTTTGGTGTCATGAGAGTGTGGCTCTATTTAATTCTTAATGTTACTTGTGTTTGGTAATTTACATTGGGCTTTAGAGTGTTATTGAGTGGGTTTTAAACTTTTAAATGATTAATTTTGGGCTTATCTAAAGTTTTTAGGCTTATTTGAGGGTTATAATGGTCTTGATCATAAGACTATTGAAGTAGAAATTATTTTAAATAGGCCCAATCCATCTGCTACAATAAAACCCACTGGAAACAAAGGGGACTCAAAAAAGAAAAAAAAATGTTTTCTCTAGAGACATCTCGATCAAGAACATGGAAATAAGGGGTTACGGTTCCAATTCCCATTTGAGGGAAATCATCATAAATTTAGCAAGAATCTTACTCCATCAACCAATTCTTTATCCAATCTAATAAATTATACGTGTTACACAAGTGAAATAAATTTATTATTAGTGATTCATGATTCAGAAATTAATCCAAATGAGTTTAATGTTAGAAGATTGATTCAGAACCAAGTACATTTTGTAATGTTTTGTGTTTGATTTCTTGTTTGAGACCCAAAAATTCTACAACATTGACTTTTTTCACATCTACAAAAAAGCTTGAGGCTGGTGGCTAGAAATTAATTGTATACATAGAGAATGATCATAGCCGTTTTTTTAAAGGTTGTGGCATTATTGTTAGGTCTATGCCGTAAGCATATAGCCGTTAGAGAACACATGGCCTGATTTAATTAGTTGGATATCTTTGTGGACTCTTTGATCTTTTCAACGATAGTGGCTACACTCTTGTGGCAAGAATGTACATCACACAATATGATTGACTCGTTATGAATATGTTTATTTAAAAAGAGGCAAAAAGTAAATGTATATGTTTGTAAAAAGGGTTAGTCAATATGTACATTCTGTTGATTTATTCAAAAAGTAAATCTATTTATTTGTAAACAAAATCTATAGAAATTTATGTAAACAAATAAAAGTTAAAATATACATAATAGAATCTCACTCACATTAGTAGGTTTTGAGAGAAGTGAAACTTAAACAACCTTACGTAATATCAAGCGGGAAAAAAAGTATATTTTCAGAGAGACCATGAAAAACCCTTTCTTAAGAAACTGGACATACAAGAAAAATAAATATATGTAGCATAATATAAAAAATCCAGTTTAGACCATCAGTTTATTTGCATTAAATAGTTATTTTGAGAGGTTAAAACTAGTCACTTAAGTCGTTTTCACAACATTGAATTCACTTTAATTCTTTCTTGAAATACAGTTTAAGTTATAATCTAGACTACTTAATATAATTTGCTAAATAATTGTTTTTAGCAGTCAATCTACAAAGATTATAGAAATCTTTTCGAGATCTTCAAATTGAGCTCAATGTATTTTGAATTTATATTTATTATTATTAAATAAACAACTTATAATTATCACAGATTAATACCTAACAAATAGTATATTTTTGAAACTCCATAATGACCAGTTTAAGAGACTGGTTGGTAGTATCTGAATCAGCTTCTTTGTGGTTCAAACGTCTGAATGATTCAGATGTTTGAATGATTCAGCATTTAATGGTTTAAAATGTTTGTTTCATAAGCAAATGTCTAAATGATACAAACATTTGCCTCTGAATGGTTAAACATTATACTAATGCTGAATGGTTTAAGAGTTCTAATGCTGAATGGTTAATACCTCTTATCTGAATGGTCAGACATTTGTTTTTAAATAGTTAAGCGATATACAAGCTCTTAATGGTTCAAACATTTAATTTTGTTTAGCACTTAATGTTTCAGAACTCTTATTGGTTAATACTTAATTATTCATAAATTGTCAAAAACCCCTAAGTTATTAGCTTTATTACAATAGTAATCATTATGTATTGTTAAGTTGAGATACTCATGACATGTAAATATAGGAAGATCATGGGTTTAAATCTCACTCTAAACAAAATGCTTAGAGTTGAGCTACGGGTTTTCTCATGAGGGGGTTGGGTCGGGGTGCGGTCCTGGTTGAGAAACTGATAAATGGTCCCGATTAAAATAACACATATCATCCAAAACAGAGTCGTACATTTGTCGCTGAAAAAAAAAGAAATACATATACGGGCCTTGGACACCCCATTCACAGTTTCACATAATCACATTAAACCGTTGCTTGATGGTTGATGCTTTAATTCAACAATTCCATGAAAAAGAATAATATGGGCGTATACGATGTATGGCTGGGCGGGCAGTTAACAAACTTGGGCTGATCAGAAAGCCCAATCAAACTCGTTATATCGTTTTATAAAGTAAAAACTTTGTTTCAGAATTATTAACAATCGCACTCTATTACATAATTGAAATCCCAATTCATAACTTTGAGTCTCCTCTTTCTACTTCCCCCAATTTTGTGTTCTTTATTCTTTATTCTTTATAATATTATAACATGCTCTCTATTTCTCTTTATCATTTATGACATATATGTTGGATAAAGTCGTGAACTCTTGCGCCATGTTTGATCAGCTGTATTACAAATTTTTTAAAAATACTGTTAGAACTTTTGATGCACCTAGACAGAGAGACTTGAGAAGTGAAGGTGGATAACTAGCAATGTGTTACAAACTTTTTGTATAGAAAAGTAGACTTGAAAGATGTACTAGGTTTAAAATCCTTGATGTATTACAACAGTCTTCTAGTGTGATATATTAGTCTTGTTCGAGATTGAACATGTAAATTCAACACTTTTTCACGTCTTGAAACTGGGTGTGAGATAGTGCCAACATTGCACAACAATAAAAACAATAATAAATTTGTAGCGAACGCTTGACATGAATATTTAAACTGATGATAGTTTGAAAAAGGAGATAAAAAAGAGAAAATAATAAATAAATAAATAAAACTAATTAAATAATTACTTGAAGAGAGAATATATAGTATTTATTTATTGTTTTACTACATTTTTAGTTTTTAAAGTTAAAAATAATAAGTAATTTAGATGGTCCCGTTCAATAAGAAAACAACACTCAATGTGTGAGGATACCCACTTGTTAAAGGTTTCGCTTTTGGAAGGATAGTCTAAAGTCTATATTTGAACATGATGTAATTAGTTTGATTAATTTATAAGTACAAGCAGATTTACCTTTAAAAAATGAAGAAAATAACAAAAGCCGCCAACATCATAATGCACATAAGCATGGACGTCGACTAAATATTATCACCAAGTTGCCGTTATCCCCATGTTATTTATTTTTTAAATAGCCACCGGTTTGACTATGAATCAAGAATGGGCAGGACAAATTATGCATAATAAAAAATTGTAGTTTTGAGTCACGTTGGAATGTCAAGGATATTTGACAAGTAGGGTCCATCATCCTAAGTGCTAGAGATGTATATTATTAATTTTGTCAGTAATAAATTTAATTTTTATCTTTATTAGAAATAACAGTTATCAAATATTAATTGTTGAAAATCATAATAATGATTATGAACTAATGAAATAACATACAAGTGAAACCGAGTGACTTTTTTTTAAGTAGAAATTAATTATGGTAATTAATTATCTTTATTACAATCGTAAGTTATGTCGTATGGTAATTTAATTATCTTTATAAAAACGTAAAATAAAAATATTAACGCATAACAAATGATGTAAATTAAAAATATTAACACATAACAAATGATGTAAAATATATGAAACAATAAACAAATAATTGACTCGACAAACGTATAAGACACAATGACCAAAATGCTCTGCTCTTTAAAATACTAAAAGTACATGTGTCAAGCCCGTAATCTTTATTAGGATTTTTAAATTGAACATAATTTTTACAATAACTCTACCTTTATTTTAGTTGTGATTAATTTATAAGAACTTTTATTGAACAGCCAGCACTTTTATTAAAACAAACTCAAACTAGCAAGGTGTTAGAATACACAATGGGCTATAATATTTCTGCTGCTCTCCTTGCCTTTTCCTTGAACACCTTAACATTCCGAGATATCTATATACATTTTTCATCTGATATGAGTAAGGCCAGTTCATATGCATGTATAAAACATATACCACCGATATCACTAGATCTTTGGGAGCCTTTACCCATCTGAGTAGAAGATCCCACCATCGACTTGCCCAGGCACATCTCAATAGAAAGGTACCACACATTGAACACGTTACGTCAATAGAAATGCCCCTCTTAATTAGTGCTCCTTTAGAAGGACTTCTATCCATACTCGCCCTCCACGCAAAGACATTTACTTTAAGAGGCACCCACTTTAACCATGAAATCGTAAAAACTTCCTCTTGTTTCAAGAGCTTAGATTCAATGAGCCATCTTACTGGCTTAACCGTGAAGTCATTGTCTTCCCATCCCCGACATCCGGTCCATTCCATATCTTTAGAGACGCAATAAGAATTTCGCATACAATCTTTTAGTTAATTGATTATTGACCCCGATTAGAAAAATCCCTTTGCAGCTCATTGTTAGCGAAGAATTACCAGAAATAACCCGCGATGAGACCATACATCTTTTAAGTGGGTCACGAACTCACTACGATACAAGTCCGAGAAAATATCCATCAAGGGTCCATGGCCAGTCCAATTATCACTCAAGAACAGTACATTATTTCCGGACCCCAACTTACATTTTAACGATGAAAAAACATTAACCTTTGCATGATCGATTACCTTTATAATATTCCCCGGGGCCAAAAATAGCACTATTACAACGGGATTATGTATTGCAAATATTACCTTGACCCACATTGCATCCTTATTATGTTTTAATCTCAAGCCATTTTAATAATAATGCCAATTGACCCAGTACCTACACTCCCATCCTCTATAGCAAGCATCATTTGACCAACCAACCCAAGACATCTTCTTTTTTAGAGAAGTTTCTGTCCAGACAAACCTCCTAATAATAATAATATAATATAATAATAATAATAATAATATAATAATAATAATAATAATAATAATAATAATAATAATAATAACTATATGATTACTACATGTCCTTGTAACTATTTTCGTTCACGATAGGTTTTTTGCTGGCCGGTAGGGCCTTTATATATTCCTTATGTTGTCGGAAAAAAACAAACTATATTAGACACAATTAAAAATGCCTAGTATGTACAACTTTAAACTTCACTTCCATTGATAATTGGTTGATATGTATGCACATATCTTAGTTAATATTACGTTTTTAAATTACTTTATTTATCGAATGGTATTACTTTGTTACGTGTTTGAAATGTAGGTTAAATGAATCTTAACGAACATTATTTGAGAAGAAAACAAAAGATAACAAGACTATAGCTTGAAAGGTGCTGAAAATGAAGAAAATTGTGCAAAGTGCAGGGAGGCCGTAAGCTACGGCCTGAGGCCGTAACTTACGGCCCTGTGCTGAGACCGTCTGTGAACCCCGTAAGACAGGAGGTTAGGCAGTCTGGCTAAAGTTAGGCTGTAACCTACGGCCTATAGGCCGTAAGTTACGGTCTAACGTGATATTTTGAGGATTGTTTCAAATTTTAAAACCTATTTAATCCCTAACTTTAGGGTTTCGAAAGGACCTTGGCCTCCAACCCCAAGAACGAATCTTGGACTATTTTGAGCCATTGGAACTCTCTCTAATCATCAAGTGATCAAGGATTCATATGCTCAAAGTGAAGATTGAAGAGATTATGATGAGGATGCAAGGCTAAACCACCTGTGATCATCTCCGAGTGGACGGTTTGTGATTGGATAATGCATGCTTGTGTTTTTACCTAGTCAAGACATAAACTTTGATCGTTTAATAACTTTTCTTCGTTTATGTGTTTTGATCATATGTCGATTAAAGATTCTTGTTAGTGGATTTGATTATTGCTTATCAAGTTATCAGTCTTGCATTGTTAACCATTGAGTAGTAATTAGGTTATTATCAGTAATTGGTAATTGCAAATAAAGTTTCTAGATTATGGCATTAGTTAGTTTACTAGTTAATTTACATAATCAGTTATCAAGTTGGTAATTACCTTTCAACGTATGTGATAAACAAGTTATGTCTATGTGACTTCAAGATTAGATAAAACACAAGCCGTGTATTCAATTACATTCCTGAAACCCGGTTGTGATCCTTTTCATCTCAATAGTTCTAAACCAAGTCCAAGTTTTCGTTTTCTTTCATAAAGTGATTGTTTTAAGTTAATTTCATCCATATCCATTTACAGTCAAAATGATAATAGTTTAGTTTAATTAGTAATTTAGATAAATAATCAAATGAATCATGTAACACTAACCATATTCTCCCCGTGGATACGATACCTGACTTAACCTAACTACCTAGGTTAATTAGGTTTTTGCATGACCCCAACGACATGTCATCAAAATGGCACCGTTGCCGGGGGGCTAGTGCGCTTTGTGTTATTTGATTTGATTTTAGTATTTGTTTAAGTTTCAAAAAAATATAAAAAACTCAAAATCAAAAAAGTCAAAAATAAAAAAAATTACTTTTCATAGTTTGTTTTATTTGTTCTTCTTTACCCTTGGTATTCTAGTTGTTCTTTTAGGGTAATTTTCTTACAAGTTTAGTAGAATCATGGATCGGGAGTGGAATTATGTTGGATCAAGAAGAAGGCTAATGCAACCAAAACTATGTCACTTAAGTTATTTTAGTGCTGCATGCAAAAGGCTTCCGAAGCTTAGCATGGAACTTCCGAAGGGTGTAGAGTTCTTCCGAAGACAAAGTAAAAGATCAACTTCCGAAGACAGAACTCTACTTCCGAAGACAAGTGCATACTTCCGAAGTTCAAGACTTAGAAGAATAAAGTAAAGACTACTTCCGAAGTATGATGAAAAGAAGAAGTTTCCAAGCCTTGGAAGAAGCAGCCTCTTCCGAAGCCATTTAACCTTCGGAAGACACTGCTATGAACCAGTGGACACAAGTATGGTCTCTGATACAAGTATGGTCTTTGACACTCCGCTGCAGACTTCTGATACAGCATGACTTCTTCCTAAAGAGCCATGTTGTTGACCATACTTTATTCTACTGTTTACCTTTTTATGATGGTACATGTTACCGACTTTAGTTGGTGACAAAAGGTAAGTCAGGGACATGTCCTGACTACCATATCTCAGATAAGACTTTATCCGAGATACCTTAAACTATAGTCTTGTAGTATAGGCTTTAGCTAAAGGATCCCAGCTAGTATCAAAGTATATCCGACTGTAGATAGTATTATATATAGGTTCTCCTTGTAACTCATAGTAAGATATCATCTGCTTGTAAAAGTCTTGTATTTTGAGTTGAGAATCAATATAAAAGTATCTTGAAAATTATCTTACTGTGTTCTTTATTACTTTCTATATTGTGATCAACTCTTATTGATTCTTCATATACCCGAGTGTTGTTCTAGGTGAGTTTGAGAGAAAATATTGTGTTTAAGTGACAAAAACGGATCCTGCAATTGGTATCAGAGCTCCTCAGGCTCTTGATTACGTGATCTCACCATCCAAATCAACCTGTTTTTACTCCTCCCTACCACTCACTCACTCAATGGCCCTTAACAAATCCAAGGTAAAGATGGAAACAATGACAAAAGCTCCCATCATTACCCCTGAAAACTTCAGGTCTTGGAGTAGAAGAATAAAAGGTTTCATTAGATACCAAGACAGCAAACTATGGAACTCCATTGTCAATGGACCGTATAAGCCAAAGGTGGCATCACCTGGTGGAAATGGTGCCATGATAAAGAAGGTTGTTGATGACTATTCTGATGAAGACAGAAAGAAGATGGACATCGATAGCAATGCTATGACTATTCTCACGACTGCAATACCGAACTCTATTATAGAGGGGTTCGAGCATTGAAAGACTCCCAAAGAATTGTTTGATGCACTTGCTCAGATGTACTCAAGCTCCAACAACTCACAGAAGGACTCACTGAAGCAGTAGTTCGAGAACTTCACTCATATTGCTGGAGAGACCCTCAGACAGCAGTACTTCAGGTACATGGATCTTATCTCTTCCCTTTAGTCTGTGAAGATCACTCCTGAACTTAGAGATCTCACCAGAAAGTTCATGAGTGCTCTTCCCAACGAGTGGACATTCTACTGTCTCTATCAAGAGAACATAAAACTTGAACACTCTTTCCATGACTGAACTCTACGGCATCCTAAATGGATATCGTCTAGAGATGGAGAGTAAGAAGGGCCACCAAACAAGCAGACCCATGAGTCTTCCTGCTAGCAATGCTTTAATGGTTGCTGAAGGCTCATTAACCCCTCAACCTCAGCATTTCCTGACTTATCAGCAGCCGTCCTGCTCTTCTGGACCTTACATCACTTTTCCTGAGACTCTAAGGTCTCAACAGGCTCAACACAACTCCTTCCAGGAAAGTTGTGCCTTTGTTTCAAGAAGTGGACACTCAGGAGATTTTCAATACTGTTTTGATGATATTGAGTGTTTTAGTCCAGATGATGTAGAGTACATGGACATTGTCCAGCAGATGGCTCTTTTAACTTACAGAGCGAAAAAGTTCTTTAAGAGAATTGGAAGGCATTTCCCTGAAAACCCAACTACCAGCAAGTTCGGGTTTTACAAGACCAAGGCAAAGTGTTACAACTATAACTAACTGGGTCACTTTGCAAGGGAATGCAAGGATTCCAAGACCAATCCGAGAACCCCACAGGCCTCCACACATCCCTCAACCTCAAATTCCACTAAGAGGTCAACTGAAACAACTGCAATTGCTCAAGAAGTTGACTGGAGCTTCATGGTACAGGATGTGACTCCTGCTCAAGCTCTTATGGCTGGAACAGATGATGCCCGGGTATATGAACATCTCTGCACTCCAGCCTGTATAGCTAAAGTTAAACTCTATCAGGATTACAATATGGAAATCAGATATGATATTGAATCTTTAAATATTCTAAAATCTGATTTTAAAAGTGCTGAAACTGACTATCAAAAGAAAATTGATGAGTTAGAGAAAACTGTATCTCTTTTAAAACATGAACACACCAATTACAACACTCAAATCAAGGATCTGATATCCAAATTATCTGAGGCTCAAGCCCAACTTGTCACTGCTGAGGCTCAGGCCAAGAAGCATGTTATTTCTGAGCAGAACTTCCAAGCTATTCTTACATCATCCTCCCATTTCAAACTCTGTTATCAGAACAAAGGAGGGTTGGGAACCAATGAAATTGCTCCACCACATTCCTGTGAGTCTATTAGACAGCCTAGATGTGGTACTGAGGAGCAATAAGTTCCAACTACTAACCCTTCCTTTCCAGAGTTGAAGGATGAGGCATCAATAGGGCCACCACAGGGAAGGAACAGGTAGATGTACCCATCTCCTCCTGTGAAGACCAAATTCTAACCACTAAAGCCAGAAGAAGCAGAGCTAAAGCTGCTAAAAGAACTCCTAAGAAGGTGACCGAGTCCAACTAAAAATTGACCCCAAGCAAAAGGGTGTCTTTATCTCAGCTGGATTTCAAGTGTTAGGTAGTTCTGATTTAGGAAAGGAGTGTAATACCAGCATTCCTGTCCTACCTAAGAATCAGAAGTTGAAGGGAAAAGTTGCTGATGAGGAAAAGAAGCCCAAGAAACAGCAACCCTCACTTTCCTAAAAGACTAACATTGCATGCATCATGTGTGGCCTGCAAAATCATATGGCAAAAGATTGTCACTACAATCCTGCAAGCACACATTATGCAAATAATGTTAGAAAAGAAGTCAGGGAAGGTTTCACTTTTGGACCTTTTCATACGGTTCAAGTGTTGAAGAAGGGAAAGCTAGTTTCTGAAGCCAAGTTGCTTTCGGAAGAAACTCCTTCTTCCGAAGGGAAAATGGCTTCGGAAGCAAAAGCTATTAAGGTTCGGAAGAACAAGAAAGCTCCCTTGAAACTATCCCAGAGGAAGACTGCTTTGGAAGAAAAGATGGTGAAGTCTTCTTCCGAAAGAAAGAAGCTTCGGAAGAAGGCCATGCTGCAAAAGGTTCAACAAGCTCATCCTCTAAGGTCAGCCAAAGGATGGACTGGAAGATCAAGGAAGATGCTTCAGCCCAAACCTCTTCTTCAAAGACCTTTATTGAACCACCATGCATATCATTTGGTTCAATAATGTCATTATCTTTGGAAGAACCCAAGACCAGCAAGGCTTGGGCTTACAAACAAAACTAACAATCTCATCTTATGTGCAGGGACATCCATTTGACAAGAACAACAATGTCTAGATTATAGATAGTGGATGCTCCAGGCACATGACAAGGAACAGATCTCTACTTCAATAGTTTCAGAACTATGATGGAGGTCCTGTCCAATTTGGAGGTGAGGCCGGAGGATATATTTCTGGCAGAGGGAGTATATCCAAAGGTAAATTAAAGGTTGACAAAGTTCACTTTGTCAAACAGCTTGAACACAATCTGTTAAGTGTTTTTCAATTCTGTGATCAAAAGCACCAGATGCTTTTCACAGAACATGAGTGCATTTTCCTTAAACCAGGGATGACAATTCCTCCGAAATTGGTGCTTCTTAGATCTCCCAGGAAAGGGGATATGTACAAGCTAGATATGAAAAATGCTTCTCCAATGGGTGAAGTATCATGCTTTCTTTCCAAAGCTGATAGTGATGAGTCACACTGTGGCATAAACGTATGTGTCATGTAAATTTTAAGACAATGAATAAATTGGTTAAAAATAAATTGGTACATGATTTTCCTAAAAAGGAGTTTTTCTGCAAAGATAACTGTGTTGCATGCCTGAAAGGGAAACAACACAAGACATCTCATAAATCCAAATGTGTTAATTCTGTCACTACTCCATTACACTTATTGCACATGGATCTTTTTGGTCCCACAAGTATAATGAGCATTGGAAAGAAATCATACTGCCTTGTGATAGTTGATGATTTTATAAGATTCACATGGGTATTCTTTTTAAGAACTAAAGATGAAACTGCTGAAACATTAAAATCTTTTATTCTTAAAATAGAAAATCAAATTGATCACAAGGTTAAAGTCATTAGAAGTGATCAAGGGACTGAGTTTAAGAACTTCGTTCTTGACTCATTCTGTAACTCAAAAGGATTGCCAGACAATATAGTGCTCCTAGAACTACTCAACAAAATGGTGTTGTTGAGAGGAGGAACAGGACACTGATTAAGGTTGCTCGAACTATGTTAGCTGATTCAAAACTACCTCTAACATTTTGGGCAGAGGCAGTCAGCACTGCATGCTATGTGCAGAATAGAGTTCTTGTAGTTAAGCCACATGGAAAAACCCCTTATGAGCTATGGAACAAGAGGCCACCGTTCATTGGATTTCTAAGGTCCTTTGGCAGCAGGTGTACCATACTTAACACAAAGGACAATTTAACAAAATTTGCTGAAAAGTCGGATGATGCTATCTTTGTTGGATACTCTTCTAGCTCCAAAGCTTACAGAGTATACAACATTAAGAATCAAAAATTTGAGAAATCATCCAATATAGTTGTTAATGAGCACACTTCTTGTGTTAGGGGAATGACCCTGATCATATTTTGATTTAGAATTGTTTCCAAAGTATTCTAAACCATCTTGTGAGAATGTTTCAGTTAGAACAGGTGCTCAAAATGATGCTGATGCTACTGCTAATGATCAACTATTTGAGCTTCCCAGCCCTAGTCCAAGTTCTCCAAGTGCTGCAATACACCAAGCTTCCACTATTCACAGATCTGATAGTTTAACCATATCAAGGAACAGTGAAGCTTCAACAAGTGAATCACTTACTGAGCCTCAAAACTCATCAGGTGATCCACCACAACACCAGGCAGAAGGAAGTAGTATTTTGAAGGAACAGGCAACTGTTAATACTACTTCACAGCCAACTATTGATGATGTTTCATATTCATTCAAACAGTCCTCATTGAATGACTTTGAAACAGCAGCTGGACAGAGTGTTCCAGTTCCTGGGCAGAATATGTCCAACCTAGATTTATCTCTGCAACTGGAAGTGATTCCTCGTCTTTAAATTCACAACACTCATCCAACTGAGAACATCATAGGGGATATCACTAAGGGTGTGAGAACAAGAGGACAGACTCATCAAGGAATGCCTGCTTGTACTCATGCTTTCTATCTCAAATGGAACCCAAGAAGGTAGAAGATGCCTTGAAAGATAGTAGTTGGCTTGAATCGATGCAAGAGGAGCTGCTTCAATTCAAGAGACAGAAGGTATGGAACCTATGTCCGCTACCATTTGGTCAAGTACCTATAGGCACCAAATGGGTTTTCAAAAACAAGAGAGATGATAGAGGATTGATCATCAAGAATAAAGCAAAATTATAGTTCAAGGATACACTCAAGAGGAAGAAATCGATTATACTGATGTCTTTGCACTAGTTGCAAGACTTGAGGCAGTTAGGATCTTCCTTGCTTATGTTGTATCCAAGGACTTCACTGTCTATCAACTTGATATCAAGTGTGCATTTGTATATGGGGATATAGATAGGGAAGTCTATGTATGCCAACCTCCAGGATTTGAAGACCCACAACACCCCAAATATGTGTGCAAGTTGGATAAAGCTCTGTATGGGCTGCACCAAGCACCTAGGCTGTGGTATGAGACTTTGTCTTAGTTTCTTCTGAAGAATGGCTACACTAGAGGTACCATTGACAAGACTCTCTTTATCAGAAAGTCTGGAAAGGACATTTTGCTCGTTCAAGTCTATGTTGATGACATCATATTTGGTTCCTCAAACGACCAAATGTGCAAGGACTTTGAGAGCATTATGAAGAAAAAGTTTGAGATGAGTTCCATGGGAAAAATGGACTTTTTCCTTGGAATTCAGGTAAAGCAGATGAAGGAAGGGTTTTTCATTAATCAATCTAAGTATGTCTCTGACATCTTAGAAAGATTTGAAATGAAAGATTGCAAGTCTGCCAAGACACCCATACCTAGAAACCATAATCTTTGTTCTGACCTTGAGGGGGAGGATACTGATCAACATCAGTATAGGGTAATTATTGGTTCTCTGATGTATCTCACAGCTGGTAGACCTGATATCATGTTTGCTACTTGCATTTGTGCAAGATATCAAGCTGCTCCAAAGGTGTCTCACCTAGCTGCTGTTAAGAGAATCCTCAGATACCTCAAAGGAGCACCTAAACTAGGTCTGGTATCCTAGAAACAAGGATTTCAATCTCTATAGATACTCTAACAATGACTATGGAGGCTGTAATGTTGACAAGAAATCAACACCAGGAGGATGTCAATTTCTTGGTGGAAGGATCATATTATGGCAATAAAAGAAACAATCATGTGTCTCTACATCAAATGCTGAAGCTGAATACATTGTTGCTGCTAGCTGCTGTGCTCAACTGCTATGGATTCAAAATCAGATGTTAGACTATGTGTGACATTTGTCATTTTCGACTAGCTTTGTATTTGTATCCTGTATTGTAAACCGACTCGTTTTGGTCTTCAGATCTTTGAATATTAATAAAATTATGGATTTTATGTTGTAATCATGTTTCATACTTGTCGTGGCATGACCCACATTCGTTTAAGCAAAATAAGTTTTTTTAACGTTTTCGGTTCGTTTAAGGTCCGGACTTGTATTTTAACCATCCAAACCAACCAAGACCTAACCCATAACTATTCTAGAACCATCCAAACATGTAGATACCTTGTCATAATTTATTTAAATTAAAAAATATTATAAATAAAAGAATCAAAGTGCACCCTTTTACCCACTGGACAAACGCATTACCCATTTCCTCAAACCCTAATATTTCCCTATAAATACCACTCATTCTCAACCATTTCAAATGCACATTTTCATCTTTTCTCCCAAAAGTTTTGATCTTGTAAGTTGTTCTAGCTAGTTTTGCTTAAGTTTGACTTTAAAAAGTCAACGGAACTGAATCTTGTATTTCAAATCATTTCGGGTATGTAATTTTGGTTATTTTCAGTTTTTCTAAGTTATTTTATGTTCACAAAACCATTTTCATCTTTATTTAAGTCTTGTGCGTATTCAAACTCATATTTATGCATTTTAGACCCGTTTGGGTCGTTTTCGGGAAGTTTACTCGATTAACTTTCTTGTTTGAGTTTAGATCTGGAAGTTTTACCTTATTTTTAGTTCAATGGTTTTGTACATGTGGTAACCATCCTCGGGTTCATACCGAGTCAAAGACCGAATCAAACCGAACGCTCGTTTAAGCACTTTAAATAACTTTTAAGTGATCATCTTACATCAAACACTTTAGATCTGAGTTTTTCTTGATATTTTAGTTATTATATGGTTGATATGAAGGTGTAGAACAAATCTTGGCTTGAACCCAAGTTTCGGGTAAAAACCGAGTAAAACCGAACACCCGTTTTAACGAGTTAGTCAATGTTCAAACCACCAAAAGTTCAACCTATCTTTTTAGTTATGTTTTACTTTATATTACTCATATTACTTAAAATTTTGGAAGTGTTAGAACAAATATTAGCTCAAACCAAGTTTCGGGTAAAAATAAACCCGAGTAAAAGTCAAACTTATCGTCTTAATGAGCTAGTCACCGTTCAAAACGTCAAAAGAAAAATCTTTCCTAATTTTTTTTAACTTATGTTTCACTTTATGTTATTTTATTAATAATATTATGGTATGACAGAACCAAACTTGGTTTTATACTAAGATCGGGTTTAAGCGAACTTCTTTATTAATTAAAGTCTCAAAGTCGGGTTTAAGAGAGTGTAAGTCGGACTTTGATGCTTACATTAATGGGGTCGTACATACTAGCACTAAACCAACTCCCATATGTAAAACTTAACAATGGTTGAGTAAAACTAAACATCAAGGACCCGTTTTCTTGTAAAACTCATTTTATACTTACGTTATTAAACACACTTTGTAAAATATAACTAAAACTCCCGAAACCCAAGCCTTATTTTTATGAACTTTTATACCATTTATATTTCATCTTCAAGACTCAATACTTACTCTAGATCTTTCAATCTCGGACACGCATGTTAACACCGTTGGACTCGCTTACTTGAGGATTTTATTCAAAATTTATTCATCAACGTCATTTTATTCCATGTGAGTAATTTCATCTCCGTTTTCTCTTCTGTACTTTGGGGGTAGCAAGCATACTTACTTAACTAAAAAATGATTTAACATCTAGATCCTCAACTTACAACCACTAGGTTATGTGTTGTTTAGAATAATTGCCCAATTGTATGTTATATACCTCATATGATTAATTGCTACTTGTTTATTGCTTTTGATCGTTTAGCCTCATCCTCATCCTCAATAAGTATGATTATACTCTCCTCCTTGTAATATGATAGTTTTATCAATTAGAAAGGAGCCCCATTTATTTATGATTGATATACCTCAATTGTCACTTTTATTTACGGCTTCACATATTTGAGTTGTGGATTTTTGCCTTGTATTATATATATAAAGTCATGGAATTGCTCACCAACATACATGTTGACAAAACATATTTTATGCAATGCTATAGGTTTGATTATCGGTTGATTGAAGATTTAAAGACGTTACTTTATTTTGAACCGTTAGGTTATTAGTTAAGAACTATTTATTTTCTTGTATTTGTAAGAACATGTTATGAAATGAATGAGTTGATAAATATTGTCACTTTAATAGTGTCGTGTGCATTTGAACAATCTTAGTTGCGCCCGGCATGTTCCGCCGCTTTGGTCGGGGTGTGACACTATGGATTTAACTTTATGAGTACTCTTATCCATATTGACAACAACAGTGCTATCTCCATTACTGAAAATCCGGTAAAGCACTCCAAGACAAAGCATATTGACATCAGGTATCATTTCATTAGAGATATTCATGAGAAAAATCTAATTAAATTAATCAAAGTTGATTCAAATGAATAATATGCTGATCTATTCACCAAAGCTTTTGATGAACAAAGATTTAAGTATCTCATAACAGCTATTGGGATGATAAACATTGATTAATTTAATCTCTTTTGAAAAACCTTTTTAATATGTAAGTCTTGTGTCAGTACATTTTAAGCCCTGTTACAAGAAGTTCTCTCTAAGGGGCTTGGAATGATGTTTATCCTGATTAACTAGTTAACTTTAATGTGTTTAATGAGCTTATATATAAAGTATTGTGTTGAATAAGTTAACTACGATGATTTGGTGTTTTGAAGGTTAAAGGCGATGATTTTACGTGATTTGAAGAATGTATATGGTTGATAAATGAAGATCATGAAAGATGAGATGAAAGGGGATTCAATTACGAGAATGTGGCCGCAAACGGAGAGGAAAACGGAGTTCTAACGAAGAAGTTACGAAGAAAACAAGAATCGGACAAAGCTTATTGGCCATGACCTACGGCGGAAACATGACTTATGGTGCATCAGTTCAAAACTAAACAGAATGGCCCTAATCTGACTTACGGCAAAAAGCTGACCTACGGTACATGATGCGCTGAAATCACTTATAAGTCGCAAAAATTAGAGTTTAAGGGGGACTTTTCACTCTAAGCCTCCCCCAAGGTTCCCGAACGACCCCAATCGATCCTGGAGGCTTTCGGAGGCGATTTCAAGGCTCAAGATCTCATTTTTATCATTTGGTTTGAATCTTTAATGTTAGATACCATGTTTACTTTCAATTTTGAGTTGTTTTTCGTTTCCATGTCCGGCTAATCCACCCGTGATCTTCTTCGGGTGGTAAGGTTTATACTATGACTTGTTCTTGATTGTTTTTTTGTTAATCTTAATGTTTGAACACGGTGAATTAAACCGAGTAACATTATTAATCGTTTTGAGATTCTAAAATACGTGTTTTATCTTCAATCCAATTGTTCTGTTCTTGAATGTTTTAGATTTCTTTTCATCTGTAAACGTTTATTGTGGATGGGATTGAGGTAAAACAAACATAGGGTATGATTCGGATAAGTGCATAGACACAGTTTCATTCAATTCATTATCTTGAAACGAGTTAATTTGGTTATGTCTATATGACCCGTTAAATTAAAAGAGCAAGCCTGAGTCATAAACCTGAACCTCGTGGAGGATTACTTCTCTCATCATTAGTTACAATCAATTTTACTTTTTGATTTAAGTACTTTTTGCAATTTAGTTAAGTTAAAAGTATTTTCAATAAACCCTTATACTTTACGAGTTGAACCACACTTTCCACATATTCCTTGTGGATCGACCCGACTTACCCTAGCTATCTTGAGTGAGTTTGGAACGTTATAAATTATTTTTGATTAGGCTTGACACACCGATATCAAAATGGCGCCGTTGCCGGGGAATTAGTGCGCAAAGTGTTTCGTTTGATTCTTAGTTTAGTTTGTTTATTTTATTTACTCTCTTTTTCATTGTTACGCTAGGTGTGCTTGTTGTGCAGGTGACAGCTCCGTGCATGCATACCCGGTATGCAAGGAATAAGTCTCTGTTCATTTTTGACCCAGAAGTTGAAAAGACTGCTCGAAGAAATCGAGCACAATCCCGTGCAAAAACCCAATCATCAAGTGCAGTCAAAGAGTACAAGATGGAACACAACCCACCATCGCCACTTAACCAAAATCCACCAATGACCAACCGCCATATCCACCACTTGATCAACCTCCACCAAACCAACCAAATGATCCATTACCATACCCAAATGTGCAGCCACAAGCACAAAACCCAATTGGCCAGAATCTGCCACCTCAAAGACAAAATCCATATCCTTAACCAAGGCAGAACACATACCAACATGGACCTCCAAGACAGAATCTAAGACAACACCGGGGAGGTAACAGGTTCGAGGAGGAAGAAGATAGATTTGATAGGTTGAGTATCCATACTTGGGAGGATGACATAGATGGACGAAGTGATGGGTATGAAGAGGAATATGCTGAAGATGAGGTGCAACACAATGACCCCAATAACAATCCAGGTCAGTATAGACAAAATGAACAACCAAGGCAGCAAAGGCAGAATATGGGCCGAGGTCAAGGTCGAAGGCAAGAGTTCCCTCGGGAAAATCAAAACCCCGGGTTTCAACCACACCAAGCTATAGTTCAAGGGGTTGATAGCCATTTGCGCCCCACCATAGCTGGAGCTGCATCACCTATAGTCAGGCCGCAAGTGAGAGGGAGGTCATTTGAGATTAGATCCCACAGTTTGGCTATTCTTCCAGAGTTTCATGGAGTATCCAAGGAAGAACCTTATCTGCACCTTAATGAGTTTAGTGCCATCAGTGAGACCATTAGGGCACAAGGTTTCACACCAGAGGAAGTGATGTTGGTTCTATTCCAGTTTACATTGAAAGGAAATGCGAAGAAGTGGTTCCATTCACTACCTGCTACCAGCATTTACACTTGGGAGGAAATGCAGCAGGCGTCCTTAGAAGAATACTATGCACCACAGAAGACAAGTGAGGCCAGGACTGCCATTCGTACCTTCAGTCAACAACAAGATGAGCCATTTCATGAGGCTAGGACAAGGTTCAAGGAGTTATTGAGAACCTGTCCACATCACAACATTCCCCAATGGGATTTGATTTCTTCCTTTTATGATGGGTTGTCTGCTGAAGATGTGAAAGATATGAATTCAACAAGTGTAGGAACTTTCATGACTAATACTGAGGATGATGACTGGGAGCTACTGGAGCGGATGAGTATATACTCAAAAAGACAAGCTTAGTCTCGTAGGAGATCAAGGAATGTGGTTAATGATGTGGATAGAAGAGCTTCAAGGTTGGGTCAGTCAGCAGGTAAGGCTATAGTAAAGGCTACAAGTTCTTTTGTTATATGTCAGGGATGTGGTGAAGCTGGACACACTGCAAGAGATTGTCCAGAGTTTGATGAAGGGTTGGAAGAAGTGAATTATGTGCAGGGTGATAGGCGACCATACAACAACAACACAATAATAACACCTATCACCCCGGTTTGAGGAATCACCCAAACCTCAGATATGGTAACCCAGATAACCAATTAAACCCAAACTTTCAAGGTAATTCACATTAGCAATATCAAAACAGATCAACGGGTCAAAGTGGTCAATACAATCAGGGGAATTATAACAGGGGTGGTCAGAGGAACTACCAGAATAATCAAGACCAGGGTGGATCGGGAGGAAATGCAGAGCCATCAAATAGGGAACTTCTGGAATTTATGAAGGAGATGAAGAAATCTAATGAAGTGAGAGACAAGAGTGTTGAGGCTTATCCAAGCAAGTTGGTCAACTAGCAGAAGAAGTGGCAGCTCTTAGGAAAGATCCGGGGAAGCTACCAAGTGATACGATCATAAATCCACAACATCAAGGGACAAACATAAAGAACATGAAAAATGTCCATATTAATTCGGTTAGTATCCTTCCTAATTCTGAAATCTTCACTAACGACTTTATTTCTTTTTCAAATCAAGTTACAGGTAAGGAAAATGAAGTCGATACAGCAAAAGAGAATGACCCAAGAGCACCTGTCATTCCAATCAAAGTGGGGAAGTTCAAGAAAAAAGGGCCCTTTTGGATTATGGGGCAAGTGTTAGTATCTTGCCTGGTGCGTTATATGATCAATATGAGTTTGGCCCTTTACAGGAGGTTGACACCACCATGGTGTTAGCTGACTTGACTTGCAAACGTCCTCAGGGGATGGTAAAAGATGTGATGATCAAGTTGGGAGATTTCCACTACATGGTGGACTTTATGGTGCTTGACTATGCACCAGTGAAAACAAACGAGCAACAAAACGTTATTTTAGGTCGACTATTTTTGGCAACTGCCAATGCTCAAATCAACTGTCGGGATGGAATAATTGATATGACATGTGAAACATGTAAGTTACGTTTTGATGTGTTTTCCAAGTCAATCACTTACTTTGTTAATGACAAACTTTTTGATGCAAATGTGACTAACGTGTGTGTTCCTCCCTACATCTCACATGTAAGCGAGTACATAACTTTTAAGAATGGTTTTAAGTATGATAGGGCTAAGCAGGTAGATTTGAAAGAGTTTGTAGATTCAAAAGAAAATAAAGAGCCGGTGATAAAGATGGAAATAAAGCATGAAAAGCCAAAATGGAAGGAAAAAGTTAGTGATCCACTTGATCCTAAAAATGCTCAAGTTGATACAACGATGTTCGGTCCATGTTTTGATGACATTAGGAACCCACTAGATCAACAAAAGCAAACAGTTATAGGACTCTCAGAAGGCAAGCACCACTTTCAACCACCATGAGTGGTGACAGGTACGGTCTGGCTGAAAACCTAAAACTTAGCGCTACTTGGGAGGCAACCTGAGATATTGGTACTTTTTAATGTTTTTAGTTGTTTTGAACTTTGTGGGTGTGTTCACTAGAAACCCTCACGAGACTTCACTCGTCCACTCGGGCCTATCGAGAGGTGTAAAAGGCTTGTTGCATATGCTAAATGCAACCGTGATTCCTACGAAAATGAGTTTTATTATTTTTTTAGTTTTTGTTTTGTTTTTTAGTTTTAGATAGCCAATGCAAACATGCAAGTGTGGGGAAGCACATGGAATTTTAGAAGCATATTTGATGAGGTGCTTGGCAGGTTTACCCACAGTCTCCATATAACAATATTGAAGCACTATCAAATCATCCACCATCAGGTCCATGTGAACTTTCTTTGACTTTATTTGCTATTTTGTTTTGCACTTGATAAAGTGTTTGGGACTTGTAAAGATCACAAGAAGTCATGTTCAATTTGAAACAACCATACATTGGGGACAATGTATCCCAAGTGTGGGGATGGGGAAAGCATCAATAGACACATTTTGGAGAAATGGAAATTTGGACAAATTTTAAAATTTTTAACATTTTTCTCTATATATACTAATCATTGGTTAAGGTTCTTGGTCATGGTTGATTCCCTAAATGTTTAAACCCGGTTGCTCTGTGGAAGTTGGAAAAGGAATGCCTAACTAAGTATGGCAAACTTGGGTGTAGTAAACTTGCATGTGTCATGTCGGTAACCCAATTTCACCGTTCCATATGTGAGAAGCCTATTCTTTGATATTGTTATATCTAATTTCTTGTTGAGAGTGCAATAGTGCCTACTTAGTGGTAGAACTTGTGGGGCGTGTGCATCTTGAGATTCGAGACCGAGATTCATATAGAAGTGATTGAGGCATAGGATCAACCATAGAATAACCCCATAGGATCCACCCATTCGACATCTATTCAGTAGTAGCCAAGTTTGAGCCTTTTCCCCATTAATTTGTTTAAACTAAATTTTTTGACCCATTAGCCATTTGTTTAGCCTATTCATTTGTTTACCCATGTGATGGAATTGAGTTAATTAGTGGTAATAGTGTTAAGTTTGATTTGATATCATGTTTTGAAGTTGCAGTTGGGGATAGCTAAGTTGAGTGCACTCCACTGTATTTTGTTAATTTAGGTTCATTAGTTAAAAAATGAAAAAAAATGAAAAAAAAATGAAAAAAAAGAAAAAAAGAAAAAAGAAAAAAAAGAAAAGAAAGTTGTCGAAAAAGTTAAGTTTGAAAGACTGAATTATTAGACAAGAAAAGAAAAGAAGATGGTGCTTTGAAGTAAGTTGTAGTTAAAGTATTTGAAGTAGTTTTGTTTAGTGTTGAATAAAGTAGTTAACTTAAGCGTCCCATCACCCTAGTCACTATAGCCCAAATTACTCCTATCCAAACCTCAACCTAACATTACAACCTTTGAAAAGCCCTCATGATTGGTATGATATCTTATGTTAGTAGGTAGAGAGGTGATTGTCTTACAAGCCTATGCTCACTAGTTTGCATTATTGTTATGTGTTCATAAATTACTGGCACATCTTCTGCTGAGTTCAGAAATCAAACTGAGTGGAGAGTCTCATTGTGAGGGGTGTGCCATGTGCAAGGGAGCCACTTAGAGTTTGGGACCTCTAGTTAGGAAATTGTGCGGGTTAGAGGGTGTATGGTTGTAAATGGGTCATGATTGTCGAGTTTGGAAATTGGGTATGACCTTGAGCCTTGGGTGATGGTTAATAGTTGTGTGCTTTAATTGAAAAACTTTAACCTAAATTGTTGAGTTTTAGAAGCAACCTTGCTTGAGGGCAAGCGAGAAACAAGTGTGGGGATGTGATGTAAGGGGCTTGGAATGATGTTTATCCTGATTAACTAGTTAACTTTAATGTGTTTAATGAGCTTATATATAAAGTATTGTGTTGAATAAGTTAACTACGATGATTTGGTGTTTTGAAGGTTAAAGGCGATGATTTTACGGGATTTGAAGAATGTATATGGTTGATAAATGAAGATCATGAAAGATGAGATGAAATGGGATTCAATTATGAGAACGTGGCCGCAAACGGGGAGGAAAACGGAGTTCTAACGAATAAGTTACGAAGAAAACAAGAATCGGACAAAGCTGATTGGCCATGACCTACGACAGAAACATGACTTACGGTGCATCAGTTCAAAACTAAACAGAATGGCCCTAACCTAACTTACGGCAGAAAGCTGACCTACGGTACATGACGCGCTGAAATCACTTATAAGTCACAAAAATTAGGGTTTAAGGGTGACTTTTCACTCTAAGCCGCCCCCAAGGTTCCCGAACGACCCCAATCGATCCTGGAGGCTTCCGGAGGCGATTTCAAGACTCAAGATCTCATTTTTATCATTTGGTTTGAATCTTTAATGTTAGATACCATGTTTACTTTCAATTTTGAGTTGTTTTTCGTTTCCATGTCCAGGTAATCCACCCATGATCTTCTCCGGGTGGTAAGGTTTATACTATAACTTGTTCTTGATTGTTTTTTTGTTAATCTTAATGTTTGAACATGGTGAATTAAACCGAGTAACATTATTAATCGTTTTGAGATTCTAAAATACGTGTTTTATCTTCAATCCAATTGTTTTGTTCGTGAATGTTTTAGATTTCTTTTCATCTGTAAACGTCAATTGTGGATGGGATTGAGGTAAAACAAACGTAGGGTATGATTCGGATAAGTGCGTAGACACAGTTTCATTCAATTCATTATCTTGAAACGAGTTAATTTGGTTATGTCTATATGACCCGTTAAACTAAAAGAGCAAGCCTGAGTCATAAACCTGAACCCCGGAGAGGATTACTTCTCTCATCATTAGTTACAATCGATTTTACTTTTTGATTTAAGTACTTTTTGCAATTTAGTTAAGTTAAAAGTATTTTCAATAAACCCTTATACTTTACGAGTTGAACCACACTTTTCACATATTCCCTGTGGATCGACCCGACTTACCCTAGCTATTTTAGGTGAGTTTGGATCGTTATAAATTATTTTTGATTAGGCTTGACAAACCGATATCAAGATATCACTTATATCCTAATGGGATATGGTGGAGACATCAGCAGGTCGACAGTTACATGTTCAACTTCTCTTACAATTGGAAGTTTCTCTTGCATGTTGTTCTTCATTGCTTGTCCAACAAATCCGGAGGATGGGATCAAATCCCTTATGAACTAGGATGCTTAGTTCATGGATTGGTGAGAGGCCTGCGCTTCAATTACTCACGATTTGTGTTTTCAAATCTGATAGGGAATCTGCAAAGGGAGACATTATTCATGTATCCTAGGTTCCTTCAACACATAATCAACTATGAGTTGGACCAGAGCATGCTTGTCTGTGCAGCTACTCTGAATGTCCCCTACTTGCGACCTACCATCTTTAAAACATTGAAGCTGAAGTTAAAGCCTCGGAAGAACAAGCTGAATCTTCCGAAGCTAAAATGGAAGCTGCGGAAGGATTGTTTAAAATGTCCGAGGAACTGATCATCACAGATGCAATCCTTGAAATGACATCTGAGGTGAACAGTGAGGACCCTCTAAATCAACCTCCATCGCAGACATCATCTCTGCCTCTCTCACAATCAGAAACCTCTCTCCAAGAACCACCACAGTCAGGATCATTAAAAGATAAAGGAAAAAGGAAGATGACTGCGGAAGAGCTTCGGGAAGATGAGAAGATTGAGAAATTCAATAAGAAAGGAAGACTTCAAACTGAGAAGTTGCTAGCTGCCAGTACAAAAGCAGCTGCATCCAATCAGGAGGCTGTCATCAATAAAATGAGAGAGGAGATCATTGACCAGCTCATTGAAATGGAAGCTGCCAATAAAGAAACACTCCTGCTACCATTAGAGGATTTGGAGGATCTGGAGAAGGCAACCAGGCTGAAACTTGAAGAAGAAGCCAGGTTGGCCTTGGAGATAGAGGAAGAGAAACAGAAGGAGGCTGAATTGCAGCTAAAGAGAGACAGGGTGAACTTCCTACTCTCCAGAGGCTTTGATCTTCAAGAACTTTCTCCACACAATGATGATATGATCCTCTGGCTCTACAAAAAAGAGCTGGATCAAATGGAGAAAGAAAGGAAGAAGGCTGCAAAAGAAAAGGCAAGAGAGAAGAAGAAGAAGAAGGAAGAAGAAGCCAGGGTAACTGCCTCCAAGAAGCTCACTGAGAAGGCCTGAATGAAGGACTATCTTCAGGCTCATGGCTTCTCTGGAAGGTAGGTGGGTCCCATGTCTGAAAGAACACTCCAACGGATTGTCAGTGAAATTAAGGCTAACATCCGGATGGGGAAAAGGAAAGAGATGTATAGAAGGGTAAAAGGATGACCTTCACTGCTACCACCCAACCACAACCTGAACATTCACCCTTACCCTTCACCATTAAACCTAAACCTTTTACCCCTTAACCCACATCACTACCCACACCTACTCCCTCACCTCAACCACCCAAACTTCCCATCATTCAACCCAAAACACTAGCCAGAACCTCCAAGCCTAAACCTACCCAATTACCATCCAAACCATCCCATCAGCCTTCTCAACATCTCTCTCTTGAGGAGTTTAAGGCAATCAAGACAAAGCTTGCCAACTGCACTACTTTGAGCAAAGTCTCTTGTGTAGAAGACTCTGTCAACATCACCTATGTTGATGGTTCTTCAAGTTCCCTCATAAGAGATAAATTCCTTGATCTGCCTAGAGGAACTTTAGACCAGGCTATAAGAATTCTGGGCCTCAACTCAGACTCTTTAAATGATGAAGAGAAGAAGCTCAGAAGGAAACTGGTGACTCTACTGGATACAAAGAAAGAGGACAAGATTCCTAGTCAGTCTCTTGCGCCTAGAAGGAAGATAATCTAGTGGAGGTTAGATGAACCTTCTCAAAATTTTGTTGTGGAAAGGGAGAATGGTGAAGTCAATAGACTCAATGCAACCTCTCTGCTGCACTTCAGCAGGTTCGACATTGCTGAGCTAGCAGAGAAGCCATTCTCCAACCCCTCCAACTCTGAAACTGCTGCACTCATTAGAAATCATCTTAGCAGTCTTCATCTAGCTGAGTTAACTACAAAGGCAAAGATTGAAGAAGAGTTGAAGTTGAGAAGACAGGAAGACAATGAAAGATCTCCCACCAAAGGTGCTGCCTTTCTACAGATGGTGGAATGTCCTGAATTGGAACCTATAGTTTGATTGGAATATGAGTATAGTTCCCATCAACTAACTCTTTTCAGAGGGCAACAACAAAGGGTACATGTTATCCAAGGTGACAGACTGGATTTCCTGTCTACTAAGGATCTGTACAAGCTTCTTAGCACCACATCAGGGAAGAACAAGGAGACAGACAAATATTACTCTCCTTGGTGTTGAAAGTTTTAAGAAGTCGAGACAAGTGAAGTTTTGGTAGCATCAGCCTAGGGGGAGTTTGTTGGATCAAGAAGAAGGCTGATGCAACCAAAACTATGTCACTTAAGTTATTTTAGTGCTGCATGCAAAAGGCTTCCGAAGCTTAACATGGAACTTCCGAAGGTTGTAGAGTTCTTCCGAAGACAAAGTAAAAGATCAACTTCCGAAGACAGAACTCTACTTTCGAAGACAAGTGCATACTTCCGAAGTTCAAGACATAGAAGAATAAAGTAAAGACCACTTCCAAAGTATGATGAAAAGAAGAAGTTTCCAAGCCTTGGAAGAAGCAGCCTCTTCTGAAGCCATTTAACCTTCGGAAGACACTGCTATGAACCAGTGGACACAAGTATGGTCTCTGACACTCCGCTGCAAACTTCTGATACAGCATGGCTTCTTCCTAAAGAGCCATGTTGTTGACCATACTTTATTCTATTGTTTACCTTTTTATGATAGTACATGTTACCAACTTTAGTTGGTGACAAAAGGTAAGTCAGGGACATGTCCTGACTACCATATCTCGGATAAAACTTTATCCGAGATACCTTAAACTATAGTCTTATAGTATAGGCTTTAGCTAAAGGATCCCAGTTGGTATCAAAGTATATCCGGTTGTAGATAGTATTATATATAAGTTCTTCTTGTAACTCATAGTAAGATATCATCTGCTTGTAAGAGTCTTGTATTTTGAGTTGAGAATCAATATATAAAAGTATCTTGAAAATTATCTTACTGTGTTCTTTATTACTTTCTATATTGTGATAAACTCTTATTGATTCTTCATATACCCGAGTGTTGTTCTAGGTGAGTTTGAGAGAAAACATTATGTTTAAGTGACAAACACCGATCCTTCAAATTATGATGATGATTACGATCCATGTATATGTTGTGGGAGCGATTGTTACTGGGTTCAAGATTGTCCATTGTTCGAGAGCAAATATGGAAACATAGAGAGAGGATGTTCTGAATATAGGCGGCAAAAAGGATTGTGAGAGTAAATTATGATGATGAACAGACACCCTCATATTATCCATACTTTGAACCCTTTCCATCACCAAAATATCAAGAATATTATCATGTTGACATCAATTACAAATATGCTCAAGAATAGGATTTGAACCATTATAAAACCGAGATGTCACAATTCTCAAGCTACCAAGAGGAATATGATGTCTGCTATCTTAAACACCCTTAGCTTACATACGAAGAGCCTCAAGTTTCAATAAACTCTAAACTTGATGAAATCATGAACACGATAGTGGAAATGAAAAAAGGAAGATGAGTTAAGAGACAAATCATTTGAGGCTTTGGCTAAACAGGTTAGCCAACTCGCTAAGGATGTAGCTCAACTTAAACGAGATCAATGTAAGTTAGATTGTGACACCATGGTTAACGTAGATGTGATGGAAGATGTTATGGGTCGTTCAGAGAATGACTTGAGATGTTTCAAGTTAAATGAAGATGTAACAATAACCACATGCTCCCCGTGGATACGATACCTGACTTACCCTAGCTACCTAGGTTAATTAGTTTTTTTCATGACCCTAACAACAGACATCATACAGACCAACCGTTGCTATCTATTATAAGAACACTAACTAAATACAAATATATATTTTTAATAAATTATATAGATACGATTACAAACTAATTAAATATTACAATACATGTAGCTTCCATATATGTCTTAAAGATGGTATTAGTAGCATGTATATAAAAACAAATGTATATGATAAACTTTATGTCTTATGCGCTTTGTGTGACCGAGATAGGAGTAGCAACTAGAGGTGTCGCTCTAAACAATGTTAGGCCAAAACAATCGTTCATATCCATTTCTTCTCTAGCATAAGGCAACTTCCAATCAAAATGATACACAAATGATGCCACCATTAAGCTAACCACCCTTTGAGCCAGTGGTATTCCTGGACACATCCTTCGACCCGACCCAAACGGTAGGAACTCAAAATGTTGACCCTTGAAGTCGAGCTCTTTATCTAGAAACCTCTCTGGCTTGAACATAGTTGGGTTTTCCCAGTACTGTGGGTCTCGAGCTATGGCCCATGCGTTCACTAGAATTTGTGTGCCTTTTGGAACAATATATTCATAGAGTTTAACTGTAGTTTCGGATTTATGAGGCACTAGCAAAGGCACTGCTAAATGAAGTCGCATTGTTTCTTTGATGACGGCTTGCAGATAAGGCAATTCAAGGATTTTGGGTTCTTGAATTTTCCCATCTTTTTCAACAATCGTGGAGACTTCTTCACGTACTCTTGAAAACATTTTAGGGTTAAGTAGCAATTCTGTCATTGCCCATTCTGTTGTGTTTGAACTTGTTTCGGTACCCGCTAGAAACAATTCCTGCAATTAAATTAATAAAACATTGTTATAGTCAAAATTTGTTATTTTCATCTTCAAAACATTAATTTACAGTCCAACTCTTTATTGAATTGACCATTTATGTTTCATCTAGACTATTATACCATATATGATCTGGGGGAAGTAATTTGATTAATTATAACCTAACAACTTAATTAAATATTTATATATCTGTACGTAAGACAATTAATATACTACAATTTCATTACAGTATTCGATATGTAAGTATATTAATTTAATATAAATTTTAAATGTTAGATTGCGGTCTTGTGGGAGCAAATGGAATGAGAAGACAAATTTTAGAGGAGTAATTTATAATTACATCATTATACTTGGTTATAAGTCAACACTTAAAAAATAAACATCGAGTTTTAAAGTCACATAATAAAATGCCTCTTTAGACGGAAATGTCGGTCACATTGACAACATATGATTTCTCTAGATGCAAATGTGTAGGAGAAATTAAAATCTTTAAAATAATGTTGTAAGGTTTTATTGCAAGAAAATAGCTAGAGTAAAAGAGAGAGTAATTACCATAAGTAAAATCTTGATGTGTTTGAGAGTAAAGTCATCTTCATGAGCTTCACTATAATCCAACAGTGAATCCAACATATCAACAAACCTTGGTAGCTTCGACTCTCGATGTTTTAACCTCTCGTTTATGTAACCTTCGATAACCTTATCTAACCATTCATAAGCCGCTTTCGCCTGTCGTCGTATGTTCTGAGGGTCTAACGGCTTCAACACCGGAAATATGTCCGCTATGTTAAACTTGCCGTCCTCTTTCATTATCGTCTTCACGGCGGTCTTAACCCCGCGATATCATCGGACTCGTAGGTGGTCACGTCTTGTGACAAGCAAGTGTTAGACATTTTATTAAGCGCCACAGCGAATGCGAGCTTTCCAATGTCTACATTCGCCTTCCTTCGCCCCGACTCACGAAGGAAGTGTAGCATCCCCTCGACAACCTTCTGACGAAGGTCGCGAAGGGTGTCGAGTTTGTGTTGGTGGGTGAGGTACGTGCTGAGGGCCTTTCTGATGGTTCGCCACTCATCATTTGCGGGTATCCACGCCAATGCCACTTTATTATCGGGCAACGAGGCGACGGCGTCTGGGATAAAACGACCCGAGCACGCCTCATCGTTGCGTTGGAGGATTCTCTAGCGGCGTCAGGCGTGGACGCCACCACGCTAGTGATGCTTCCCATTCGGATGGTCATAAGTGGACCGTGTGTTTTGGAGAGTTTGGCTAGGGACTCGTGGGGCTTAGGCCCGAGGTCAAGGAGGTTCCCGATGATCGGCAGGCCGGTAGGTCCTGGCGGCAGCCTCCGGGTCCGGCGGAGGTCTACGACATGGAGAAGAAGGAGGAAGAAAATGATGGAGGAGAGAACTAGAAATAGAAGCTCCATTTCCCCTTTCTTTTTGTTGTGTTTAATTATGTGTTCTATATACAAAGGTGATGGTCTTTAAGTCTATTTATAGAGAAACCAACATGTGAATGAGGACAAAAGATTTATGAGAAATATATTTTATACTAGATGCCGTTCAAAGAAAATAAGAGATTACAAGAATTGGAAAATGAAAAGAGAACATTTTAATACACGTGCAAAATATAGCCTTACAAGACGAAGGCATTTGATTAAGATTGGTATGTTAAAAGCTTTCATATATTTGTTCGATTTTAAACGAATTTGATCATGATCACATAGTTATAATTGAAGCTTATTTAATAAATAACTTTATACATGACTTTCAAAATAAATAATATAATATTATTACTAAAAAAACTTGTTACTTATGTTTTAATATAAATACAAAACTATTTATATAATATAACGTAACATACATAGCATATCATATCATGTAACACAATATATAACATAGTGTAACATGATATAAATAATATAATATACAACATAACGTAAGATAACATAAAATAGCGTTACGTAACATAAGTTAAAATAAATACCATAAAATCTAATAGCATCCATAATTGAAAATAATATATATGCATATGATATTTAGTGTTTTATATGATTATTTATAATCATATAATTATGAAATATATGGCATGCACAATTGAAAATAATACATATGCATATTAATTATTTATAATCATATTAATTATGCTATAGACATCTATATATTATGAGAATATATATATATGCATAGGTTCTTATAATAACTAGTTTTTACTTAAGAATGATTTTAATCACCTCAAAGCCGGTTTAAACCATTCCAATTAATCTCTTTCCAACGGCGTTAGAATATATTCGTCCTATAATTAATTGGATGTATTTTCAGCAAATCTCCTTAACTAAAAAATTGAATACTAATAATCCTTTATCCAAGTGATAGAGGTTTGTATCCAAGATAATAAAAAATAGAAGATTTTGAGTTCGAGTTTCATTTGTTCTAATAAAAAATACTTAGGGTTAAACAAAAATCCTTTATTTAAATGATATCTTTAATGGTTAATAGGCTCTTAATAATTAAAAGGTAATATTACTTTAATTATAAAAAAAATTGATAGTACCATATAAAAAAAATTGATAGTACCATGTGGAAAAAGTTTCTTCCTCTACTTGTGACGCCAATATTAATGGAATGAGACATAATTGATGAGACATAATTAATGGCTTTAACTTTTTAACAAACCGAACTTTTTAGTTGAATATATCAATGGAATGAGACATAATTTATGAGAACCGAAGGCAAAAAACTTTGTAAGCTAGACAAACACTTCGCTTGTTCTGCTTTCTTGGATCGGTATGGCCAAATCCCTCGGTCATTATGTTACCCAGAAGACATTCAAATCATTTGCATATTATTCTGATTACTAAAACTCTAGATTATGGTCTTGGCTTTTTAAATTTTTCTAACGGAAGCTACGATAAAGTGTGATGCTTAAGGTGATGAAATATTAAGTTCTTTTATAGAATTATCATTGGTAATAAACGAAGATGCAGATTAAGTGATCTTTCTAAAAATGATGACAACATTATGGATCCAGGCATCCGGTTCACGTAAAAGAGGTCATATTTAACTTTTTTTTCCTTAAAATTCGATTGTCGAACTATAAAGTGGAAAAAGTTCATTTCAAATAGATTTAAGAAGCTTTAAAGTGCTAAACTCGATTGAACATTTCAATCTCGTGGAAGTAAAGAGACAATATCAAGTTTTGAGGAATGAAAACCCTCCGATAATAAAAGTTTTATATTTTTAAATTCTTAAAAACTTGTCAAAATATGATCAAACTTGTCTTTTTAAAATTTATCAAGGAATTTAAGGACTCGGATACATTACAAGGTTTTAACTCCTCTTTTGTTTCACATATTTCAAATTATGAGATCCATTACTTTTAACATTTAAAGATGTAATCAAACTTAGACTCCTAAAGTTACGTTTACAAAATACACTATTGCTGAAAATCAATCCTTTTCAGATGATATTTTTCGAAAAAGATATACTGCATATTAAAATGGCAGTATTAGCTACAGTGTCACTTTTGTCTTAATTTTTTTCACACAAGTTGTGAACCTAACAATACAACTAACTTGCAGGCAATTCAAATGTAACATCCATTTCATCGTCCACCTTCTTTACACCAATGGCAGAATTAGTTACACATAGAAGCTTATTCGACGGTGGACCCGTTAATTCATCCTCTCTGTAAAAAATGTTCCAATGGTTGTACCAACTCAAGTTTAACCTCTTAGGGATTTTTTTTAACAGTAATGTGAGGAGTTCCATCACTACATGTATAAAAAGTTGATATTTTAAAGCAACATGTTTTAAATTAAATGAAAGAAAGAATGGTAGGTAATTCCAATAAACTATAGTAGTTAACACAATTAACTTACCATATTTTATTACTTCTGAAATATATGTGTCTATTTAAAACTTTCTCCAAATGCTACCTAATTAAAAAAATCCTAAGGAAAGCATCACACATTGATTTACTATTTTAAAATAGTTTTGGTAAAATATGTTTTGCCCCATTCCACCGTCTCTAATCACAGAAGATGGAAACTAATCACAGAACTCCAAAATCAAAGGGTAATTTTGGTAAAATATATTTTCATCACTCCAGGTAAATTTTTCTTAAATTTTCTATTTATTTTTATTATCAAAGTGATCGTCCTTACTAGCTATGTGTGTTTTATCTGTATGAAGTTTCAATCGCAAAACACCTATGAAACATTCTTGGTAATAATTATTTTAAATAAGTATTCCTTTCAAGTTTATTTTTGTTGAATATGGGTTATAATTCAAAACCTTTTTTTTGTCACTTTAATCACTCTAGTTTACCAAATATTATCATTTTTTTTGTCAATTTAACATCCTAATTATACAATTAAAACAAATTAATCAATTGAATAATAAAATCCAAAAAACACATGACATAACTAGTGAGACCGAACATTTTCATTTAAAACCTTTAATTAACTTTAAATCATGTTGTTCAATTGAGGTCTGCTGTGAGATATCAATTAATCTTCACATTTTATTCGAACGTGTACCGTTATTCGATTGAGGTCTACTATTGTAACGTTTTGTTTTATTAATGTCTGTTATTGTCAGGTTTTATTTGATTGAGATATGCTATTATCGCTTTCGAACAAACGAGATAATAGTAGATCTCATTCAAACAAAATGTGACAGCATCAGACCTCAATTGAACAACAATACACGTTCGAACAAATTATGAAGACTAATTGAAATCTCATAACAGAACTCAATCAAACATTATGAGTGAGAGTTATTCAAAGCTTTTAAATCGAATTATCTGGTCTTACTAGTCGATTCATGTGTCTTTTAGTTTTAATTGAATATTAAATGATTAATTTGTTTTAGTTGAATAATTAGGGTATTGGTAAATACTAAAATACCATCATATTTAACAGATGCCTTAACGAAATTAGTGAATTGTATGAAAATGATAACATTTGACAAATTATAGTGATTGAAATGATAAAAAAAATTTTAAATTAAAATGACAAATTTAACTAAACGTAAGAGAAGAAAATTACATTTTACTATTTTTTATTTCAAAATCAAAAAAGTATATCACAATTAGGTTGCCAACCAGGCACACCCACACAATTATTTAGTTTTGTTTCCTTCTGTTACAGGCAAAGCTATAATGAATTTTTCTTTAGAGAAATACAAAAAATTGAAAAAGATAAACATACAGATATGAAAAAAGCCACCGCTTTGAATATGAATATGGGTCAAGAAGGTACTACGAAAGCATGAAGACGAAAAAAAGAAATAATTGTTCACTATTAATAATTTTTCGTTAAAAAAATTGAATTTTAACAATATAAATCATAAAATATTGTCAATAATAATTTATAATAATAGTGTAATTAATGTCGTATTGACTTTCACTTTGCTATCAAAGGCAATCTTACTAACCTAACTTTTTGTATTTTACACTTGACTTTTTATTTGATTTTCGTTGTACATCAAATCACTTTGGTGAGCTCCTACATGTATAGATGAAATATTACACGACCCCTTGTGGAGAATTCTCGAGAAACCAATTAAAATAAATCAAGTTCATATTTTATCTACGATACTTAGGGGCTGTTTGATTGTGTTGATCGGGTAAGATCTGACTGAGTAAGAGGCTGATCCAGTAAGAAGTTCTGACTGGGTCAGATCTTACTGAAAGTTGGCTGTTGATTATGTATCTAACTGAGTCTGCTGAATGAATTTGAATTTAACCATATCGTCCGTTGTTCTGACGAGTTTGAATTTAACTACTGTTGTGTAATCAATAAAAATAGTCAAATATATAAAAATAACATAATACCTTAAAATGCAAAATGTCATACAAAATACAAATTAAACAAAAATCACACATAATCCAAACAAACACATCCAATTTCAAACATATTACAAGAGTTTGCATACAAATCTAACTTGAAGCATCTGAAAGCAGTTGATTGGCAATTTGGTCACGCAAAGTAGCCATATATTCAACGCCTTCTGAACCCCACTCCATGGCTTGTGTGTTTTGACCCTCACTTCCTTCACCTTCACCATTAGGGGTAATCATAGTGTTATCTTCAAAGTTTGTAAATAATTCATCTTGAATGTTGTATTTTCTTATAAAATTATGCACTGCAAAACAAGCAATAACTACGTCTCTTTGCACTGGAAATGGATAAGGAGCCATTTGCTTTAGGATTGGGAATCTTGCCTTCAATACACCATAAGCACGCTCAATAACATTTCTAAGACAAGCATGAGCATGATTAAATCTTTCTTCCTTAGTTACCGGTCTTCGTCGTCGGAAATCGGCTAACCAATACCTAGTGTTGCGGTATGGAGTCATAAATCCACGAGTGTTGGTATATGCAGCGTCGCAAAGGTAATATTTATCTGTAAAAGACAGTGTGACAGCTATTATATGAAGAATACAAATAATATATTTAATAATAAAATATATAATTTTATTATAAACCTGGTGGAGGGAATCGAAATCCAGATGTCGGATTAAATGCAACTTCTTTCAAAACCCGTGAATCATGTGCTACGCCTTCCCATCCAGCCCATACAAATGTGAATATCATATCAAAATCACATATTCCTAACACATTTGATAACATTCACATTTACCTCTTCCCCTAAAACAAGTTTGTTGAGTAGTGGGCACAACTGCATGTACAAAAGTTCCATCTAAAGCACCTATTGCTCCAGGAAATATTCCTTTTAGCCTTTGAAGTCGTTCCGAGGTATTTGTTGTTTCATTTGAAGATGTTGGGGCTATAATTTCTTTAGCAAAACACATCATTGCACCTAGAACCTCGTGAAAACATTTATGAACCGTTTGATTGGAATGTTGAAATCGTCGTTTAACTACTCCGAACTGTTCATTATGCCCTATAATATGTAAGAACATAGCTATTTTCTCTTCAATGCTTATCGTCCTACTAGCTCGCACCCAATTTCGTTGTGTAAAATGATTACATAATAGTAGAAAAGCCTCGCGTGAAAGTCTCATCATTTCTTGACATTGTGTAGAATATCCATGTAGTAATTCATGTGTGTATGCACGCCCTGTTAAAGCAGAATCATTATCTCTTATTCTTTCAATTCTACCATCTCGTTTCCTTTTCCGGGCCAACTTCAACCAATACCATGAAAGTATAAAAAAAGATAAAATTTCACCATCCGTATACATATTTGTCCTGTTAATACAAAATTCATACAACTTTCAAATGTCATAGAAAGGTCATGCTAATACAAATGTCATAGAAAGTTCATGCTAATACAAATGTCATAGAAAGTTCGTGCTAATACAAATGTCATAGAAAGTTCGTGCTAATACAAATGTCATAGGATCATACAAAGGCATACAACTGTCAATCAAAAGTCATACAAAACACATAAGTCAACCGAATAATCCAAACTTTCTCCCAGCATTTCTCACCCACGACTCGCAACTCACCGGCTTAAGACGTAACCAAACTTTTCTAATATCAGCACTTTCACCGAATAACAAAAGAGCTGTGTTATATCTCGGATCTTCTTCCCCCCATTCCATTTTTTCTAGCTTATCCATGCATGCATCCATTTCATTGTCAATATTTTTTTTTCCACCAACATCTTTGCAACATTGATAATTTCATTCCCAACTTCTCTTAAGTCGTCATTTATTGTTTTCCTACGCACTTCTTTACTAGTTTTAGAACTTGCTTTTCGTTTTGACCGGCCAGAGGATTCTTCACTTACAGGTGGGAGCTCTGTTTCTATTTGAGTGCACATAACATCATCCAACTCATGTTCAAAATATTCTTCAGCTGGATGACGAAGTGTAGAAGATGGCCCCCAACTATGAATGCCAGTCGCAGTCACCCCCTCAAACAATTTGGTACAAAGATCAGGGTAAGGAAAGGGAGCATGTCTCAACTTTTCCACAAACTTGTTTAACTGTTTGAAAATTTTTATAAATATAATCAAGATACTAAACAAACAATAATCTTATTAAAAAATATTCATATTAAAAAAATACCTTTGCCTCCGCTTTCCATTCTTCATCACTCATATTGAAAGTGTTGGTTATATGATCATAAATATTCCCCGTTTTGTTTTTCAATTTGACCCATGCCCCATACTTTGACTTTAGGTAGTCATATCGATTTTTCATTTGTTTATGATTAACCATAAAATTATGATAATTTTTTAGTTTTTCGGCAACAACTTTCCATGAGCTTGCTTTAAGGCTACTACCCTCACGACCGTTGTTTGTTATTTCATGTATACATGCTTCGAGAAAAGTTTTATCAACACAATCCGACTTCCAATTAACTCTAGCTTTTCTTTCTGTCATGCCTAGATCAAGAACCAATTTGTTATTTCAAGATATACATACACATATACATACCCATATACATACACATCTACATAACCATATACATATACATATACATACACATATACATACCATATACATACACATCTACATACCCATATACATATACATATACATACCCATATACATACACATATACATACCCATATACATATACATATACATACACATATACATACCCATATACACACACATATACATACCCATATACACACAAATATACATACCCATCTACATACACATCTACATACCATATACATATACATATACATACACATATACATTCCCATATACATACACATCTACATACCCTAATACATAGACATATACATATACATATACATACACATATACATACCCATATACATATACATATACATACACATATACATACCCTTAATTTTTGTATTCAAAGATCTGATATATTATTGTAATGATATTGTTTTTGTAATCACAATTGATGCATTCATTTTTCATTAGAAAATGTGGAATGAAGAAAAAGTGTTAGTGGGTTAAGCAAGCCTTTTTAGCCTCCTATGTATGACCTGTTCCAACCAGAGATTGTCCTACTTCTCAATTATCCTTGCGGATTTATTTTGTTTCATTTAAACTATACTAAAACCTGTAATGTATACGCCAATGTACATTAAGTGCTTCCACATTCATGGACATAAAAGCAGATAGCAGAATTCAGCATTGTAATAGCACAAGGGAATAAAAAACTGGCATAACAAGTTAAAAAGCAGAAGAAAGCTTATGCTATGCACAATCACAAAGAAACAAATTGTTTATCAAAATAACATTAATTTGCACTGGAGCTGATGGGCATACAGTTCCTCTCAATGAACACAAGAATTCATTGTTTATAATGATTAATTGTCCCGCTTTCATGAAAACATAACTACGAACTTGCTCTTTAATTTAGAAAGGTGTGATCTCTCTGAAAACATACATCAACTGCATATGAACTCAGTGATGTGTCAGATGTGATTATTCGGTTTTGGTATAACAATTGCATAATTCGAGTGTGTTCACTTTCTACGTCTCTTGCTCATGTTTTGATATATTTTCCTTGACGTGCTACTTTGATCTTTTAGCAAGATGTAGAACTGATTCAACAGTCAGAGTTCTTATCAAATATCAAAAACGAAAAACAAATAAAGAATTAAGAGGTTTGATCAGAAACTCATCCACTCTAATGTGGTGGTGACTGCTAATGCTAACATAACACATATTCTCCAATCTTTCAACCTTTTTTTGCAGTCTAAGGCAATATAGATGTACAAATTCTTTAGTATTATCCTCCAACGGCAATGGGGTCATTTCTAGACTCATGTTATATCTTTTCAAGAGCGGATGGAAATGAAAGACAGAAGCATACCATGGTAAATGGTTTATTCTCACAACAATGATGAATGATCCTTACTGAATATAAATTTCCGTAACAATTAAGCCCTAATCTCTTATAACCATTTCTCACTCTATTATACACACATTCAGACATATAAATCCATTTAGCATATGCATACCACCAGGTCGCTGAACACCAAAATCATACTAAAGTATTAAACCTAATAAGAATAAAAAGCCATCCACAATTAATCAAACTTTTGAAGGGAATACATACATTTGTTTCAAACAGGAGAAACAACAGTTCCTTCAGATTATAGCTTCAAATCATACTAAAGTATTAAACCTAATAAGATGTGATTAGTGATTACCTTGAGAAGACGACGAAGATGGTGACGGAGGCGGTGAAGGTGAGCAACGGTGAAGGTGAGCAACGGCAGCGATGAACGGCAGCTGCGGGTCGGACACAACTCCGGGTCAGACGACGACAGCGATGAACGGCAGCGATGAACGGCAGCGATTGCAAAAGAAGAAGACGACGGAGATGAGGTGCAGTGGGGGAATGGTGCAGTGCGGGAATGGCAACGATCGGGTCAGTGACCGAATTTTTTAGGTCTCGGTCAGAGGCACCGACCGGGTCAGCTGTAAACACGTGAAGATCAAACACCCTGACTGGCTGACCGTCAGCCAGTCAAGGGTCGGAGATGGGTCAGACAACATCAAACACGGCCTTAAACTAATTAGCTTGTATAATTTCATTTCAGTACTTTAACGAACTATGAAGTGCTGATTTTTTTGTATAGTACGCTATATTTGATTTTTATAATTGTCTTTTATATAGTGACATTCATAATTGCTTCAGCTACTTTTTTTTCTGATTTTTTATTATTAAAAAATATAAGCATAGTGTGTTATATAAATAATACTTTTACATAATAATATTACTTTTCAAAAAATGAAAACGTGGAGCATGATTAGCATAATATTGTAAAAGTAGCAAATTAATTTTACTTCAACATCTTAGTTGCACATTGTAAAAACTATGTAAATTTTATAATACAATGTTTAAGTTTAATAATAGTACTTGTAAATTTTAGTATTGTGTAAAATAAAAAATTTAGTATGCTAGCAACACGATAATTTCATTCTCTTACTTCTTATAATAGCACCATATACGTTTTGTAATAGTATCGTGTAAATTTTAGTATCTAAAGCAACAAGAGAATAACATTGTGTTACTTGCATAAAAGCACTATGTAAGTTATCTAATAGCATTGTGTAAGTATGTAAAGCAATACGATAATAACATTGTGATTTATATCTTATAATAACACCGTAATGTAAACATTTTAAAAAAAGTCATTATTTAGAAAAACGTAGACTAATATAATAAACGTATTAAGTATTATAAAATGAACGATTTTATGTTGTAATTACCTTTTCACAAAATAATATAGTACATAAAAGTCATATTAGTTTAAAAAAGTTGATGGAAGTAGCATTTATTGTAAAAAAATGAAAATAAAAAATTATCTCATTTTTTTGAATAAAATGAGAGTTACTTTTGTTATTAATATTGACGCCAATTACTAATTCCTCATTTTGTTCTTATTTATTAGGCTAACTATTGATTGTTTACTTGTAATCAATCTTAATCCTTAATAATCAGCATATCGAATCTATTCTTATTATTTGTATCCAAATTATCTATATATATATATATATATGTATTAGGTTGATAATTTATTTATTACATGAGTTGAATACATAAAATATAAATAATTACTAATAACATTATGAATTATTAAACGATAATTTGAGATAAGACATGATTAAAATTACGTTTGATTAATAATCTTAAGTATTAAAATGACAATATCATTTTTTAAATTTTTTCAATTTTGTTATAAAATAATCTGTTTTCTAACATTTAGTTTCATAAACAATGGTTTTAAAAAATGTCAATTAAAATTTTTTATTTTAATTTCAGATATTAATTATTATCTATACATAAAAGATTTATTTTAATAATAAAAGTTTTAATATATTTCATATTCTTCAAAAAGTTTGATGTTTTAGAACTTTTCAGTTAAAAATTACATTTATATAAAGATCTCTTTCTTTTCTATTAAAAAACATTTTTATATAAAAAAGAACAAGTAAAATCATTAATTAGTGATTAATGTAATTTTTTGAATAAAAAAGACAAGCAAGAAAAATAAAATTTAGAAAGTTTAAAATTGTGTCATGTGTCCCCTCAAAAGTTTCTTTTATCTTTTTTTCCCAAACGACACACGTATCAATATTGTTTTGAATGGTATTGTTAATTAGGTCCACTTATTTGTTTTTTATTTAAGGCCGAACACTCAACCCCTCAATAAGAATCTACAATTAAAAAAACATTGTAGCTTAACCTTAAGTATTTTTTTTTAAATCATGAGTTACCAAAACACCTCAAAGTGTTGTCCTTTGCCACCAAAGACAAAACCATGCCCCCACCACCATTACACATGGAGCTGGTCACGTCCCGAGATTGGTTTCTTAGGGCTAGTCATAGTAGCAGGGGAGGTTGGAGTAATTAATATGTTGCATTTTGGTTAAATAATGATTTTTAATCACTAACTAAGCCCCTCGTATCACACTCTTTTTAGACAATTTTGGGTGAGAAAACATTGTGTTTATGCGTTAATCATGTGACAACATTTTTTCTCAACTGAACCTCTAACCAAACCCAATACGCATAATTTTAGAGTGAAACTTCAACTCAAAACATCACTATTTTTATATTTTCCTAGGTATCTTATTTTAACAACTAATTAGACTAAGGATAATTGGTAAAAAGTCTTTTAGTATTATAAATAGATTCTGATAATTTAATTCTATTTTATGGTTCAAAGTTATGAAAACAAATATGTTGCTACGTTTGATGATTTCTAATTTTCTATATGTGAAATAAATAAGGTATATTATTGCGTGTGATGATGTCTATCATATAGATTGGTTACTTGTAATCAATATTAATCCTTAATAATCAACATGCAAGATCTAGTCTCACAATTTGTGTCCAAAGTATCCTATATATGTATTGTGATATGATGGTTCAAAGTTATGAAAACATATATATTGCTACGTGGGATGATTTCTGTCATATGAAGAAAAAATAAAGTGTAAAATAAAACAAAATAAAAGTCAATACAAATGTGAACAAACTTACGTAATGTTTCAAAAGGGACTATTTTTTTTTTAATTTAAACGACACACGTTTAAATCAGTTGTGATCTCTCTTTAGTGAAGCCGCATTTTTTTTTCTTTAACCGACTTAGACACCTACCACATGTCTTCAAAAGAACAGTACATGTATTTTTTCAAGTTATTTATACGATTGTTTTTTATGGTTCTTTATATTACACATTTTTTAGGAATAAAAATTTACAAGCTTATTCTAATAGTTTGCATGGAAGTCATCTTAAAGAAAAGGAGGGTATTAAACACAATTCAAATTATGTTTCATCCATAACTAAGGTTGCTAGTTTAAATGATTCTGTTGTAATATCAGATTATTAGCTATAGTTGTTGTACTTGTGTGGTTTCTATTTATTGTAACTTTGGAGAATCAATGGATTGAGTTTTGCTAAACTTATTAACTGAAGCTTTCATCTTCCTGCCACAATCTTGACTACAAAGAATTGATCTTCTTCTACGAGCCTTTTTTTATTTCTTCATGGCAGATACCAACAACGATTCAAACAATTTGAGTAAGACTCCGGGGATACAGTGGTTGGGTTTGGACATTTCCATAACTCCCCGGGGGTATTTTTTAGAGAGAGCGAACTCATTATATATATATATATATATATATATATATATATATATAGGGGGGTTCCAATGAAAACTATATTATAATTGAAAACCGGAAAAACCACTTATTCACCATTGATCTTTTTGATCTATGGTTGAGATTAATTAACAGAATTTTAGTAATTAAATAAAAAATTATTAGTGATTAAATATGCATTAAGAGCAAATTAGGAACAACACAAAATCATTAACTTGGTAACTACCAAGTATAATTAACAAAATTCTTAAATTTACTCTTATCTTTTATTTTTCTCTTACATCTCTCTTATATATAATATATAGAAAATTAATAATCAAATGTATTATTTTTTTATTTTAGATTGAAAAATTAGATCACCATGTTTCTTATAAAAATAAATAAACTAAAGAAAACCACTACTTATACAATTGTAAAAATAAATAAACTAAAGAAAACCACTACTTATACAATTGTAACTTACGCATACGTAACAATGTTGTTATGTATGTGTATCATTGTGTGTTGCATATATGTAACACCATCGTACATATGTGTATCACTGTTAACAAACCTATATGAAAATCCAGAATGAGTTACACATTTATATATTAAACCAAAAAAAATTTTAATGCTAAAAACGTTTTTAAGAGTATATATATGTAACAGTGGTGTTACATATACGTACCAATATTTACATACATGTAACAAACTATAGTAACAACGAAAACCATTGAAAAACCTAAAAATATATATATGTGTGTGTATGTGAATACAAGTCCAACTTACGTATACGTAACAAAAAGAAGTACATGTATGTAAACAAAAAACTTAAACATGCATATAATAAAGTTATATAGACATTAAAATAATAGAGTTACATATACGAAAACAACACAAAGGTACATATGTGTAACAATAGAGTTACATATACGAAAACAACACAGATATACATATATGTAACACAAAGGTACATATATGTAACAATAGAGTTACATATATCATTTTCCAAAAACCTCAAACACAACTCAAATCACTTCACTGCTTAAACAGAGTGAATTCAATATCAAACGTGCATATTGAACACCTCTTGAGCTTCCATTACTCAACACATGAATCAAACTCTTTACACAACCGTTAAACCTTAACATTTCCTCTCTCCCTCTCCTACATTTTGCAAACAAACCCAACATTTCAACTGCCCGTTCGAGCCCCGAATCCAACGAATCCACCATAATCTCCACCACCCAGCACTCCAATACTCGTCTCCGATTATCCGAAAAAGAAAACAATGCATGCAGAGTAGTTGCAGCCTCTTTCCTTTCATGCTCTCCCCTTCTCTCACATATGTAATCAACCTTCTAATCACAAAAGGGTATGCTCCAATTGTAGCTTTATTCACCTCCACCACCACAAGAGTCGTCAACATCGTTGCCGCCACCGCCCTACAGTCCGCCGACTCGCCGTCGCGCAAAGCATCAACCACACTACAATCGCACCCTCAACCACCAACCCCACCTTATTATCATCGTACAAACTCAAATTCAATAGCAATTTCAAAGCTTCTCCTGTAAATCAACAAAATCTTTCCTCGAAACACAATTCAACATAGCCGCCACCGCCCCAGACTCCGTCAAGCAATTTACGAATTTCAAAATCACGCTTCGAGAGCCGACAAGCTCTTCAATTGACACATGCTTAGCCTCCGAAGACGACGATTTCGAAGTCAAATTGGAGATTAAAACTTCTGGGTCATCTCGATTCTGATATGATTTCCGTAAATTAAGGGTTGTGTAATTAGAAATCAGACATCAATGGAATAAATAATTACCGAAATTGAAAAGGTGTCAAAATTACATTATTAACCTTTTAAATATAAAATAAAAAGTTTAAAAGAAAAATTTGATTGGTTGAGAGTGGTTTTTATGGTTTTTAATTATAAATATGGTTTTATTTGATCCCTCATCTCTCTCTCTCTCTCTCTCTCTATATATATATATATATATATATAATATATATATATATACACACACACACACCCAGGCCAAAAAATTACACTAGCTGACCAAAAACAAACTATTAACGAAACAAAAGCGTAGAGCTAAAAATGTAGAAAAATAAAAATTCAAGTTGAGATGTGTGCAATATATATCAAGTTACAACTTGAACAAGACACTCATGTCTTGTATTTATCCTTTGAATTCTAGAGTTGTTATAAACTAGCGAGGCCAAGAGTTATTACTTAACACTAATATAATGTTAGATTTAGTGGCAACTTAATGCTTGAAAGCTAGACAAATTAGCAACAATTATGGCTATACTTGATGTATTTGGTCTGAGCACTCGTGGTGACTTAGTGCTTGCAAGCTGGACAGACAAATAGCGGTTATACTATACTTGATGTATTTAGTGTAAGTACTCGTTCAAGATAATGCTCGATTCTTAGTACTCGTGTCTGCCAAACTATTCAAAATATTAAGGGCGGCTCTCAAGCCGCTCATGACGATGCAAGCGTGCAAAGTGAATCATCCAAAACATCACATTGTGCACATCTCTCCAAACCCGTGCATGTGCTCAGGCTCTGTGTGTCGCTCCCATCTGACAGCCACTGGGTGTCCCTAATCAAATAGAACATATTCATTCTAGAAGCTCACTCTTCTAAGTCCTTTTGGTTTTATTTATCCTTTAATGTGGGACAATTCTACATACACTCAGTTTTCATAGTTTTATGTTTCAACAACACAACTTTAGTTGTCGATATCTCATTTATTGTAGTTTTCTTTTGGATACGATTTGGTCTCCTCTCATATCCTAAAATATAAATCACTAAATAATAGTTATATTAGTAGCTAGTCAGTGAAAACTCGTTTTACTGCATATTTTCAGAGTTTAATGTACTTTTCACACTTTTGTGCACAATTTAAACTTTTAAGCATAGTGTTGTGCACACTTTATTTTAATGCATAGTGCATGCTTTTGAACCTTTTATGCACTTTAGTCTTACTTTTTTACTAAATTTCCAACAAGATATCTACCCTTTGTTTATAGAAGTAAATGAAAATTTTGGTGATTTTATTAAAAATAACATTGCTAAGATTTGTTTGATAACCGTTACGTAGACTTCTGGTTAACAATTAGATTGTGTCTCATTATCCACTTTGTAGATAATGAGTAGAAATAAAAAAAGAAATTGCTGAGTTTTTATCCATAAGATAATCACCTCGAAGTTAATATTGGAAAATGATTGAGAAATTTTGATAGATTGAGGGATGAAAAAATAAAATTGTTTTTCGTGTTTTTCAGTTTACAATACAAGTACTATTGATGTGGCAATTGACTTTTTGAATAGAAGATTTCAAAATTCCAACTAATTTCTCTTAAATTGTAAAAGGACACACAATCAATGTATTGTGCAAGACGTTATATAAAAAGTATAAGGGCAAATATGGTGGAGTCGAAAAATTCATAATAAATTATGTGCATGAATTATATAATGATTATATTATAATATTTTATACAAGTTCTACTCATAGTAATACGAAGTCTACCATTTCATCATAGATGTTAAGTAAGCGCCAAAACCAGAGGCTATGCCACCAAAACCACCTTGAGACATAAACTAAGAGAAGATGAAAAAACATAGTTGAATCAAATGGTGAGTAGAAAGGTATTTAAACGAAAGTGTTGAAGAGATTTCATTAATGTCAAATAATTTGGAATGGTGGAAAGTTGATAGTCCTAAATTCTCAATCGATCTTTTTCTTAACCTAGAGATTTGTTCGCCATTCCCGAGCCAACGATGGCTTCAGAATCAGTTTTAGGACTAATAGAAGGGTTTGAAACCTGTTTGGGAGTTCTTTTACTCCTAGGATTATTGAAAGTTTACTTTGCGCACAAAATTGGCTTAAGGGTAGCTCAAGTGACAAACCCAAGTTTAAAGAAGATCGAAAAACAATACAAGAAATTGATAGATGTATGTTTTATTGATAAATATGTCTTGATATTTTGCACATGTTTGTCTAACCTTTTTACTGCTTTTTATTTAACTTTTTTTTTATGTAGGAGGGTTAACGAAGAATGATTTTGAAAGCTCATATGTTTACATTTTGGTTATTTATTATGTGTTGAAACTTGATATCTTTTCTTTTAGAGCTGAATTGATATATTTTGTTTTGAAACTTGTTTAGAATGTTCACAGTCTATATCTTTTGTCACGTCTTAACTTTTATAATGTTTACACGTTGTTTTCTGTTCTTTATCATCATTGATTTAGTTCTTTTAATTAATCTTCATGCATAACTTGGTATGACTTGTAAGCATTGCATACCTCAATATTAAATAACTCCAAATTGTATATATGTATCTCGTTTGCAGAATGAAAAAGTAGAGCTGACTGTGAAAAGTTTGTGGAGGAACAAATTTTGACTTTTTAATTATTTATTTTTTAATCCATCCATCACTCGGACAAACTTTGACTTTTATCTTTTTAATCATCCATCATCATTACTTTAAAATTAAAGGCCTGCTTCACAAAAATTTTCATTTGTGCTACTTTTATTAAAACCATATATTATATTACATTAAAAACAGCCAAAGGTAGATTAACCTCAGATATCCGGAAATTAAGCAAGCCAAAGTCGATAACCAGATATGGATCATTGGCGAATAGAATATGGAACTTGAGAAACGCGAATAACCCGTTCTACTCAAATCTCGAATAATTAATCCGAAGTGGTTGTTGACGATCACATGGGGTGATGGTCATACAAAAGTTATACAATTTAGACAGTCACGTTAGTAGTATGTGGTAGTGAAAATGAGTGTCATGAGTTGTGATAAAGTTTTTAATAATAAGATGGAAAAAAATTGTTTGGAGGTGGGGTCTTTTTTTCGTGATAGGGCTTCATGGGCCCCCATTATGCCCCATGCACAACGATAAGTACGTGATATTTAAGGCTAAAAAAAGGAATTACTTTTAAAAAAATAAACTATTTAATTTTACTTATTTAAGTCATTTAATCGGAAACTGTATAACAATCATCACTGGCGGGATCTTAAAGAAGTAAAGAAGCATGTTACCTCTCCACTAGACGATTTGGTTAATACAATTTGCCAAGTAATTTATAGAAAGTCAATTAGAAAAAATATTAAATCCTTATCGAGATCTGTAAAGTGAGTAGAATGTACTTTAATATATTTACAAGCTACTTGTAAGAGTTATAAACTATATATTGATATACTATACAATTATGAAAGCCGGTGTGAATAGTGACATCTTTTTATTTTTTTTAATCTTAATTATCTAACAAATTAAATACTAAGAGTTATAAACTATAGATTGATGTACTTTAATATATTTACAAGCTACTTGTAAGAGTTAATGATTTGCTTGTTTTTGGTTTAAAAATATTATTTGTTAAAAAATGAGGCACGTTTTCTTGTTTTAATTAATCTGCAAATGACATTAGTAATAATTTGTTTGTTTTTTGGTTTATGTTGCATATTTTTGGTGACATGGGCTGTTCAATCAAAGTGAGTTTTGGGCTGAAGACATTTGGGCTGAAAGCGTGTTGTCAAGATGGGTTAAGAAGCTAAATGGATCGTGGATCTAGAGGCTGTTGGGTTGGAAGCCCATGATCAAGCTATGACCCGCAGAGACCCGTTTTGTCTCTAACACACATGCGGGTCACGGATCATTGTGGGTATCCGACTTTCTAGATCTGAAGCTTATACGAGTTAAGGATGAGATTATCACAACTCATTTATTCAGTATCGCTCTCTCGTTCAGTTTCCAGAACTCTCTCTCTTTCTAAGTTTTCGAGCCTCTTCATAGATAATTCATTAATCAGGGGTGTTGATATCTAACTGATGGTTTTAAACTCAAACCGTAAGCCAAACTATTGCCACAAAGTTTATCATCGAAAATCAAAATCGAATAGAAAATTTTGAGTCGCTAAACTGAATGTTCCCATTGAACTTATTGGACCATTATTTTGACTATTGTTTACATTGACTACCTCATATTTTTGTTTCAGTATTACCTATATAATTAAACTTCTAATGGTAGTAAAGCTTACACTTGCTCATGGTTTTCTACAATAACTAGTCTTACAATCTTTGCTGCAATTAAAAAACAAATCTATTCTAATACTTGCTGCAAACTCATACACCTAATTAAATAACCTATACACATATGATAACATGCAATTTTACAGATACACTGGTTTCGGTCCATAAATTGTTAAAACTTAATCTTGTCACTTCACATGTGAAAGTTCGAGTTTGATTTGTACTGCTCCATTTACAAGGTAATATATCACTACAATGCTTCAAGTTGAGTGAAGTAAACTAAACTCCATGGGCAGTTCTGGTTGCATTGAGACGATACTAAGGGCATACATCTTTAGGCTACGATAGATTCGGTAACAAGTGTAGCTGGTGAGCCTCCTGATTACCTAAGCTTTTGTATCTCTCATATAAATGCTTAAATGTGTGGAAAGAGGGTTGAGCGTTGTAGTGATTATATGGTGCAGATGGTTGTATTTATGAGGCTTTTTTACTGTTAGATGATTTAAACTAGTTTTTAGCCCCGTGCTTCGCAGCGGGAACCAGGTTGTTTCCCTTTAATATTGAAACAAAAAAGAAGATAACAACAATCGATAACAAATGGGTTCCTAGATGATGGGTGCCTCATGATCACATAACTAGAATTATGGTTTTCGCCTGAAAGATTCATAACAAAACCCTAAAATAGCAAAGAAACCAACCTAACGGGTTCTAAAATGTGTCGATCAACATTCAAAAAGAAGAAAAACAAAGATTGTTTCATAGGCTCATAATGGTTATTAAGATGTTATATCTTAATTGTTTATAGTCTCTGAATAATTAAGAGTTACCCTTAGGTATGAATGTTTAAAGGTTAACTAATAATATGTTACTTTTAATCATTCAAAGTTAAAGCTACCTCTTAATCAATTAGAGTTAAAGCTATCTCTTAATTATTAATATCTTATGAATTTATTAAAATATAGTCTTTCAATGATCATTAAAAAACCACCAAATATAATCTTTTAAAGTTGCTATAAATGAATTGGGCAATTAGAAAAAAGAAGCAAACAACAATAAATAAGATCAAGATTTTCAAGAGCCTCGCATCAATATCATCAAGATTGTCAAGATCCTCACCTAGGGTGTCATTTCTTTGCTAATGAGTCCTAGATCAACTGGTTTAGGAGAATGCATCTTATGACTTTACAAAATGGATGTCATGGGTTGGAATCTCACTAGATGCAATATGCTTCTAGTAGACCAAGGGTTTTACACAATGGACCTTTAAATGGTGGGTTTCTTTTGGAATGGTGGGCGAGCCTGGTTACCGGCGTTGTCTGTGTTCACGGGCGTGGGTGACCTTTCGTCAATAGGTTTACCCGGGTGACCGAGCTTAAAAAATTATTCGTTGGTCGTTCAAAAAAAAGAGTGTCGTTCCCTTCGAACCCTACTCAATATTATGTATGTAAGCATCAGGGCAAATGAGTGCTACTAGATATAGTAAATAGTAGATAAGAAATATTATATCTCATACTTTAAGGTTATGTATGTATAATCATCAAAAATCACAGTTTAAAGGCATTATATTTATATATATAGTAGGTACATTATATGACTACATAATAACAAAACACGACCATAATCTAAAATATAAAATGTGAACACTATATAGCAGAATATATAAAGACAAGATAGACAGTACTAAAGATATTTTTAGATAATATGTAAACCATTACAAATTAAAAATTACACACCTGACGATATGACCTTTTTAACATCTAAAACCAAAAAATATGGTATTATTAGGACTTATATATTAACTACAAGAGCATTCGAGCTATGATTTATGCACTCCATATGACTGGTACAGGGGTAGCAACAAGAGGTGTTGCTCTAAGCAATGTAAGACCGAAAATGTCATTCATATCCATTTTTTCTCGAGCATGAGGCAACTTCCAATCAAAATGATACACAAATGAGGCCACCATTAAGCTAACCACCCTATGAGCCAAGGGTATTCGGGACACATCCTTCGACCCGATCCAAAAGGTATAAACTCAAAATGTTGGCCCTTGTAGTCAATCTCATTTTTAAGAAACCTCTCTGGCTCGAACAATGTCGGATTTTCCCAGTATCTAGGGTCTCGTGCCATGGCCCATGCGTTCACCATGATTTGTGTGTTTTTTGGCACAATATATTCACCAAGTTTAACTTCGATTTCAGTTTTATGAGGCACTAATAAAGGCACAGATAAATGAAGTCGCATTGTTTCTTTGATCACGGCTTGCAGATAAGGCAAATCAAGGATTTTAGCTTCGTGAATCTTTCCATCTTCTCCAACTACCGTGGATACTTCTTCACGAACTCTTGAGAACATATTAGGATTGAGTAACAGTTCTGTCATTGCCCACTCTGTCGTGTTCGAACTCGTTTCTGTTCCTGCTAGAAACAAATCCTGCAAATAAATCAGATTTTGTTCATCAAATATTGTTTTAGCATTAACCGACTTTTGAAAGAATTATATATAACTTTAGTCAATATCTTTTGCCTCTTATATTCTTATTTTTGTTGTTTATATATGGTATCTTGATGAAACTAAATTGTTAAAGGTCTAAGTTGAATTGTAGTCAATTCTTTGTTACAAGTCTCTTACAAAAATTCTATAATTCAACTATCTTTTTAGAAATAATCTTTAAATATGAAATTAGTGACCGTAATCCGAAAGTAGCAAAAGAAAATGAACATGTTAATTTTTGAAAATTAGTTAATCTTATTTGAAACTATTTTATTGTATGCCGAAATGAAAATAGGATACGTTGATAAATTAATCTTATTTTTGAAAAATCTATATAAAAAATCAGAATTAAGGTAAAAAGAGAATACCCCGCGCAATCATATATATTTTAATTTACTTTTATACTGAAATAAATCTTTCAGAAAATATTAAAGGGTTAATCACCAAAATGTAATGTTAACACCTGTTCTATAATGATATACTGATGTACATTGACTTTTTCTGCTAGTGTTAGTTTAATAGTATTTAATGTTATTTAATAGATCAAAACTTAAAACTAGTCATTTAAGTCGTTTTCACAACATTGACTTCACTTTAACTTTTTATTGAAATACAGTCAAATTTTGTATCTAGACTATTTAAAATTAGAAGTCAATCTACTGTGAAGTAAGCTTAAAATTTTTTTACAGAAAATCTTTTATAGAAATCTTTATCGAGATCTTCAAATTGAGCTGGATGTATTTTAAATTATATTTTTCATTATTAAATAAAACTGTAACTGATAATTTTCATAGACTAATACCTAACAAACTGAATATTTTGAACTCCATAATGATCTAGCTTCAAGCCTTCAAGCGATATACTAATTAATCCAGAAAAAAAATCATAGGTACGTCAAAGATTGAATTAATTTAAAATGACCAGTTTAAGCTATTAGCTTTAATATATAATAGTATTAACTATGTATGGATGTATGTATTAGTTTAATATAATTTTAACGAAAAAAGGATTTATTATTTATTAAATAAGTATTTAGAGCATTCACAGCTCATGTCTTATAATTATATGAGTATGAATCCTTAAATTATATAGATAGTTTTGAGTGGCTATGAGTTGATAAAAGAAAAATATTATTCTTTATCTGTAAATTTAAAAATTTACTGTTTAATTCTTATAATTTTTTTTAATATTTTTGAAAGTGATTATGAGTGAAGAAGAGAGAAAAGGTAATGAAAAGGGTATAAAAAAGTTATGGTTTCTAGTATAATTTTATAAATAAAAATAAAAAATTGGGATTTGAATGCTCTTATAAATGCATACACTAATTTAATATGATTCTAAAAGTTAGATTTAAGAGCCCAAAAAATGCAAATCATATCATTACCACCTTTATTAGTTATTAAATTTATTTCTACCGTATATAATTATGGAGTTCTTACTTTCTTTTTTTATTTTAGAAAACATATAGAGTTCGAAAACATGTTTAATCATTTAGAGTTGTTTGTACATGCTTTAAATACTTATAAAAGTATTTAAAGTTGATCGTACATGCGTTAAATACTAAAAAAAGTAATGATAAGACCGGTGGAGAAAAATTAAATTATTAATATCATGGATCTAATATTCTGTAACCCTATCCGAATTATATTTGAAAGGAATGAGAAGACGACACTTAATAGAAATTTGTTTTCAACCAACAACCTAAATTTTCTCTAGGAACGTACTAAATTTGTGGATACGTAAGAAACTTTAATAAACAGGGGTGACCATTTTTATCATTCAAGATACATGCATGGTATTTTTTATACTATTGAAAGCAAAAAGAAATTACAAAGTGTTTGTTCCGCCACTCACTTTTACACTTATATTTTATAATCAAGTTATTTATTATAATAAATATTCAATTTTATATATCATATAATCAATATGTTGATAAAATAACTTAAATATTACATAAAATAACATATTTTAGCTTTTCTTGTTCCGGTGTCTAGCAAACTGCAAAAGCACGTGCGAAGTCCTGTTTTTCTTGTGATAGAAGTGACTAAATTAATTAAGGTGGAGTCGGTTTTCAATTTCTCACAAAAGAAAATATTATTCGGCAAAAATATAAAGTTATGAGCATATAATCAATAACTTTATCATGCATCATATCAGAGCATATACTTATAATAACAAAATTATTCATTAGTTATTTATGTTGAAAACTGAAATTTCGTATTTATTATAATTAAATAGGGTAAAAAGAGAGCATTATTATAGCGTGGGGTTGGGTATAACATGACAAAATTCATTAGATTGATAAAAGGTTTAGGATTCATTTTTAATGCATATCAATAACTTATAATAAAAAATAATTCTTAAATCACGAGTCATTATTTGAATATACCAAATGACACGTGTCATCATTTCAGCATATTAAAAAAATCATTTTCACGTCTCTTTCTCGTAATAAATACAAAATTTAAAATTATAAAAACAAATAATTTGACTTTTCTTTTTAACTAAAATATGTTAAAACAAATATATTTATATTTGTGATGTTTGTCTTTTATATTAAATGATTTTTATTGTAAATAAATAAACTAAATTATTAAGCATCTAAAACATAAATGAAGTTATTTTAATAATTTATAATACATATTAAATATGAATATAGAGTAATAATTTATAATTCATTATGTGTTATAACTCTTAAATATTTATTATATTTTAATTTCACGAATAATAAAACTAATAATTTTAATATATTTTATTTTTTTCCATCCATATAACACGTGTGCTCTAAACTATTTATTAATTATATTCAGAATCAAAAGAAATAGGGTCATATATAGAGAGAATTTACCACAAGTAAAATCTTGATGTGTTTGAAAGTAAACTCTGCTTCATTATCTTCACTATAATCCAACAGTGAATCCAACATATCACCAAACCTCGGAAGTTTCGACTGTCGATGTTTCAACCTCTCGTTTATGAAACCTTCGGTCACCTTATCGAACCAATCATAAGCCTTTTTAGCCTGTCGTCGTATGTTCTGAGGGTCCAACGGCTTCAACACCGGAAATATGTCCGCAATGTTAAACTTCCCATCAACTTCCATCAACGTCTTCACCGCGGTCTTAAACCCCCCGATATCATCACTCTCGTAGGTCGTCACGTCTTGTGACAAACACGTGTTCGACATCTGATTGAGCGCCACCGCGAACGCCAGCTTTCCGATGTCTACATTCACATTCGTCCGCCCCGATTCACGAAGAAACTCCAGCACCCCCTCTACGACATTCTGTCGTAGATCGCGAAGGGTGTCGAGTTTGTGTTGGTGTGTGAGGTACGTGTTAAGGGCTTTTCTGATCGTTCGCCACTCGTCGTTCGCTGGAACCCAAAGAACCGCGGCGTCGTGATCCGCCAAGGCGGTCACGGCGTCGGGGACGATGCGGCCGGAGCACGCTTCGTCGTTACGTTGGAGGATGTCTCTAGCGGCGTCCGGTGTGGACGCCACTATGGTGGTTATGGTTCCTAACCGGATGGTCATGAGTGGTCCGTGTTTTTTGGAGAGTTTGGCTAGCGACTCGTGGGGCTTGGGACCGAGGTCGAGGAGGTTCCCGATGATCGGGAGGCCCGCGGGGCCTGGCGGCAGCCCGCGGGCACGGTGGCGGTTAATGATTTGGAGAAGGAATAAGAAGAAAATGGAGGAGAGAGCTAAAAATACAAGTTCCATTGTTAGCTTTCTTATATTTTGTTTGTGTATATTGTTCGATGAAAATGTGAGGGCATACACGTCTATTTATAGAGGAACCGACTTTTGAATGAGGAGACAAGAGATTTTAAATGAGCTTATAATGTTGGTGTTAGGAAAAAATTGTATGAGAAATGAGTATGGGTCAAAGAAAATAAAAGGATGAAAAATAGAAAAGAATGTTTATCTCATAATTTGATTTCAGAATAGTAATTGGAACGTTAAACAAAGTTTTGTGAGTGATAAGTTTACTAATCTACACTCAGTAACAAATTTTGTAAGCTATTCAACAATTTACGCGTTAAAGAATTTTGTAAGTTATTTCACATATATAACATTATATAGTATTGTATAACATGATATAACGTAAAAAGAAAGTTTAAAATAACTAATATTATTATTTTAATTGTTAAAAACTTACTTATATAGCATTTCAACAAATTTTATCTCAAATTATTATTTTATAATTTTTAAAACTGTATAATAAGTATTTTTTATTTTTGTATTTATTAAATTCGTGATAATATTATATTGTATTATTTACTTTATTATCTATCAACAAACACTCATTTTAGTTTCGGTCACAATCGGTCGTCTTTTGGTCCCAATCAGTTGGTCTTTAATATTTATTATAAGATAATTGATTAATTTTTAAATAATTATTTCTTTCAAGTTTCTTTTGGAAAAAAATTATATTAAACGAAAACACACAAGGGTACCTTAGTTAAGTTGCCAACATGGGCGTAGTCCACACAATTAATTAGTTTTATTTTCTTCTATTGTTGTAGGGTCCTAATAAATACACAACTCACATTTTAAATCGACACCCATCTATACGTCGCGTATGGGTCCATACGCGACGTGTATAGGGTCGAATACACTAAAAACGAGGAAAATTCAGGAGGGATGTCACAGAGCTATACGCTCCCGTATAGCCCTATACGACCCCCCTATACGACACATATAGGGCTATACGACGCGTATAGCGAATTTCGACACTGACTACGAGAAAAAATTCAGGGGGCTGTCAGATAGCTATACGCCCCGTATAGTCCTATACGACCCCCCTATACGACACATATAGCCTCATACGACACATACAGTCTTATACGACCCCCCTCTATACGACGCGTATGGGACTATACGACACGTATAGAAATTTTGAGGTGTTGGGGTGTCTATTTAAAAAAACTCTTGTTGTATTACTAGCATGTCACCTATATGGATGCAAATCACATCACCTATTGATTCTTTTATTAAAAAGTAATAAAGAAATGAAAATAGCCACCGCTTTGAATATAAATGAATAATGATCAAGAAGGTAAGACGAAACTACGAAAGCATGGGGACCAAAAAAACTGAATATCAATTGGAAAATGTGTGGATTCTATATAAGTATCTGTCAAACATCGTATACTGTAAGAACACAATAATACAATATGTGAGTAAATTAACCATGAAGGTTAGTTAAAAGTGACATATATATGAATATATGATGCAAATAATCTACCTTAAGTTCTCCGTAATCAACAAGGGTGTTTAGATTTTGATAGTAAATTTCACTATCCGAATCTAAAATTTTGAATATTCAAAATTTCAGATTCGGACGATGTCCGAATTAAATATATATTATTTAATAAATTTTATTGGAATTGTTTTCGTATATTTGAAGTTTTTATTAAAATATTTGAAGTTTTTATTAAAATATATGAAATATCTGAAAATATCTAAAATATTTAATTAATATTTAATATTTTTAAAATTTTATAAAAATATTTTGGATATTCGAAATATCCAAAAATTTACAAAATCATAATCCAAATCCAAAATTTTGGATATTCAAAGTTCGAAATCTAAAATTTAAAATATCCAAATTTTAGATTTTTAAATATTTCAAACTCGGTTTTGAATTCAGATATTTTTTTATATGTTACAATCATGAGTTACATAAATCGTCAAGAGTGTATTCATATGTCAATCCCATCAAAACAAGTTAAAAGTCATGTCATACTTGAAGAAGCACTAGTGTTTCAAAATTCACTCGTGTATGATTGAAAAATGTACCTTTCGTAAATAAAGATCGAACATATGTGAAACAAAGTGACGTAGCAATGTGGTGTTCATAACCTGGTTTTTCATTTTATCCATATTTTTATTTTTATAGACACACATATAATAACAGTAATAAAAAAATTATAATTATATGGTCAGTTTATTAGTTTTTCTTTAACTTTCACATAACTTTTTGGTTTTTATGGATCTCTCCTCTCTCTCTGTCGTAAACAAAGTGTTTTTTTTCGGTGAAGCATACGGAGTTTGGGTTGAATTATTATGCAAGCACAAGTAATAATTACGCAAGAATGATTACACTTGCTTAATATATATTATCACGCAAGAATATCTCTTTGCATGATAATTCAACATTTACGTAATTATTCCATCTTTGCGTGATTAGTTTATGCACTTGCGTTATAATTTCAGCCGTAATGCTTATTTTGCGTGATAACTATGTATGATTCGCACGCAAAGTATAGTAAACTTTTCCTCTATATATATATTTGATATCTTTTATGGATATAATTAAATTATAAATCAGTGTATTATTTGGGGGTGTGTAATAGAAATTATAAAACTCTATAATGTGTGTTACTCGAACTAAATCACTATATATATATATATCCGTCTATAGTCCATGTATATCAATGTAATAAGGAAAACACTTATTGAATTATCAACCAAAAAATCTAGTAAATAAAAATAAATTAACAAATGTAAACCAACAAATATTATTTTTACTAGTTGCTTTCTAGCAATCATGATAAAATAAATCTTACAATAATAATTAATAAAAAGATTTCAAACAAAACATACCCAACCAAAGTGTTAAATATCTTAAAACTAATATTTTGATAATCATTATTTCAATTGATTAAAGATATTCCTAAGAATAGTTAGAACTATCCACCATGGTACATAAATATAATGTAAATTGACAATGCAACTAACATAATATAACCAAAAAAGTAATTAATAGTTATGACAATCAAAATTACATCAATTTTTCTAAAAACTAAGAAGTTGTACGTGTTCATATGTGCATTTATATGTACTAACTAATATATTTTTTATCAACATCCGACGAAAACTTTTTGTCACATGTTAACTATTATATTTTAATTTTAATAAGTATTTTTTATGTTTTCAGTATACTAACTGGTATGAATGTTTAAAACAAAGAATAAAAGAACAAGTTAAATTTTAATAAATTGATTGATATGTGAGTTTTATATTTTATTTCTTCTCAAAGCATTCATAAGTTATCAGAGAGAAATTATGATGTTTTATTTTATAAATAGATAAAAGTAGTTTAATTAATATGTATGTAATGATCCAAAACTTGTACAAAAAGTATATATCAGTTATAGCTAGAACTTATGTGTACTAACAAAAATTAAAAAAATTAAGAATATAATAATATTTTTAAACATATAAATTAGATTAAATTGGCCATCTCTTATTGAAGATTCTCAATTATGCATTAGTTATAGTAAAATTAATGAAAAAATAAAATAAAATTTTGGTTAGTATATATAATAGAGCAGGGTGTAATCTGAAAATAGTATAAAATGTAACTGAAAATACCTTCCTCAATTTGAAATTTAAAATTAGGTTATAAACACAGTTAAAAGATTCATATTCATATAAATATAAATAAATAATAAATGAGTTAATAGATTTAGGTTAGAAAAAAAAATGAGATCGAACGATAGAGTAACACGTGTCTCACAGTATAATTGTTTATTAGGATTAGATATTATTGATTGTAATATTTCCTAGATTATAGGATATTTTTTTTTCTCCTCCCTATATAAAGAGATTAATTATTTAATAACAGCATGAAACATTGTGCTACCATAAATACTTTTATTGTATCATAGCCTAAATTTGTGAAACCCTACTCATCGCCTTTGTTTGCAGATCTGTCTTCCCATTTGTTTACTTGGCCATGACTAAAGGGAAGAAGGCGGCCGAAAGTGGTGTATCAAAACCTTCACCGTTTCATCTGACCTTGTCAACTTCACCAAGAGTTTCGATCTAGTTAGACCGTTTGGTTGCCTTCCCTCAAATTGTAGGGGAATATTAGCGCGCACACACATATACACGTATAAAGATAATCTTTATGTATTTGGTGTTTTCAATAACCCATAATTGATGAATCACGTATGAAGATAATCTTTATGTATTTGGTGTTTTCAATAACCCATAATTGATGAATCACGTATGAAGATAATCTTTATGTATTTGGTGTTTTCTTTTCATTGATGGTGATCTAAACATATATGTTAATAGCACAACTGATCCGACTTGCATGGAGATGCTTGAGATACGATTGAGCCTGAGCCACGACCGATGGTGGCACATGATCAGATGGGGTGAGATACAACTTGTAAGTTAATTATGTTTGAAATCCTATATATATTTTCAAGTCAAAGCACGTACAGTTATATTAGGATAGTTATTTGTTCTCAAAATTATCTTCTATGATTTAATAAGTGAGGTGGTTTAAATTTTAATTTACTTATCTAGAAGCATATGGAAGTAGTATAAACACATATATATGTTGAGGTCTTGGTAATTGTATACCCTTGTGTTATAATTCTTAACTTCTTATTAATATAAATAGTCGCACTTGTTCATACAACCATCTTTATTCTCTTGGTATCGTGTATGCTTAGCTTTTTTTAAAACGTTGAATTTTTAGATCTAGTGGCACGGTGCTAAATGGTGTTGGCTGGATTAAGTTACGTTGTGATGGTGTTGGCGTTGCGGTAGTGATGGTTGTTGGGAGATCTTTAGGTGATGGTGATTCCTAGATCTTGCTGACTTTGGCGAAAGATTGTGGTGTGGTGTGGGTGTGGCCTAAAGTGGTGGTGCCGGAAGAAGTCTTAGGTAGAGGTGGCCAAAAAAAACGGTTTGGGAACCGGTTCGGCCAAAAAAACCGGAACCGGTTTGAGGCCCAACCGGTTTGGCCCAAACCGGTTTTCAAACCGGTCCCGAACCGCCGGTTCTTGACCGGTTTATCACTTCGACGTTCCAAACGGTTTCAAACCGAACCGGTTTTCAAACCGGTTCCAAACCGGTCCCAAACCGGTCCCAAACCGGTCTCCCAAACCGGTTCCAAACCGGTCACCCAAACGGTTTCAAACCGGTCACCCAAACCGTTTTCAAACCGGTTACCGTTACCCAACGGCTATATAGCCGTTTTTACCATTATACCCCCACTAGGTTACTATATATATGTATTTGATGTTTTGGTTGAATCACAACAACTTATAACACTCTCTACTCTCAAAAATCTCAAAAACGCTCTCAAAAACGCTCTCCACAAATACTTTCGTTTAAAACGCTCTCAAAAACGCTCTCAAAAATCTCTAAAATGGCTTCAACAAGTGCTCAATCATCCGTTGGTTGTGAAGCGTCTTCAAGCAACGTGGTGATAGCAATCCTTCCTACGAATAGGAACCCCGAAGTATGGTGCAATTACGATTTATGTCAAATGGCTAGCGGTCCAAACAAGGCTCGTTGCAAGTTTTGTCATAAGTTTTTCAAAAAAGATGCAAACACAACGTTGAAAAACCATATTGCAAATAAATATTGTAGAGCGTTAAAAGGTGAACCTTCTCAAGGTCAAGCTTCGATGACAAACGAAGGAAATATTTGGGCTTATAACGTTGATGCGGTTCGGGAGCAAATGGCGCAATTTGTAATTCAAGAAAGCTTGCCATTCAAACATTTCGACAACGAACGTTTGACTCGACTCATTCAACGAACTCTCCAACCTCGTTACACCAATGTAAGTCGTGCTACTCTTCGAAGAGATTGTTTAAAAATGTGGAAAAAAGCTAAAAATGAATTAATATCTTATTTTGAAAATTTACAAACCGGTGTTAACTTAACTAGTGATGTTTGGTCGACACCTCACGGTTCACCGGACTCGTACATTTGTGTCACCGCCCATTGGGTTGAACCCGATTCGTGGCAAATGATGAAACGTACGATTGCGTTTGAATTGTTTGATTATCCTCACACCGGCCAAAACATTTTTTATCTTATTGATAAAGTTATTCAAACGTATAAATTAGAAAACAAAATATTTTCTATATCTTTTGATAATGCTTCAAACAACACTCTTGCGATAGATCATTTAAAATTAAAATATAAACCAATATGTGAGGGTGTGTTTTTTCATAGTCGATGTGTTGCGCACATCATAAACTTAGCCGTGCAAGACGGTTTTAAAACGATTGAAACAATTAAAGATTGTTTTAAAAGAATGTTACGTGATATTTTTAGTAACAACCAAAGATATACTAAATATCGCAAGTTTTGTAAAGACGCAAATACTAAATGTTTAGGTCCGAATTGGGACGTACCAACACGATGGAATTTCACATGTAACATGTTTGAAAAGGCTATTGAACAAAAAGAAAGTTTAATAGCCTTTCATAATAGTTTGGTAAGTCGGGGAAAGGCAAATTCTTACCATCCATCGGGTTGGGCCATCATCGAAGAAGTAACAAAAATGCTTCAAGTTTTTAAAAATGCAACTACATGTCTTTCTGGAGTTTATTACCCAACGAGTCCGTTGGTACTACACCAAATTTATTTAATGACTTCAAAATTAAATGAATTGTCGTGTAGGGGTAGATCTTATTCCGATATGATACCCCCAATGAAAGAAAAACTTAAAAAATATTTTGAAGAAATGCCACCCGTTATTACATGTGCCGCTGCTTTAAACCCTTGTTTAAATTTGTCGGGGGTTGAAACTTTACTTGATAAAATTACTTTTAATTTGGATTTAGAAGTTGGTAAACCAATGTATAGTAAAACTTTAAAAGCGACTTTCAACAAACAATTACAACAAATGTATGATGTTATTTATTAAAATACGGGAAAACATCATAAATCCATGATGCTTTAAGGCATGCGGCAAATGCCGAATGTTCGAATGATCCAATGTTTGATTTATATAATACTTTAAGGGATGAATGTAATAAACGTCAACGTGGTAACACTCCGAGTAGTGAACTCGGGAGGTATGGTCTTACAAATTTTTATCGACCATGACTCCACATGAATTTAAAAATTTTGACTTGTTGGCTTGGTGGAAAGGTAAGGAAGATCAATTTCCCATCCTATCCACCATGGCCCGAGATTTACTAACCGTCCAAGCTTCTACGGTAGCTTCGGAATCTGCTTTTTCTGTTAGTGGCAGGATTATATCAATAAGACGAACTCGACTCACTCCACAAGCAGTTGAAATGTCAATTTGCTTGAAAGATTATTTGGATGCCGCGGAAAGAGTACAAGACAAACGTTCGCTTGAAGGAGAACTGGAATACGAAGCAGAATTATACGAGGACGAGGTAGAGAGCGGATTGACACCAGGAATGACTGATGATGAAGCGGCATATGATGACTACCTTCGTAACAGTTCCGGTTCTGGTGGCGAGGAATAAACGTACAAGTATAATACGAACGAAGAAACGACTATGTAAATGTTTAGTTTTAAATGTTTAAATATTTAAATGTTACGAATTGTTAAAATGTTTAAATTGTTTATAAATGATATAAATTGTTTATAAATGTTATTAATTGTTAAAATGCTTAAATTGTTTATAATGTTAATAAATAGTATATATATATATATATATGTTTATAAATGTTATAAATTGTTTAATTGTTTAAATCGTTTAAATGTTTAAATTGTTTAAATCGTTTAAATGTTTAAATTGTTTAAATGTTATAAATGTTATAAATGTTATAAATTGTTTAAATTATATAAATTCTTTTAAATTATATAATTATATAAAAATGTTATAAATATTTATGTTTTAATTAAAAGTTTAAAATTTCGTTTGAATATAACAAAAAAAAAAAAAAAACCGGTTGGGCCGAACCGGTTTGGCCCCGAACCGGTTCCAAACCGACTCAAACCGGTTTGATAGGTTTGGGTTTTTAGCGTTTGAAACCGGTTTGAACCCGAACCGGTTTGGGGCCAAACCGGTTTTGACCGAGTTTGACCAAACCGGTTTCGGTTTGGGACCCGAACCGGTTCGGGCCCCCAAACCGGTTTGTACACCTCTAGTCTTAGGGGTGGTGAGATGAAGTTGTGGCCACTAAATTGTGGAAAGACAATTAGTTGTTTATTAATTTAAGGGGGTTACACAACTAGTCCATTATTATCTTTAGTAAATTAAATTGTTAGTCTTTACATGTAAAAACCATTGTTTTTAGAACAAGATCTAACGTCGAACCGGACGTCTTACTGGTTTGGTGTAGGGCTGTAAACGAGTCGAGCCGAGCCGAGCCAGAATGGGTTCGAGCTCGAGCTCGAAGCTTATCGAGCCGAGCCGAGCCAGCTCGAAAATTTTAACGAGCTCAAAACACCGGCTCGTGAAAAGCTCGAGCCCGCTCGTTCGAGCCGGCTCGATTTAAATATATTTTTTTTATTTTTCACATTAATTTATATGAAAACACAAAAAAGGTTTTTATATTTTGTTGGGTACTCCGTATTTATAGAAACAAAGATTATTATTTTGAATATAAACAATTTACTATCAAGTTATATATTTTTAAACAAAATACTTTATGTTTTTAAAAAAAATCCAATTTTATTTTTAAGAAAACATTTTTAAAATCATAATATAAAAATAAAAATAATAAAAATAATAATAATTATACTATATAAATATATATACATATATTATGTGCACCGAGCCACGAGCCGAGCCAATGAACTGAGCCACGAGCCGAGCTTGAACCGAGCTAACCCTGGCTCGATTTCGGCTCGTTTAGAATTCGAGCCGAGCCAAACCGGCTCGTTTAGATTCGAGCTTTTTTCGAACCGAGATTTTTTCAAGCGAGCTTCGAGCTACAAACTTTTTGTACAGCCCTAGTTTGGTGGTCGGACCGGTCGAGCCGGTTGGACCGGATTTAACTATATTTATATATGTAATTAATATAAGTAATTTATATATAATTTATATATGTTTATAGTTATATATAAAATTTAACTATATTGTATATTCAACATACTAGTTTATGGTTTAATACCTCGTTTTTACCCATTAAAAAAACAAAAACCGGTATGAACCTGTCTGGTTTCCCGGTCCGACCACCAGCTTGGGACGAACCTGTCGGTTCAAACCCCTAAAACCGAACCATAGCAGACCGGACCGGCCACCAGACCGATCCCCGATCGGACTGGCCGGTCTGATCCGGTCTCCAAAACATTGGTGAAAACACTTAAATACTGTTATGTAAATCACATATATATAGCTTTTATGTTTATTTAAGTTATGAGTTTTAACATAGTTTTAGTACGATTTTAAATTTGTTTTCATTGAGAAAATATCCTTTTACTTTTTTATGTTGATTGGAGTGGTGATGTAAATTTTAGGTATTTTTATATTTTTAATATAATAACATGTTTTTTTTACTTTTTTCAATATAATTACATATGGTGAAAATCTCAACCCTTACATCTTTTTTTCTATTTTTTTTCTTGTTCCAAAAAGTCAAATAATAACTTAATTTGATAGTTTTGTAATTTAATTTGACATATACATAATTGACCTAATTGGGACACATTGAAAAGTTTACTACTATTTATTGATATTTTTATTTTATTGAACAACATACAATGCCTTTTAACTTTCTTTTATAAAATTTTTTGAAGTTTTAAAAATTAAAGTCACAAAAGTAAACCCGGAGTCGCAAATATCATAATGCACACCATTAATAATATTGGCGCTTTCCATTACTAGCTGCCATGCGTATCGCTATCTCCAAGTCGTAGCCATCCCCATGATGAAATTATCTAGAAAAATTATAAGGAAAAATATAAAAAAAATTAGAAGGGAAAAAAGCCACCGATTTGAAGTTGAATCAAGACTGGTCCTATGACACAAGCATTTAAAAGAAAACTGTAAATATGTTCTTTGTTTATATAAACTAGTGCGTGAACCGCGCTTTACCGCGAGTTGTTAAAATTATAACACTTGATTTAGATTACTTGTATATTAGTATTCAATTTGTTGTTATGGATAAAAATTATATTGACAATTCTATTTTGAAAACAAATTCATGTCGAAACAATGATATAATTTAGAAAATCATAACGACAAATTAGATTTTATAAACAATCTTTTTATGATGATGATAAAAAAACAATATATGATTCAGAAACTTAAATCGGTTTTGAAAGCTAGTATATTTTGTAATGAATAGAAATTTAATGCGAGTAAATAAATTGGTAAAATTATTTATATTTTGTAATAATTTATCAAACTAAAAATATATAAACTTTCAAAACTGATTTAGGGGCTGTTTAATTGTGCTGACTGAGTAAGATCTGACTGAGTAAGAAGCTGACCCAGTAAGAAGTTCTGACTGGTCAGATCTTACTGAAAGTTGGCTGTTTGATTATGTATCTGACTGAGTCTGCTGAATGAATTTGAATTTAACCATATCGTCCGTTGTTCTAACGAGTTTGAATTTAACTACTGTTGTGTAATCAATAAAAATAGTCAAATATATAAAAATATAATACCTTAAAATTCAAAATGTCATACAAAATACAAATTAAACATAAATCACACATAATCCAAACAAACACATCCAATTTCAAACATATTACAAGAGTTTGCATACAAATCTAACTTGAAGCATCTGAAAGCAGTTGATTGGCAATTTGGTCACGTAAAGTAGCCATATATTCAACGCCTTCTGAACCCCACTCCATGGCTTGTGTGTTTTGACCCTCACTTCCTTCACCTTCACCATCAGTGGTAACCATAGTGTTCTCTTCAAAGTTTGTAAATAATTCATCTTGAATATTGTATTTTCTTATAAAATTATGGACTGCAAAACAAGCGATGACAACGTCTCTTTGCACTGAAAAAGGATAAGGAGCCATTTGTTTTAGTATTGGGAATCTTGCCTTCAATACACCATAAGCACGCTCAATAACATTTCTAAGACAAGCATGAGCATGATTAATCTTTCTTCCTTAGTTAACGGCCTTCTTCGTCGGAAATCGGCTAACCAATACCTAGTATTGCGATATGGAGTCATAAATCCACGAGTGTTCGTATATGCAGCGTCGCAAAGGTAATATTATCTGTAAATGTCAGTGTGACATCTATTATATAAAGAATACAAATAATATATCTAATAATATAAGTTATAGTCATATTATAAACTGGTGGAGGGAATTGAAATCCAGATGTCGGATTAATGCAACTTCTCTCAAAACCGTGAGTCATGTGTTACGCCTTCCCATCCAGCCCATACAAAGGTGAATATCATATCAAAATCATATTCCTAACACATTTTGATAACATTCACCTTTTCCTCTTCCCCTAAAACAAGTTTGTTGATCAGCGGGCACAACTGCATGTACAAGAGTTCCATCCAAAGCACCTATTGCTCCAGGAAATATTCCTTTTAACCTTTGAAGTCGTTCCGATGTATTTGTAGTTTCAGCTGAAGATGTTGGGACTATAATTTCTTTAGCAAAACACATCATTGCAAGCAGAACCTCGTGAAAACATTTATGAACCGTTTGATTAGAGTGTTGAAATCGTCGTTTAACAACTCGGAATCGTTCATTATGCCCTATAATATGTAAGAACATTGCCATTTTCTCTTCAATGCTTATCGTCCTACTAGCTCGCAACCAATTTCGTTGTGTAAAATAATTGCATAATAGTACAAACGCCTCGCGTGAAAGTCTCATCATTTCTTGGCATTGTGTAGAAGATCCATGTAGTAATTCATGTGTGTATGCATGCCCAGTTAAAGCAGAATCATTATCTCTTATTCTTTCAATTATACCCTCTCGTTTCCTTTTTCGTGCCAACTTCAACCAATACCATGAAAGTATAAAAAAAGATAAAATTTCACCATCCGTATACATAGTTGAGCTGTTAACTGTCATTCAAAAGTAATACAAAAGTCATACAAAAGTCAAATGACATACCAAAGCCACATATACCAAATGTCATACAAGTTCATACAAAAGTGGTACCAAATGTCATACAAGTTCATACAAAAGTGGTACCAAATGTCATACAAGTTCATACAAAAGTGGTACCAAATGTCATACAAGTTCATACAAAAGTGGTACCAAAAGTCATACAAAAGTCAACCAAAAGTCATACAAAAGTCAACCAAATAATCCAAACTTTCTCCCAGCATTTCTCACCCACGCCTCGCAACTCACCGGCTTAAGACGTAACCAAACTTTTCTAACATCAGCACTTTCACCAAATAGCAAAAGAGTTGTGTTATATCTCGGATCTTCTACCCCCCATTCCATTTTTTCCAGCTTATCCATGCATGCGTCCAAATCATTGTAAATATTATTTCTTCCCGCCAACATCCTTGCAACATTGATAATTTCATTCCCAACTTCTCTTAAGTCGTCATCTATTGTTTTTCTACGAACTTCTTTGCTACTTTTAGTATTTGCCTTTTGTTTTGACCGCCTAGAGGATTCTTCACTTATAGGTTGGGGCTCTGTTTCCATCTGAGTGCACTGAACATCATCCAACTCATGCTCAGAGAATCCTTCAGTTGGATGAGGAAGTGTAGAAGATGGCCCCCAACTATGAATGCCAGTCGCAGTCACTCCCTCAAACAGTTTGGTGCAAAGATCAGGGAAAGGAAGGGGCGCATTTCTCAACTTTTCCACAAACTTGTTTAACTGTTTAAAAATTTTTATAGATATAATCAAGCTACTAACAAAAAATAATGTTATTAAAAAGGTTTTCATATTAAAAAATACCTTTGCCTCCGCTTCCCATTCTTCATCACTTATATTGAAAGTGTTGGTTATAGGATCATAAATATTTCCCTTTTTGTTTTTCAGTTTGACCCAAGCCCCGTACTTTGACTTCAGGTAGTCATATCGATTTCTCATTTGTTTATGGTCAACAATGAAATTATGATAATTTTTTAGTTTTTCCGCAACAACTTTCCATGAGCTTCCTTTTAGGCTACTACCCTCCCGACCGTTGTTTGTTACTTCATGTATACATGCTTCGAGAAATGTTTTGTCGACATAATCCGACTTCCAATTAACTCTAGCTTTTTTTTCTGTCATGCCTAGATCAAGAACTAATATCAAAACATATATACTTGACAACATAAGCTATAAACTTGACAACATATATACTTGACAACATAACCAACGTATACTTGACAACATATACACATATATACTTGACAACATAATCAACATATACTTGACAACATATACACACATATATATATATCAAACCAACATATGTACTTGACACATATATACTTGACAACATATACACTATATACTTGACAACATATACACATATATACTTGACAACATAATCAACATATACTTGACAACATATACACACACATATATATATATCAAACCAACATATGTACTTGACACATATATACTTGACAACATATACACATATATACTTGACAACATATACACATATATACTTGACAACATAATCAACATATACTTGACAACGTATACACACACATATATATATATATACAAACCAACATATGTACTTGACACATATATACTTGACAACATATACACATATATACTTGACAACATATACACATATATACTTGACAACATAATCAACATATACTTGACAACATATACACATATATACTTGACAACATAATCAACATATACTTGACAACATATCACAATATATATATATCAAACCAACATATGTACTTGACACATATATACTTGACAACATAATCAACATATACTTGACAACATATACACATATATACTTGACAACATAATCAACATATACTTGACAACATATACACACACACACATATATATATATATATATATATATATATATATATATATATATCAAACCAACATATGTACTTGACACATATATACTTGACAACATAATCAACATATACTTGACAACATATACACATATATATAGATCAAACCAACATATGTACTTGACACATATATACTTGACAACATAATCAACATATACTTGACAACATATACACATATATACTTGACAACATAATCAACATATACTTGACAACATATACACCATATATATATATATATCAAACCAACATATGTACTTGACACATATATACTTGATAACATAATCAACATATACTTGACAACATATACACATATATACTTGACAACATAATCAACATATACTTGACAATATATACATATATATATATATATATATATATATATATATATATATATATCAAACCAACATATGTACTTGACACATATATACTTGACAACATAATCAACATATACTTGACAACATATACACATATATATAGATCAAACCAACTATTGTGCTTTCTCCAAATCACCTAAAAATCCAATATATATGCTGCTAATTGAAAGAACAGTCAAACATATATATGCTGCTAATTGAAAGAACAGTCAAACAATATATATGCTGCTAATTAACAACCAACCTAAAAATCAAACTATTGACCTAAAAATCCAAACCTAATCATCTAACAACACATTATCAAGCACCAAAATAAAGAAAATTAGCACACGTACCTGCAGATCAAGGAGGGGAGATGGTTGTCGGTTTCGGTTGCAAGTGGGTGTCGCAAATGTGTCACCGGCAGATGGAGGAGTGTCGCGGCGGTGGGGGTGTCGCGGGGGGCTGTGCGCGGTGGGGCTGGGCGCGGTGGGGCTGTGCGCGGTGGGGGTGTGCGCGGTGGGGGTGTGCGCGGTGGGGGTGGGCGCCGTGGGGTGTCGCGACGATGGGGTTGTCGCCGGCGGTGGGGGTGTCGCGACGGTGGGGGTGTCGCGGGGGGCTGTGCGCGGTGGGGCTGTGCGCGGTGGGGCTGTGCGCGGTGGGGGTGGGCGCGGTGGGGGTGGGCGCGGTGGGGGTGGGCGCAGTGGGGTTGTCGCCGGCGGTGGGGGTGTCGCGACGGTGGGGTTGTGCGCGGTGAGGGTGTGCGCAGTGTGGTGAATGGGTCAGCAAGTATTTTTTTAAAGTCTGGATCAGAATCTAACCTCTCGGTCAGCCGGGTCAGATTACAAATCAAACGGGCTGACCCGCTGACCGGGTCAGCCGGTCAGCCCAGTCAGGTCAGTCAGCCCATATCAAACACCCCCTTACAAAATATAGGGTGTTCACTGATGAATAGAAATTTAATGCGAGTAAATAAATTGGTGGCTAATATGGCGAATAAAATAACTAATCAGAAATATCTCATCGGCTTAAATTTTTTGCGCCAAAAATTATGAATCTGTATGATAGCGAAGAAGATAAATAATGTTTATCATCATTAGTCATCCACTGAGTTGATAAATTTAAGGGCTCCTAACAAATTTTTAAGAGAGAATTTTTAGAAGTTTCCTTTTTTCCTCGTAAAAATCTTCATACCGGACAAGGCGTCCGCATCTATATGACATTGTGTTATAGCAATGAAATAAGCCGCGTTCAAGCTCGTATTGGCTCAACGTCGGTTCGTTTTGATTTAAAAAATCTCAAGCTCGATCTCAGCTTGTCAAAAACTTTTTAAGCTCGAGTCCAGGGTATGACTTCTTCAAGCATTTGAATTCTAATAATATATGTTCATCTCAACATCAAGAATCTTGTACGTATATTGTTGATGGAATTGTTTATGGATTTATTATCTGCTTTTTATAAGTTATACCCTCAATTTAATACATGCATGGAGATCAACTGCTTTCGGGACCTATAAGCTACCTTAATCTCATCAAATATGGATTTTTGTGAGTAATCGACACCATTTACACTTATTATTTTCGTACATAGTAAACTGGGGTTTTATTTTTGTTTAATTTATCGTCATCTAGCTATTGATCTTCACCGATATATGCTTATTAATTTGTGAAATCAAATCAGATTAATAGGGAGAATTGCAAATAATTACAATCAAACTTTTTCCTAATTTTTAATTTGGTCTAAGAGTTTGAAAATTAAAAATAAAAATTAGCTTGTGTTTTTCGAAATATTACATATGGGTAAGTATAATATTGAGTTAATTAGGTACTAGTTAGGTCCAATCTTTTTTAAGGTGATTTTCAAAATTCTATGACCAAACTAGAAATTAGGACAAAGTTAGATGTCTCTATCTTTTTTATGTGTTTTATATCTTTGTTAGTTTAAGATTTTAAGTCATACGTTTGGATCTTGATTCTTGATTAGGTGCCTAGATGTGTTTTGCTTAGAAGTATCCAAACAAGAAAATATGACACTTTGTGCAATTGTTATATAAGTATCGTTTTGGCACATCTCCTCGGTATAATGTTGATGCCATTCATCACCAATTGTTATATAAGTATCGTTTTGGCACATCTTTCACTGACATATTTTTACAAATAAGTTTAATTTAGTGGTAAAAAGTATTAGTTACTAAGCTAATAAGAGTTTTTGCATGAGGTGTCGTGTATTTGAAACCAAAGAGGTTTGTTAATAGTACTCTTCAAGCTCGACTCGGCTTTTCTTATTAAAATATTTTTTTAAATTCTTTTATATTTAATTTTGATATATATTTATAATTATTATATATTTTATATATAACAATATACATATTATTTAATTGTTTTTATCATATTTTATATATAATAAAAATTATTCATATATATTTAAATAATTAAATAAAAAATATAAGTACAAAGCTCCTTTAGTCCTGCGAGCTTGATCGAGCTTTATACGTGAAGGTCATGCTTGATATTTATATGACCTTTTTTAAGCTCGAGCTCAGCTTGATAAAGATCGGCTCATTTAAACTTTTTATCAATTCGATCTTGAAAATTTTATGAGCGGTTCGACTCTTTTGCACCCCTAACTACTTAACAAATAATGTCTTTCTTTTCTCATGAACATAGTTAATTTTATTTAGCGCCAGTTACTTTCATTGGAATAGTAGTATTGGGGCTGTTCAAATAACTTGTTGCTCGAAACTCGTTCGAAAAAATTTTGGATTTTTGCTCGTTCGAATTTTGCCTCGGTTGTAAACGAACCGAGCAACTCGGTTCGGTTTGAAAACGAACCAAGCACGAGCAAAGGTTCGTTCGCTCGGTTTCAATCGAATTATTTTTTAATTTATTTTTATATATTATATATTTGATAATTTATCTATTTATTTACCACCTACCAGAATTTTAATTATTTAATCAAAATATCAACAATCCTAAATGTAGTGCTTTAATTATCTAATCAAATCATCACTTCATATTTCAAAATCTTTTCACCATTCCACCCATCAACACTTTCCAGTCGTCCCCCGTATCCCCCACCTCGTTACCGACTGTTGAGAAGCTAACCTCTGGCACTTGGACATGTAACCCCGACCTCCAACACTCTGACATGCGACCCCGACCTTCGGCAATCCGACCTGCAATAATCTAATCGTGCATCCCGCTTTCGACAATCAGCCTCCGAAATTCGAAGGCTGACATTGTTTAGTTGTTTCTAATTGTGATATCTTGAGGTTAGATTATTCTTTTTATAATTTGGTTTTTAAAGAACATTTGCACAAGCATTGGTGAAAATACTACGGATAGAACTTAATTATAACACGAAACCAAACAAAACCAAGCGAAACCGAGCGCTAAGTTTAAAACCAAACGAGTTCGAGCATGAAGTTTGCGCTCGAATTTGTAAATTTGAACTGAACCAAGCCACTCGGTTTGAAACCAAACCAAATTCAAGCGAAGCTGCGTTCAGTTCGTAAAACATGAGAAATTGTATTCTTGTGTTTTTTTGCTCGTTATTTGTTTTCTGAACATTATTTTTTTCTTTCTAAAATAATGATTTTTCACCGTATTATGAAATAACATCATTGTGTGCTTATAATTATAAACCATAATGATAAAATTACAATAAATTGATAAATATATAAAAACAATGACAAAATAACTTAAAACATAAAATGCAATAATAAATACAAATAACAAATTATGAAAAATATTTGACATGATAACTTGACATATCAAACACAATGACCACGACATATATATATATATATATAGAGAGATATATATATATATATATATTCTTTAAAAAAACACGCCAAGTTTAAAATCCTCATTAGTCTTTTTTGATTTAATTATTTTTATACTACAATTTTATTTAGTGGCGGAACTTAAATCACATGAAAGTAGATGCCTAAGTAAACAATTTTAGGTGAAAAAACTTTATATATATACTAAAATTTTACACTACTCCCGTAAAAAGAGTTAATACCCAATTTATATTATCGAGTAAAAAATTTACAATAGAGACTTAATTTTAGCACTACTGCGTAGATGTGAAAATAATTAATAGTTACCGAAATAGCACTACCGCGTAGATGTATAACAATTTATTTTTTTGCATCCCAATTTCCAATGATGAAATGCAATGTACACGACGCATATTATCCATCACCGAGTTGAAGGAGATGAATATAATTTTAATATGACCTAAAGACATAAAGTCATGAATCTAAAGAAAAAAGAACGCGATAAGGCCGATGGATGAGTAACTTAGAATTATGTAATAAAAAATATAATAAGAATAATCTATATTTATACGTGTGCTAAAACGCTAACATTTAAGACGGTATAATATGGGAATATCTTCTAGTCACTTGCCAATTTCTTATGTTTTCTCTCTTTATTTTTTCCGCTCAAATCTATTTTATAAAAAAATAAAATTTTAAGCATTTGAATTAGTATAACAAACTATGACTTTGTTATTAATAATACATTATATTTTCTCTTTTGTATTTATCGATAAATTTTATTTGCAACCCACAAGTTATATTTATTATTCAACAAATTTAATCTAATGTTATTGTTTCTACCGTGGTACACTAGACTATAGACTAGTAATATTATATTTTCTTTTAGTTCAAAATTCCTACATATAAACTCAAAAGATCTAAAAAAAAGTCTTATATTGTTGCGTATTTATGCCGCATGACATTATACGATAGAGACAAATATGTTCGGAGAAAAAGATTGTGACACATGATATGGCTTGTCATTAATAGATCAAAAATTAAAATTTACCCGCATGTATGGAATGAGACGGTGGGTAACAAGTGATGTATTACCAGTCGTTAGTAACCTGCTAATTAAACCCCTTTAAGAGTATTCATATCAGACTTTTTTATCCCTATCATTATAATTACATCCAAAACTATTATTTTTTTCTGTTAAATAATATATTTTATACATTTGTTATTTTTTCTTTTTACTTTACTAACAATCATTTCTAATAAATTTATAAATATGAGTAGTATTTTCTTAAATATACATAATAACAATAACATTTTTTCACTTATAACCAACTACAATTATTTTCTATAATATAGAAAATACACTTATACACTTATAATAATAATATGAATAACCTACTCTTAAGTTTGTAAGCATGTGTGGATCCTGATATGGGCGGCATAATGTAACTAAATAAAACAAGGGCTTTTGAAATTTTCTGTAATATCACTTAAAGTATTTGTAACTTTTTTCATATATTTATTTTATATAATTACACTAAAAATCATTATTTTTTATCTTTTATTTTTAATTTTATCATTATTTTTTTTGTCCCTCAACTCACAAACAATTAAAATATATTAAAAATATTATTAGGGTTTTGAACAGTATTCCTTAAAATATAATTTGAACAGTAAATTTATCATATTTTTCACTCATAACCACTTATAACATATCATATAATATAAAAAACACATATACATAAATATAAAGAACCGGTTGTGAATGCTCTCGGCTTCCTAAACAATGTGGAGGGGATTTTAATGGATTCCAATAAAGAGACACCCCCAAATTTAAATCGACACCCACCTATACGCCATGTATGGGTCCATACGCGACGTATAGGTCTCAGTCATAAATGCCAAGAATTTCACGTCACATCAGTGAGTCTATACGCCGCGTATGGACCCATACGTGGCGTATAGGCTTTTCAGAAGACAAAACTGGCGAAGTCAAATCAGTCATTCAGCGGGTCTATACGCCGCGTATGGGCCCATACGCGGCGTATAGACATGGGTCGTATGGGTGTGGAACGCATCTCCACCCACTCCTACACGCTGCGTATGGATCCATACGCGGCGTATAGGTGTCGGTGGAGATGCGTCCACACCCATACGACCCATGTCTATACGCCGCGTATGGCCCATACGCAGCGTATAGACCCGCTGAATGACTGATTTGACTAAAGCTTATACGCCGCGTATGGACCCATACGCGGCGTATAGGCTTTATTTCGAATTATACTGACGCGACTTAAGATTCTTTCGATGATATATAAAGGCATCGAATATCAAACGAATGCGTTCATATTTAGTTTGTTACGAAGGAAACGTTTGATCTTAATTGAAGGAAATTAGCGTTACGTGGTTCAACATTTTCTTCTGTCACATAATTACTCGGTAAATATTTGATTCTTATTTCATTAAGTATTTGCATACATATATACATATATTTGAATTGCATACTTAAAAAATCGTTTCAACTAACTTGGGTTCCATCGGTGCTAGTCGGTTACGGTAAACTTAAATAAATTTTAAGATTTTTATCATAACCGACTAGTATCTGGAACCCGAGTTAGTTGAAATGATTATTAAGTAATCAAGACATTTATATGTACGTAAGTATGTATATAAAAGAAATAAGAGTTATACTTTTAGAGAAAAATTATTATTTTGAAGAAATAGTTGAACCACAAAACTCTATTTTCTTAAAAAATCTCATTTGTCTTATAGGGCTGCCACGGAACGTATAGCACGGTTGAATTTGAAGTGATCCAACATTCTTCGTTCGTTATGTCATTTTGGGATGGTAACTATTTGTTTGGTGAATATTCAAGCGTTTCGTACTTGGCAGATAGTAATCAAGATGATTCGTACGTTCAATCTACTTACGAATTGCCAGATTTAAACCAACCTTATCTTCCTGATGATGAGTTCGAGTTTTGCCGAGAATCAAGTTATGACCCGCAACAAAGTAATATAAACTTTCTCTCGAGTGCTGAAAATCAAAACATGAAAATATCGTTTGAAACATGTCAAGAATTTTTATCACTCGATGAGCTAGTCTGTTGGGTTGTTAATAGGGGACGTGATAATGGTTACGTTATTGTTACAGGAAGATCGAAGAAAAAGGAAAGTCAGGTCGTAAAGGTGTGGCTTATTTGTGATCGTGGTGGTGAACACAAAAGTAAAGCAACAATTAGACGATCTGGTAGCAAAAAATCGGATGTCCTTTTAAATTAGTGGGGATATACGACAAAAAATGTCGTTTGTGGAAATTAGAGGTGAGAAATGACGAATATAACCATGATCCCGCTCAACATATGGAGGGGCACCCATTTGTAAGAAGGTTTTCTCAAAACGAATTCAATTTGGTGGAACAACTTATCGATCAGAACATGGAGCCTCGTAACATCTTATCAGCTTTGAAAAAGCAAAATCCAAAGAACGCATCCATAACCAGAGACGTATACAACGCTCAATATAAGATAAGAAATGAAAAGAAAGTCGGTGAAACACCAATGCAAGTTTTAGAAAACCTTTTATCTTCTAAAAGGTATGTTTATTACACCCAAGAAGATCCCGATACAAATACCGTAGAAGATATATATTTTGTCATCCAAAATCATATGACACTTGGCGTGCATTCCCGCACGTGCTGATGATAGACGCGACGTATAAAACAAACATGTACAAACTTCGTTTGTTCAGATTGTTGGTGTGACCTCGACACACAAGACATTTTGTGTTTCTCATGCATTTATTAGTAAAGAACGAGAAGATAATTTTGAGTGGGTGCTAAATAGATTGAAAGATATGTTAAACAGGTGTATGGAGCTGCAAGTCATAATAACAGACAGAGATCTTGCTTTAATGAACGCATGTGTTAAAGTATTTCCGAATGCTTCAAAGTATTTATGCAGGTGGCATATTAATGAGAATATCACGAAATACTGTAAAGCAAGTTTTACGAACGATGACTGGCGAAAGTTTAAATATGCATGGGCACGTTTGTGTGAGTCTCCCACGCCGGATATTTACGTGTATAACTATAACGTTCTGTACGAACAACTAGTTGAAGCGAAGCGAGAAAGTAAGTTTTTCATTACATACATACATACATACAATACTCTTATATAACACTTAATTTGATTTTTTTAATATATTTTCAGGAGTGTTGTCATATATAAACAAAAACTGGTTAGAGAGTTACAAGAAAATGTTTGTATCAGCCTGGACTAACTCAAACCGCAATTTTGGCCAACACACAACAAACAGAGTCGAGAGTCAACATGCAAATTTAAAAAGATATCTTAAATCAACAAATAGCTCACTGGATAGACTTGTGGAGTTTGTTGATCAATTGGTAAACGCACAAGAGATAAAATTAAAAGAAAGTTTTGAGACAAGCAAAATTAAAATTATGAATCATCATAATCTTCCATTGTTTGATTACCTACGAGGCAAAGTGTCACACAAAGCTCTTGATTTATTAGTTGCCGAAAACACTAAATTGCATGTGATGCACTCAGCAAATGCAATGTGTGGTTGTCAACTTTTCACTAGTTGTGGGTTGCCTTGTGCTTGTCGGCTGGAAAATATGAACATTCCGGTAATAGTCGTTCCATATTTATCATTTTTTTGTTACAGTTATGATTTTATATAGATTTACAATTTATAATGCAAGCACTAAAATCCCATTAGATGCAATTGACGTGTTTTGGACGAAGCTTGATACAGTTAAACCATCATTTATGGAGAATGAAGAAGTCGGTGTTGAAAAAGAAATGAAATGGGTGAAACAACAAATAATGACACACCCGCTCCTATAAAATTTAGTTTGACGGAAAAAATAAAAAAATTGTGTATCCATGGAAAAATAACAAAAAAGCCTGTTATTCAAATAGATATTTGTGTTCGTCCAACGTTAAAGGTTCAACAACAAAAGCTAGACACTCAACATAGTACGTGTGACATACCAAGACATAGCTCATTTACCGGAAGAACAACTTCAGCAGTAAAGTCTCAGAAGCCTGTCATACAACGTAGTCGTTTCACATCGTCTAAGGTGTCACAAAGTACCAATGACTTTTCATCGATTGTCGGAGATCAGCAATTACACAATATAAACAGGTTAAAAATTTGGATTCCTTCAATCTTTCATCAGTATATTTCACGTATACAAGATGTTCGACCCGATGGTAATTGTTGTTTTCGACCTATAGCTTTAGGGTTGGGGTTTAATGAAAATAAGTGGATGTATGTGCGTCAACAACTTTTAGAGGAGTTGGACACATATGAATTGAGTTACAGAGAAGTTTTTGATACTTTGTACGACGGACAGTATAATGAATTGTGTCACACAATAGATTGGCAACGTGTGGAACTTGCGCCAGAAGAACATTGGATGTTAATGCCATATACGGAAATAGTAATTGCTCAAAGGTTTGGTGTTATTCTTCATCTATTAAGCAATAATGGTTATCAAACATTTTTCCCCTTATGGGCTGATTCGAACAGTATGATGCATCATCATGTCGTTTCGATTGTTAATGTCAACAATAATCATTTCGTCCACGTTAAATTAGATAGAGATTATCCGATGCCTACATTAAGTAATCTTTGGATTCTTAACCGAAACATACGTGCTGCAGAATGGGAGATTATGTATAGGAGTCGTATCTCGGCATACAATACAATAATAGAAGCTAACCGAGATCCCCCAGCTTATATAAATTTATTTTAATTAAAAAAAAGCTATACGCCGCGTATAGACCCATACGCGGCGTATAGCCTCCCGGACCCATTAAAGGGACATCTCCTCAGAAACTCACCCTTCCAAACTTTTCCAAACTAAAAAACTCTCTCGTATAGATCGATACTACATGTATTGTTTGTTGATTTCTCTACATTCACTAGTTCAGGTATGTATTATTGTTCTTATACTTTTGTTATGTTAATCGTACGCTAATTTAAACGTTAAACTGATGTTTTATGCGGTAAAAACATAGATCTGTAAACTTTTTGAGGAACTATACGCGGCGTATAGGGCTATACGCAGCGTATAGTTCATTATTTGAAGAAAACCCATACGTGGGTACCTATACGCGGCGTATAGGGCTATACGCGGCCTATAGGACCCATACGACACACACAAAACCCATATGTGGGTACCTATACACGGTGTATAGGTACCATACGCACACACGAAGCCCATACGTGGGTACCTATACGCGGCGTATAGGTCTATACGCGGCGTATAGACGTATACGCAGGTCTTAAAAAAAGTTCATTTTCTTTTGCAGATATGTCTTCCGATTTTGACGTTGAGGTTGAGGTTGATGTTATTGCCAATCATCCATGGCTACAGTTTGAGCCCGGTACTATTGAGCATGCAAAGTGCTCAAAATTCATTCGTATGAAGATCAGTCATCAAAAGGCAGTGGATTGGGAGGTGATGGCCGAACTTGGGGAGCGCGATAGACTCGCTGGGATTATCGGAGATAATATGCCATGGAGACGATTATTTGAGTTGGCGTTCTTACCTTCATACCGAGAGCTGACGGTGGAGTTTTTATCCACCTTTATTTATGTTCGTCCTGATGAGATGGTGGAGGACGATGAGCGATCTGAGATTTTGTTTCGGCTATGTGGACGATTTCATCAGATGTCGATTGAGCAGTTTGCCGTTCTCTCGGGACTTTATTACGAGCCGGAGACCGTTACCTCTCTATTTACAAAGGGAATTACTGAGATGGAGGAGACCCGATTGAGAGATTAGTGGCCTCAAATTGCCGGAGGTCCGTTTCAGAGGACTAAGGGCAGGGTCACTGGCATTAGAGATCCTCTATCCGTTACTTGCATCGGATGATAGCCACATCCATCACGGGACGTGGTAAGAGTCGGGAGTGGTGTACCATTCCCGACTTATTTTACCTATATTGTTTGCTTACGGGGACCAGGTGCAACCTGGCGAGATGTTTAGCAGAGTATTGCGTTTCATATTATCATCGCCAGGAGCGAGGAGCGGTGTATGGCGGCGCGTACATTACGATGATTGCGCGTTGTCTTGGTTATTTTCCTCGCCATGCTGCTGACGTATCTCCTCCGATCGAGCCGGTGAGATTAGATCGTCGTACGTTATTCGACATGCGTATTATACGCCAGTTTCCGGGTGGCATACGGTTCTCTCTTCGACCCGGTGAGATCTGGCATCCTGCACCTATTCAGCAGGTCAGCGATGACCATCCACACCAGCAGTAGGAGCATATTCCGCATGTTCAGCCGCCACACGACCAGCCGCCTCCTCAGCCACAATTCCCTCGGCATATTTATAGAGATGTAAGGGTGCCTGCACGTATTGAGACATTTATGCAGGAGATTAATACGAGATTACGGGATCAGGGTCGTCGCCTCGATCGAGTTGAGGATCTTATGGATTGGCACGTTCAGCTTGAGATTGCACGTGCCCGTGCTGCTGGTATTGATCCTCCAGACTTGCCACCGCCTCGATATTACCCAGATTCACCGTAGTTTTATTTTGTTAATTGTACTTTTATTTTGTTATGTATTTAAAAACTTTGTTATTTATTTATATTATCATTTAATGTTTGTTTTGTTTTATATGCTTTATTTGTTAACTAAGATTTAAAATTATCGATTAATATGTTACAAAATATAACTTATACGCAAAGTGTCAATCTTAACGTACAAAATAAAGCCGACAAAAAATTTTATACGTACTAACCCATACGCGGCGTATACTCCTTTCACAATACATAGTGGGAAAACTATACGCCGACGGCGTATAGCCTCATCGACACGCGTGTGACACGAGTTTGTCAGGGTCTTGTCAGAATATACCTTATATTTTCACGACCCTATACGCCGCGTATGGACCCATACGCAACCTATAGGGTCAAAAGGGTGTTGATTTAAAATTGATGGGTGTCCAAATAAAACCACCATTTTTAATAACCATCTTTTGTCATCACTTTCTTTCCATTATCAATGTGACGTGACATGTTTTTAAAAAAACCTTTTTAATAATTTACACGTTTTGTTGATTCGTTGGGATGCTAATATTAAGATAATATATTACAAATTAAAAAGATGATTCTTATGCTATTTTTTATTATAAAACCCAAAAATAAAATCTTGTTAATTCGAAATATGTAGAGCCACAAAGCTAGTCTTTAAAAGACTAGCTTTTAATTGTTAAAAGATAACCCTGTTGCTACATGATTAAAAGACATTAAAATTTAACTTTTAAATTATTCAACACTAGAGTTGCATTAAAGGTTATAAACTATTAATAGATAATTTTTTAATAATTATTAAAACACTACCAAACAACACTTTAGTTGTTAGTATATGTGTATAATCCCTTGAACATACGTGCAGAAAATTTGTTAAAAATATTAAAATTTCCTCTAATTCATCTAATATTTGTAAGAAACCGGATGGTTTTTACTATTTAAATGTAATTATGACTTGTTATAGCAATTATCGATACCATTAATTCTAGCTGTATATAATTCAAGATCTAACAGTCATTTCCCTTCCTAGTCACCATCAGTAGATTTTCTAAAAAGCCTACAAGATCTCTGGTTAGTCGTTTTTGATTGTATGACTTTGTTGTTTACTATATGTGATTGAGACCTTTTGTTTATAATTTTAAATTGTAAATTAAATCACGTGTCTCTATTAAAGTATATAAATAATAAAAGTTTATCTCGGTTTTCATCCATAAATTTTGCAAAATTTTTTCATTTGAGTAACAACGTTTATTTAATCTTTATTATGACCTGAGTTTTGCGAATCTTTTTTATTTTCATCCTTTTAACTAATGGTGTTAAGTTTTCTGTTAAATAATTTTTATTAATATCAAAATACCCCTTGTTACCCTAGTCTCATTTCACACCCACTCTATACACAATTAAAAAGACACAAATTTAGAGAGAGAAAGATATCAGAGATGGGCTAGTGGCGGTAGGAACATCCCTTCCGCCGATGGTGCTAGGCGGAAGACAGTGGTTATGCAACGGTGGCTCATGGCGTTGGCGCACGACAAGGGGTTATGTTAAGTGCTATACTCCGCTTTGTAGCTCTTGGTTCCCTGAGTCCAATGGTGGTGGTGTTGTTCTCCAACTCGTGGTGGTTCGACCTTAAAGGTTTTCTGGTAATGTTCCGGCCAACCTCCGGCAACCCTAAAACATCGCCATTCTACAAAGTGCAGTGGCGGCGTTATCCAAACCCTAACCCATACCACCTCTGGCCCGCCATTGCACATCCGCCACAACGCAACTACTCCTGCCATGGACCTCCATCGTACCACCGTTGTCATTATCGCACCTCTGCCACATCACAACTACCGTTGCCACTGTACCTCAGCCACACCATCGCTGTCGTAACCGTAACTCTGCCGCACGTCACATGGCAACCACAGACTGCTACCACCACCACTACCACGAGTTCACCATCTCCACCACGCCGAGCACCACCATAACCACCTACAATCGCCTCTAAAACTTCCCCTGAAATTAGATCTGAAACTTTCATCATCATCTATCTGTATGCGTCATCTCCTCAAATTAGATTTAAGGATGGTGTTTTGATTTAAAAAAAAGGAAAAAAAATAAGATTGTAAGAACCATCTCGGCCCCAAGGGTATTTTTCATCTTTTTAGAAAAATTTAACTGAAAATGTTAAGACTGTTAGTCAGACGGACGAAAATAGAAACGATTTTAAAAACTCGGGCCAATAATAGAGACAAAATAAACATTGATACTCAAATGAAAACAATATACAAATCACAGAAACCAAAATCAAGATTTACTCAAATAATAAATAATTCTAGTACCTTTAATCGTTTGTTGTAATATTATACATAATTAATTAACAATAGTTATTGATCTTAGAACAACGCCACGTCAGACGTTGTCTTTCTTGTTTTACGTTGGTGTTCACTCGTCATTACCTAATATAGGGGTGATCATTAGATCGGATAATGAATTATTCGGATCTGAATATTCGGATTTGAAAATTTCAGAACCCTATTCGAAATCCGATCCGAATCTATCCGAATTCAATTTGGATCGGATTCGGATATATCCGAATAATCAAACTTTAACCGAATAATCCGAATAAACCAAATAACAAAATTTTCTATTTTTGTTTTTTGTTTTTTTTTTGCTAATTTTTTATTTTTAATATTTTATAAGTTGGAAATCACAATAAAAAAGATGTAAAACTAATTTTTTTGACTTGTACGCAAATTTAAAATTAAAACATAATAGGTAATTGTATGGAACTCGAAGATTAGAATCTTTAATTTAGAATGACGATCAATTATTGCATAATTATTTAAAATTATGACTAGAATGTGTAAGTATTCTTGTGTATTGAGTTGAAAACATGATTGATAGTTGAGTAATGAGTATTAAACTATAAATATAGTTGAAGTCTTATTCGGATTATTTGGATATCTGAATAATCCGAATTATGAAATCCGATCCGAAATCCGAATAAGGAATTCAGATTCGGATGAGATCCGATCCAAATAAGGATTCAGATCAATTTATTCGGATCGGATTTCGGATAGTTTCGGATATCAGATTTTTTAAACACCCCTAACCTAATTAACAACCATGTTCTTTCTCTTTTCACATAGACCCCGACCGCTTTCCCACAAACACGACACATTTCTTCTTAATGCTTGTCTTGCGTGTCTTTTTGCCTTACATGAACTAAATAAAGTATTCTTTTTGAAAATAATAATTCTTAGCTTAGCTACGAGACTTTTGTGCCAAGGTTATCATTTTTGTATTTCCTACATTTCTCCTTTAAATGGTCCGATTAATTTGTTGTTTCAATTGAGCTGTCTTTTGTAGATTGTGTAACACTGAGGTAGTTTGTTTATAAGTTAAAAAGGTACATTTTATATTTCTAGATAAAGATTATAGTTTTACTATAATGATCATTCACATTTAATTTTTTATTTTTATTTATATAATTATTCTAGCAATAATTATCTTTATTTATTATGTACAATTAAATAATATTATTTTTATATTTTTATCATTAATTTTCCACTTTCATGTAATCACAACCAATTTATTAAGAAATTAATAAAGATGAACATTGTCTTATTAAATATATTAATGACAGTAACATGTTTATTATCCTACGCTTACAACCATCATATAAAACATAAAGAACATACTCTCAAATATATAAAGGATGAGATGTAAAGGTTCTAATATATTAATTTACAAACAGTGAGTGTTTAAAGGACTCGTATATATACCATTTACATTGTAAACCTTAAATGTTAATAAAATGAAAAATATCTCATAATTGTTTATTAAATGTTAATTTAAGTAAAGTAAATGAAAAATATTTAAAACTTAATTATTATTTAATGATTTTTCAACTTTAACTTATAGCTAGTAGGTAAATATTAAGAACATAAATAATTAAAAAAATATAATTGTTTCATTTTAGTCTAGAGTTGTACAAAAAATTCGTGGCTCGAAGTTAACTCGAAAAAAGCTCGTATTTAAACAAGCCGGCTTGGCTCGACTTCTAAACGAGCCGAACTCGAGCCAGGTTTAGCTCGGTTCGAGCTCGGCTCATGACTTGGTGCAATAATGTATGCATATATATATTATGATTATGATTATTATTTTTATATTAGGATTTTAAAAGAGTTTTCTTAAATAAAAATGAATTATTTTTAGAAACATTAAGTATTTTGTTTAAAAATTATAACTTAATAGTAAATTGTTTATATTCAAAATAATGATGTTATTCTCCTAAGTACGAAGTACTCAACAAAAGGTAAAAGCTCTAATATATAGTTTTTGTGTTTTCATGTAATTAATGTGAAAAAAAATAAACAAATCGAGCCGGCTCGAACAAGCCACGAGCTGGCTCAAGCTTTGAACGAGCCGAACTCGAGCCGCTGTTTTGAGCTCGTTAAAATTTTCAAACCGGCTCGGCTCAGCTCGATAAGCTTCGAACTTTAGCTCGAACCCATCCTGGCTTGACTCGACTCGTTTACAGTACTATTTAAGTCAACTTGATAAAAATAAAAAATGAATAGGAAACAAGAAGTATAAATAGTCTTTTACAAAATTGAAACGTCGTCGACGAAATTGAATCAATATCAAAACTTTAATTATTTTTTTAGGTTAAGAAAAATACCAAGTGACATTATTAAAATGCAATATGGCAAGCCACCCAATGAAGATAATTCAATGTGTAATTAAAAGTCAAAAAGACAAGACTAGCATGTAACCACTTGCAACCCTTAAATACCATCTTCCGACTAAAATCTTTTAGCCATCGGCCCATCAATGCTATTATGTTCCAACAACATAAAAAATAATAGTTCTTCTCCAACTTGCAAAATAAGTTTACCATTATGTTTTGAAAGATATATGTTATTTTAATCGGGTTCTCATATTTGTTTTTCAGTCGAAACCGCACCCCAACTCTATAGGTGCTGATCTATACGATGTTAGGCACCCACACACATTAAACTAACATATATAAAAAGTCTAGGTTTCTTCAATAGTTTAGGTTAGGACCCTTTTGATTTTGTAGTAGGTCCCTAAAGCTGGAGTAAAAAGATGAAAATCTACAAGCTTTGAAAAAAAGAAAAAGAGATAATAAAGGAGGTGGAACATAAATAGTAAAATCTTATGTTTTATTGTCGGCAAATTTTTTACTCTTGTGATATTAATTTGAACTAAAACTTTTAGGCCTAAAATCTTATGCTTAAACGGTTTTGCCTCTATCACTAGGTCACCAACATCCGTTATAAAACCACATGTCCATAGCTGATACAGAAGAAACAAAGTGAAAGTTTAGGTTTGTGATAATGGTCATAGTTAGTAAGCTAACGTTTTCACTCTCCTTTTGATATGTCAGAACTCATAACTCGTAAGGTTGGACTGTGCATTTTATTTGATTAAGAACTTTTGATACATAAGGTTTATTTTAATAAGTTGATTAAAATTAATTAACTAAAGCACTCATTTAGTTCAATGATGCTACTTAATCTAAGTATTTTAATATAATATACGAAGATATTACACATTAACCAATTTTATATGATTCTTGTTGGTTTTGCGTATTTATTTTATTCTGTGACCAGTTCGGTTTTTATTTTAATTGAGTCATCGTATATGTTTCTGTCAAGTATGATTATGCCATTGTTTAGTTTCACAATAAGTATCTACTATTATTAGCAGTGTTCAATATTAAAATCAAACTGAAAATGGAAAATCGAATATACTATTTGGTTAGCATCTGAATTGAATTCCAAATTCCAAATTTTAATTTTTGAATCGATTTGACTCGTACCGAAGAAAAATTATATTTAACAATAGAAAACGACCCTTAATAATACCTAACCCCATGAAAAGAATTAGTTCCACCATTGGCTACAAACTCTACATACAAGTTAGTTTGATAAATATATATATATATATATATATATATATATATATATATAAATATATGTGTGTGTGGTGTGTAATGCCAGAACATATATTAACTTTGACCAGTCGATAATTTTAATTTACCGAAATTCACTTTTTATCTTTCAATTCAATTCAATTATATATATAGGCTAATATTGTATTTGATTTATCATTTAATTCTTTTGTGTGCTACCTTCCACGACCCGTATGTTGTATTTTATAAAATTAGGCTGAACAGATAAAACTACAATAAACATATAAAATTCTATATTATTTCTTACAAAATTCGAAATCGCATAACATGCTTTTCTGATGATAAATATTCATAAAGAAATATTACTGTAGGCAAAAATCTAAGGGGATGATTTTATCTTATACTCGGGCCTAAAACATTCTGTTTCATCGAAGCTCAATAGTATGGGGCATGGGCTACCTACGGCCCTAAAACATTCAATTTTAAATGTCTCGTGCAATTTCAGTTGGATTTCGTATGGGCCTACTAAATGAGTACGTGATTTTCGACCAAAACTGATCCATACTCGTATAAATAACTAGATATGGGCAGACCGGGTTTCGGGCAATACCCGAAACCGGGACACCGGGTTGGGTCCAATCGGTTTTTTTGTATCCGGGTATTGGTGAACCCGGGTCGGGTTCGGTTACTTGAAAACCCTACCTGCCATACACGGGTAGGGCAGGATCGGGTCCGGAACCGGGTCTAATACCAGTTTTAGTTTTTTTCTTCTTCTTTTCTTTTCTTGTTTTTATGTCTAATACTGGGTCCAATACCGGTTCAATTGGGGTTTAAACCGGGCCGGGTCGGGTTCGCTAAAAAACTCAAAAACTAAAACCGGTTCCAACCCTATGGGTCCCATCAGGTACTACCCGTACCCGGGTCCGAACCCGGTTTTTATGCCCACCTCTATATGACTGTAGATTAAACTCAAAACCCATGTATTTTTATATTAGGTTCGTATGAAGTCCATAATATATGAAACCTAAAAATCTCTTAACATTAGGTATTGTTTTTCGTTGTACAGCTTTTCTTAACCCTATAAGATATCAGCGCGCTCTACCATGATTAGTAGTAAAACAAAGTGATGTAATTAGACCAATGTAGAAGTATAGTAATAGGTATAGAGGAAGTTAAATCTGAAAGACATTGAATTGTACACATGATCATTGTATCTTGTGACGACTCATTTAATACGAAAACGAACACATTAAAAATACACAAGAAGTCAAGTTCTAGCTTCCTTATAATCATTTTGTTTACGAAAGATTCCGTGACCATATGTTGAAGAAATGAGCTCAACAAGCAACGGAAACTGTAACGTCGCAAATGAAGCAATTGGAAGACATGTTAATGCAGCTATGGGGATCAAAATCCATTGCTTCTCCCGACCGGATACAATATACAAAGTTGCACTAAAGGCTACCATAAGTGATGTTACAGATAAAAATAACATCACAAGGCCGAGTATCAATCTCTTTGGTAACCTGTAGAGAAAATCCTCATCGCGATAACGCGCTGTGAGGATTGACAAAAACAACAACAGTGAAGTGGTGGATGTGAACAATGAGATTGCATCCGAGACTGCAAATACGATGAAACTTGATCTTGTTAAATAAACTGCTTTTCCAGTGTCACTATTGTTGCCACCAGGTACAGTAATGGCCGCTGCAAAAACTATTGTAACAATGAGTGCAGCTGTGATTGTGTACGAATCTGCTGTCTTTTTCATCCACTCTTCGCCTTCTTTTCTCAGTTCCTTGTGTTCACTTCTGAACACCATAATCGGCGTCTCATGTTTTTTGTTCTTTTCTTCCTTGTACTTATGTTCCAGAAACTTCTCGACTTCCTGAAACCACTGCAACTCCCTTTGCATTTGCAGAGCTGCACCAGAGACCACATTGAGTTTGTGTATAGGGGCTAATTGTGCAGCCAAATGCAACAGATTGTTTCCATCTTTGTCTTTCATTACTTTGTGTAAAAACATGTTGATATTCAGCTCATGTACCAGCAAGTTGTAAACCTTTTCTGTGCGGTTTATTATCGCCATCTGAATAATGTAATAACCATTCGTGTTGGACCAAATTGCTTGGGGGAAATACTTGACCATTTCTTTTATTGCCTCTGGTGTATCATTTGTTGCTGCTACATTAGTTGCCTTGAAATAGTGGTCTCCCATATCATTGTGTCTGTTTGTTTTACCAACTTCTTCGCATATACATCTGAGTAACATTAGAGCCGCATTGTGCTTCACTTTATCTTCCTTGAGGCGCTTGATGTGCGGTACTATGATTAACGTAACAGCAACCCGTTATTTATGCTTAGAAGTAACATAACCGCAACTTTTCAAACAGACACATGTTCATAGTAATGCTTCAAAGAAAAAGTAGAGTCCTTACTATGTAGTAGTGTAAATTCCCAAAATTTCACATAAATCCTCTGGAGAGCTACATAAGAAATCAGTTCTATAAGTAAGAACAAACATAAAAGAAATATTGCCTAAACAACACGCTTGGCTTATAAAATTCTTCATTGAAGATTAAACGCGCTAACAGATAAACAGGCTTCCAGAAACACAAAGTTGAAAGCAAACCAATGTGGAAGCAGCTCCTTCTGCATTTTGAGTCCTTGTATGTCTCCTGATTCTCAATATCTTGGACCTTATCAGCATTGCTGCAGATGTTATCTGTTGGTACATCTTGAAAACGAAACACAACAGCAATTAAAAATATGGATATCAGCATATCTTTAAATTAATCTTTGCATATAGAGAGATTTCAATAGTTGATCTGATGTAAATCATGATTCACAAGGAACTACTCTAGCAAGTGAAGAAACTAACAAGAATATACAAATCTTTTGTAGAAGTTGTATTGGGTTCCACTATAATATAAATCCCACTTTCCGGCGATACATATTAATGGAGAGTCGACATCCTTGTACTTTGTTCTGGCCATGTCCGGGTGCTCCTTAATTAACTCATACGCTACATCTGTTAATAAACACATGTAGCATCTATACTCATTCGATCGGTTAACATATAAGCCACAATGGATAGATGTATTCAGAAACTCACCAAGAATTCCTTGGTCAATTACACCAGTAAGTAGCAGAGCACCATTCCTGCCCTCAAAGGGACTGTGATATCCTTCTTGTCGAGAAAGCCGAACATGCTGCTTGCAGACCTCAAGCAAATACAGAAAAGTGAGTCTGTGAGGACTGAAAACTGCTCTATGGATTGGTAAGTATTCCTTTCTGTCTGAAATGAATAGCAGATGTGGGTTCAGTTCCACCAGCAACTTTGAAGCCGAGGTGTTCCCGACCATTGCAGCATAGTGCAGTGGGTTCTGTCCAAAGTTATTCACCATAGATGGAAGTGAGTTTGGGTCTATCTCCTTCAAGAGATTCTCAACAAACTCAATGTTTTCGCTTGATGAAATGGCAATGTGGAGTGCTCTATGGCCTGCAACATTCAGTTTAGCACTCAATGTGTTGTTGTCCTTGTTGAAATGTTCTTCGGCTGTCTCCCAGTCACCTTCAATTATTGATCTGTACAGCGGTATGTACTCTGAAAGATCTAATGCCACAAGAAAAGTTTTTTTATGGCGGAATTTAGTGATAAGAAGCTGATCTAGTAGCAAACAAACTAGAAAAGAGTTCAACTTAACATAGACGTAACTTGAGCTACATCTGAAGCTACTGGCCCATAAGTAATGGACAGAAACGTCATGTGACAAACCATCATAGGCGGTTTGTCTTTTACAGTTGCTTTCAGTTTCAAACATATTTAGATATGTAATGACTTAAGCATAGATTTAATAACATATGAATTTTCTCTTCAGATTATCTTAATAACATTCTTGTTTGCGGTCTTTCTTGTACAGTTAACAATAAACTTAGAGTAGTTAAAATTTTATATATGTCTATTCAAATCTCCAACAATACCTTTGCCTTTGCTGGCGCCTCCTGCACCAGTGGCAGTGGAAGCAGCCGCTGCCTGAGTACTGTAAGTAGTGTTTAGCTTCTTCCATACATCCATAGCTGTGTGGAGGCCAACAACAGTGCCCATAACGTCTTCACTTAGCGAACCGAACATCCATCCTTTAACAAGCATATCGGATCTTTTCCATTCCTCGTAGCTGCCCCCATCACGCCTTTTAAAACCGCCATCGATGAAACCTCGCATACCATGGCTCTCTATGAGGCACGCCATCTGTTCGCGCCACTGATCATAGTTGGTTTTGCCAGAAAGCTTGATGGAAACAAACCCAGATGGGTTCACATGACATGGGTATGGGTATTGTGGTGTCCCCGCTGTATTAGATCATATGCAGTTGTCAGTTAATTGGAATTAACAGCAGATGAAGCTCAAAGTTTATAGCACAAGTTACAGTTATATGCATACAGTTACATCCCTCACTGAGTAACTTTAACAGTTGAAGATCAAAGCTTGTTGCAGAGGTGCTTGAGGAAGCCATCAGAGTTTAATCAGACAGTAGATGTGATGAAGATTAGTGGTGTAGATTGTTTTTAAAGGTTTGTTTTTGACAGGGTTTATTGAATTCCATATTGGTGTTCTGTCAACATCACATTAGTGGTGCAGATCTATGTAATTATTAATTATGGGTCCTAATATACACACACTCCACATTATAAATCGACACTCCTCCTATACGCATCATATAACCCTATGACTTTATAGTTTTGACGTGTTTCAATATCCACACCCTTAATTATTTATGACTTTAATGGCAAGCAATTTTCCTTATGTATGCAAGATTGGAGTGGGTATTGGACTATCGGGTCAAACTTTGGCATGTTGAATATATTTCACGATTAAAAGTGTAACCTTAAGGTCATATAACGAGTAACGACTTTACCTTTATCAGACAATATTTAATATAGGATTGATTTTCTTGGAAAGAAATCCTTTAGCTCTTCCCTTTCCAATTATTTGTTTTTGCTATATACACACTTCATTTATTATTATTATTATTATATGAACGGCATATGTATATACACATTTCATATTGTCACTTATTAAAACATAAGTTAAATGATTAAATTAAAGTTCAACTTTTTAGTGAAGTTAACCCTATATGACAATTAATTATTTTTCAGAATTTCAAATTAGAATCGATTCAATATACACCTCTGTATAACGCAGGGATAACATATGCCAATAATTTAGAGTTTTCATTAAGACAATCCAAATAATAATATGTTTAAAGATTTTATCCAAATATTAGTAATTTTATAGGTTATCCAAGGACCTCTATATCATAAATTTGTTATTTGAGACTTATAAAATGACAAAAATATTCATATACGAGACGTGAAATGTCTAAATTTAAGAGCATATCATCTTTATATAATTTCTACAAAAAAGCTATTGGGAAAAACTAATTTGATATTAGCATATCATAGCAATTATGTGACTATGTACACAAAAGTCTAAAATGCAACCAAATGTTAAGAACTAAATATAAAAGAAATATTATAACTTTCACAATATCAAACTTCAATAAATGACATACAAATAAATTACTTGCCTCCGGTGGCCACTGCTATATTATCTTGAGCTTAAAGAATGTGAGATATGATAGAAGCTTACACAGTTGAACATGTATTTACATATTCATTAACAAATTCAGTTTACACATCTTATCAATTAAAAGGTTCTTTACATAACACTAAAACATCTTTTGTATCATCCTACTCTCATTTGGGGGAGGAATGGTGACGATGACTATGATGATCTTCATGACTATGACCATCATGATGACGGCCCCTCTTCTTCAAGCGCGACCGTGAATAACTGAAACAATTAATGAAAATAAAGCCATCACACAATTGCAGTGAATTCTGGAGGTTTTGGAAGTACTAAGAAAGATGCTTACGAGTCATCATCGTTCGCTTTGCTAACAGATGAATCTTGACTATTCCGGAAAGACTCATTCACCTGTTCAACCTATCTTGTTACTGACTGATATGATGTGAAATTAATATGAGAACAAAAAATGAATTTAAAGTAGTTTACGATTGATGTTAAACAATTATGAACCACAAAACAAACATAAAGAACCTTACTGACCAATTGATGTGATATACGGTTGCCTCTGCCATGGGCTTCGAGGTACTCTTCATATGTCTGCATCAGTGCAAGAACAATGAGACCATCATAACTTTATGGAAAGAAAATGTCATATACAAACTCAACAATGCATGTTTATCGTAAATAAGGAAAAAGGTAACATACCATATCAAGAATATCATCATCAGTAAGAGCATTAGCATGTAAGCTGCTTTCTGCAGACATATCCCAGCCATCATATAACAAAGAACCATCACCGCCAATGTCCACATCAGCAACACTTCTGTTAATATACGAGTTTTGCTGTGATGCATGCTCGTAGAACAATGAAGGATAGATCAAAGGTCCTAAATGCATGGGGCCTACATCTTGTAAACCACAAAAACTCTGGTTTTCATCTATTCCACTCTCCCCATCAATCAGTTCACAAAGAGCTTCTCCAATATCTCGGGGCAACTCCTGAAACAAATGGATTAAAAAAACATGATATATGTGTATATATATGTATATGCATGACTGTATGAATGCATGTATGACATTAAACGTACCTGGCAATCTCTACTGATTTTAACCGGTTTGTATTGATTCAACGGGTTCTTTAAATGAAGAGTTTTCTGAAAAGGCAAATCATGCAACTGCAGCCATTTTACCTTAAAGCTGCGACCCCATGGTTTGCTTCCGCCATATCCATGGCTCCAGACATTGTCTCTTCTCCAACCAACCGATGACGTCATTTGGGCATACCCTTGGAAGTAGCCACTCATATTGACACTAAATATTAATATCACCTTACCAGAACTCTGCAAGACATTCATATGCACTCTTGAAAGGTTCTTGAAAATACTGATGCAAATGACAATGAACTTACATGATAAGCTTCTTCCAAGATCGGTTCGTTCATCACTTGGGTAGCCCAAATTCCTCTCTCAACTGATAAATGGATATTTTCATGGTTTAAACTCTTTATGATGAAATATCTCGTATCACTGGATTTACTCCTTTTATTTGTATTTGAGGTCCCGACTTGTTCGCAGGAATGGTCTTGATCTTCTGCCCCAGAACGACAGGCATCCTTGTCTACTTTTTCAATTGGACTCTCTATAACAACATTCTAGCTCATTCATTTTTACCAAAAGAATAATTCAACAAATGATCAAATCATATTTAGTGGAAATAAGCATGAATGATACTTCCTCTAACACAAAAACTTTCATGTGTGACTAACTCCACATATGTAGTATGCACAACTTGGCGAACCAACATAGATTCAAAAAACCTCATATCAAGATTCTTCATAATAGTGATTAAGTTCAGTGATAATACCTTGATTGTTCTTATTCTCTACATCAAGCTTCCAATCAGTCACCGAAGAATCAACAACAGAATTATCAACAGACATGATCTTTTTCCTCGCCTGATATCATAAACAGAGTATAACACACATTTAAGCAAAAGATCATAAACATGCCATCACCGCCAACAGCATCAAGTAGAAACTTAAAACACCAACTTAAAAGTACCACACATCTCCTCCACCGACCCATCATCAGACCCAAATCATATACTACTACATAAACAATACACTTACTACTGTACGTGAGTATAGTCGGATTAAGTTAGAGTCGTTCAAAAAAAACAAAACTTCCTACTGTACGCATAGCGAATTGCTCTATTCTAAGTCAAACCCTAATTCCCTACCTATTTTGTCGATCAGTTCAATGACGATGCAAATTCTACTGAAACAACTGTTAAACCCTAAATTGATACTAACAATTATCCATCAACACGCATACAGATAACGGAAAGTAGCGTGTATTACCAGCAAGTAACTTGGTTAACGGCATTGCAAGTGAAAGCATCAATCAGATGCCGGCGACAAACAACACATTCATCAAAATTTACGGTTGAAAACCAACTTACTACACAACGAAATGTGACGAAAATCATGATGACGCAGAATACGAAGCAGATTGTGGGATTCAAAAGAAAACAATACCTTTTAGGAAGAGAACGATTATCCTGCAGAGAGTGAGTGGATTTCGATAGTGCGTTGGGATAAGCTGTGCCCTAATTTTGCCCCCTTTGGCCCAACCAATTTTAGTTTTCGGATTTCATTTGCCCTGGTCCAACCGTAATAGATAAAAATGAAAACTAATATTAGTATTTATTTTATTTATAAAATTCTGGTATTGTTGGTCTTTTTTTTTAAACATCAAATTCAATTCATATTACACCTATAAAAATTCAAAAAATATTATACTTACAAGAATCTAAACTTACAATATTTTTACAAGTGACAAACATCATATTACTAGAGCACTAAACATTCGATACTTATCAGTCTTTTACTTAATGCTTTTGCTTTAGAACATATTTGAAAAGATATAAAACTTGTTATAATTACTTTGACTTATATTACAAAAATGTAATAAGATCATTAATAAGACTAAAGAATAATAATATTATAATTGAAATCCATCGGTATTAGTAAGACTAAAGAATAATAATATTACAAAAATGTAATAAGATCATTAATAAGACTAAAGAATAACAACAAATTTAAGGGTTTTTACTCTCACTGTTTTGATAGGGTGGCTGTCAAACTCCACTTTTGATGCAAATATTGAATAATTATATCTATCTTATTAAGAGTTCAAGACACTAGAAAACTTAATGGTTTCCTATTGCCAATTTCATCATAAGTATGTTTTCTTTTAATTTCCGACTAAATTCATAGGAAATACATCGGTATTTGGTAATTATATTATTTAATTATAGTAATGTTTCTTTCATATTTTTCATAAGAGAATTCTGACCAATTTTGTTTCATATGAAAATTTACTACAATAATAATAGTATCTTAAAGGACGTCATAATACATGTTTTGGGTCAAACTATCATCAGAAATACATGCAATGTGATATTAGTGCTATGGAGATCGTCATCATCTTGAGTTCGAGTTCGAATCAACTTAGAAAAATTATCCATTATGATTTTATAGTCATTATCATATTCTCTAAAGATATAACGGAAGCCCATTTGGGATAAACATTTTTATGGATTTTGTCACCAAACAACTCATGCTTTGTCATTATAATAACAATAAAACCTGCTCGCACGTTGTCACTAAATTTCGGTTTGTACAAACCTTATTTCTACATGTACAAGTAATATCGTTTTATTTTAATAGAAACAGTCAAAGTTGACTTAAACACAACTATTCGTGAGGGTCACAAACAAATCTTTTATAGCACCATTTTGGGCCTATAAATATCTCTACCGTTTCTCAGTCAATAGGCCTAATAAGCTCAAAACAATGGCTTCATTTCATCATTCAAAAATATTTTGCCTCTTCCTTATATTCACAGTATTCATCACGTTTGGCTCGGTTTTGGTTGGAGCTGCGTATGCTATCCCTCGTGCACCGATTGTGTACCGCCCGAGTGCGTGGACCCTCGCCCATGCCACGTTTTATGGAGACGAGTCGGCATCTTCAACCATGGGTACTACTTATCTTTATATGTACAAAAAAGGAGATGTACAAAAAAGGAGACTTCCCCATATCAGAAACTAAATTTTAAACATAGAGTAAGAAAAATTATGTTTTCATCTCAAAATCATGTTATCTTGCATTAAATTTGGTGTTTTTCTTAATAAATAAATTGTGTTTTCCTCTTAGCAGACGCCAATTTTAAGAGGTCAAGCTCACGTTTTTTAACTTAACTTCTTTTAATAGCAAATTATGGTGTTTTTCAATAAGTCAGAAGTGAACCCTCTTAAACCTCCTTGGTTCTGCACCCCACCAAAACAGTTTTCCTTATATTCGTTGAAATAATCCTATTTGTTATGTAAGTTTAAAGTAACAAATCTTTTGGATTTTAATAGGAGGTGCTTGCGGATACGGAAACTTGATGACTAACGGATATGGCACGAACACAGCCGCATTAAGCTCCACTATGTTTAACAATGGTTACGCATGTGGACAATGCTACCAAATACGATGTGTCAAATCTCCATGGTGCTCTAGAGGCATCGCCACCGTTACTGCCACAAACCTCTGCCCCCCAAACTGGTCTAAGGATTCCAACAACGGCGGATGGTGCAACCCGCCAAGAACCCATTTTGACATGGCAAAACCTGCTTTCATGCAAATAGCCCAATGGAAAGCCGGCATTGTGCCCGTTATGTATCGTAGGTATGCTAATCATTAATTACACTTATTTAATGCTCTAACCCACATAGGTGTCATTAATTTACCTAAAGTAGTTCAATTATCCTCTAGCAAAGAGCTTGTAGAATGTAGCCTAACACTGTAAGAAAATAGTTCTTAAGTAATTAAGGGTTTAAGTCTTATTGGGAACAAAAGTATAGATTTATGAGTAAACTTCGAGAGCCCGTGAGTTGACCTTTCAAAAAATGATATTTATTGTCTGTGTAGGGTACCTTGCGTGAGGAAAGGCGGTCTTAGATTTTCATTCCAGGGCAATGGATACTGGCTACTAGTCTACGTGATGAACGTTGGTGGTGCGGGTGACATCAAAAGCATGTGGGTCAAAGGGACCAAGACGGCTTGGATAAGCATGAGCCATAACTGGGGAGCATCGTATCAAGCGTTTGCAACACTTCGTGGTCAAGCCCTATCGTTTAGGCTAACCTCGTACACAACCAAACAGACCATAACCGCTTACAATGTGGCCCCAGCAAACTGGAACCTCGGACTGACTTACCAAGCCAACGTTAACTTCCATTAATCAATCGACCTCAATGTGGTGTCGATGTTTTGCCGAGTAATAGGATTTGCGGCATGTATCTTTTTGACATTTTAAGTTGTATCATTTGTATTATTGGTTGTGATATACGTAAGAACATGTTGAAGAAAAAGAAAACTCTGCTTTTGTTGTATAGTTCTTTTAACGTATTGGAATATATATTATGTTTTACTTTGGATACGAATTACAGTAATTCTTTGTGATGAAAAGGGGGCAATGCTTTTAAACTTCAATTGAATAACATAAAAACATTGGAAGTCACCAATACATGATGCATGCATTTTATTTTGAGAACGATGGATAATTGTGTCCACTTGGGTACTTAATCTTTTGGCAAAATATAAGGTACGTTTAACACAACATTATCATGGGTTTTACACACAACATTGATGGAGAAAGGTACTTCCATTGTTAGTCGAAACTCATTACATCTACAAAGTTAGACAAGTCATCATAATGAATTTAAACACACTGTTGTAATAAAAAAAAATCATATTTAGGAAAAACTTGTGTTTTAATTATGACAAACATATGCTCGATAATAGAAATCGCTAATTTTGAGTATTCATTTTAAGTTAGAAACAATATTGCACTACATATCAACTAAAGATAACAGAATTCTAAAATTTTGGGTATTCAATTTAAGTTAAAAACTTTGTTGCAATACACTGTTACACCATATCTACCACCGGATATCTTACCATCTTGGGTGATAATATCATGCTACTCCTTGATGGTGGAACATATGTCTCTTGTCTATCTTGCTCCTTTTTTTCATATTCAAATACAATGTTGGATAATAAATTTAACATGGTAAGAAATTGGAGTGTGTACAATATGTGATATTCATAGATGATACTATAACTTAAAATTGTTTAAAAATATCTTTAAAATATTTCACTTTTAATTCCTCATCATTTAAATCTATATACAAAGAACCTCCACCAAAGAATCTTGATCAAGATTTTTGTTGCACTCATTGGTGAGTTTCATCATCACATTGATTCACAAGATCATGAAACCAAGGGCAACATGAACATTTATTTACGCATGCCTTTGGTACCTCCCACTTCCTTATGTGATGTATATCTTGTGCATATGATATCTTATTTAATCATGTAAATATCTTTCTAGTTTAGAGGAATTAGTTGGGTATTTTGTAACCTATATATCCTCAAGATATCAATGAAATTTTCATTTGATTCGTTCAATTATATGGCATCAGAGTTAGCGCTCATACCAACCATCGATCCTAAGGGCCATTGTTGCGGCCATCGGACCAGTGTCCAAGTTGCTATCGGTTTCTTTTCATCCTCCCTCGTCACGATCATGGAAAGTCAAGGTGACATTTCCAAGAAACTGGAATCCCTTATCAGGTGTACTCTGTCACAAACATGCAAAACAAGGTGCGTGTTTTGGATGGAACCAAAGTCTCCTACTCCTCATGGGTCAAGCTATTCAAGTTGCATGCTGATGGCTACGATGTTGTCAACCACATCAATGGCACCAAACGCCCGACCAAGGATGCTTCAGGCCATGACTCTTGGGTCAAGATCAATGCCATCGTCCTACAAAATGGGTCTATGGGACACTTTAGACACTCTTCTAGTCCAAGTTCTCCTAGTGAGTCCACTACCATCAAGCCTGGACACGGGTTCAAAACATATTCCTTAATAAAGGATTCGAGGGTTGCCGCCCTCGAACACGAGTTCTCCAATCTCACCCTACGTAACATGCCAAGTCTTAAAGCATACTCTCAACGGCTGAAAGACCTTGTTATTCATTTAGGTGACATGGACAGCCCGGTTACTCACCAATGCCTCGTGCTACAATTAGTTTGAGGGCTCCACCCTGAGTTTGATGTCATCGACTCTTAAATTAACCAGACCCTCCTCACTTGGTAGGCTACTTACAACATGCTTCAACTCGAACTTCAACGCCAAACAGCTCGTGAATCACTCCCGGGAATTCCTCCGCTTGTAGTTGTTTCCAACGACCCATCGTCACAACCGTCGTGATTCCCAATCCCACGATGGCCACAACTCATCCTACCGCCCCAGCAATCGCACACTCCAGCCCGACAGTAGCCCCTCTCACCGACCTAATCACTTATCCACCTAGCCTAATCACCTGCTTCGACCCAATACATTGCCGACTATACCTCCTGCCTATTGGGCTCTATGGTGGGCCAATCTTCCACCCTACCCCTACCCAACCCAATAGGGTTAGGTTCCTCCTTGCCACCTGTTTCTCAACCCACTGCTCGACCATACTAACCTGCTTCTAAGCAGGCCCCAACCCAAGCCCATCTTTCAGAGCTGAACCCTATGGAGCCAACCGACCTTGGAGCTGCCTTTCAGTCCATGACCTTGGACTTGGGAGGTGATCAATGGTATATGGACTCTGATGCCATTGCTCACCTAATTATTGATCCGATTATATATCATGCTAATGGAACTTTACAACGATACAAGGCCCTTTTGATTGTCAATGGAAAATCCCAAATTGTAGGTATTGATTGTGATAAGACATTTAGCGTGATGGTCAAATTCACTACAATTTTCACAATTCTTAGTCTTACCACCTCGCATTCTTGGCCCCTCCATAAACTGGATGTCAAGAATTGCATTTTTACAAAACATCTACATGAACCCGTATATATGTTTCAACCCCTCGGTTTTGTTGACAAGACGAACCCTATACATGTCTGCCAACTTAAAAAGTCACTCTATAGGTTGAAACAAGCTCTTCGTGCGTGGTATCATTGCTTTGCCACTTGCATTTAACAATGTTATTTCAAATCCACCATTAGTGATACCTTATTGTTCGTTTATAGAAAGGGTTTAGATATGGCTTACTTGCGAATATGTGGGTGATATTTATTTTAACTGCATCTAACCTTACTTTATTGTAGTCCATTATTTCTACTCTTTCTTGGGAATTTGCAATGTCTGAGCTCGAACATCTTCATCATTTTTAGGCATCCATGCAACAAAATCACATGGTGGCCTCTTCCTATCTCAGGCAACGTATGCTAAAGACATTCTTACCCAGACCAACATGCAACCATGTGCTACACCCGTTGATACCAACTCCAAGTTAAGTGCCACATCTAGAGAATTGTGACCTGTTGGTTCCCTTTACATGAGTCTTGCTGGTGACCTTCGATATCTCACATTTAACGAGTCGAACATTTCCTACGCGGTCTAACAGATGTGCCTTGTCATGCACCCTCCTCATGATTTTCATTTAACCTTAACGAAATGGATGTTTCATATATCAAAGGTGCTTTGGATCATGGACTTACTATTTCACTTTCCAAGTTAGTTCATTTGAGAGCATATCCTGACGCTAATTAGGGAGGTTGCCCCGACTCTAGACGTTCCACTTCTGGATATTGTGTGTTTTTGGGAGATATTCTTGCCTCATGGTCGTCTAAGTGCCAACCAACAATGTCTCGGTCATGTACCGAGGCTAAATATCTAGGAGTTGCGTTGCTAAAAAACATGGCCACGTAATCTATTACCTGGATTACATCTCCCCATAACTCATGACATCGTTATATACCAAGATAATGTTCCAACTAACCATCTCTCTCAAAACCCTGTTTAGCACATGCGTACGAAGCATATCGAGATTGACATCCATTTTGTTAGAGAAGAAGTACGTTTTGGCACTATTCGGGTTCTTCATGTCCCTGCCGATTTCTAGTATGCAGATATATTCACGAAGGGACTATCGCCGCAGTTATTTGAAAAGTTTCGATCCAGCCTTTGCATTCGACCGCCTCCTTCTTTGACTGAGGGGTGTATTAAGATATATGTATATGTCCGATTATATATGTTTAATATTATGTGATGTATATCTTGTACATGCGATGTATATCTCTTCCTAGTGTAGAGGATTTAGTTAGGTAATTTGTAATCTATATATTATCGAGATATCAATGAGATATTTATTCGATTCATTCAATTATAATTATGTGTGAAGTTTTTTAATGTGACAACAACCTCAAACTTTAAAAAGAGAATAAACTAAGTTGTTGACAACATAAAGATATTGATAGCATAAGTTAGGTGGTAGAAAGAACCTGTTGTCATCAAGGGCAGAGGCTCCACAATGATTGCTTATGGCAATGGAGAAACTTTCTTGTCATCTTTACCCTCTTCAACTTTCACAATATGTTACATTAACAACACCTATGTAGCAATACATTGTTTTCAAACAGAAAAAAGTTAAGCAGTAGCTGTAAGAACTTCCTTTAACTAATAAAAAATAAGAAAAAACATAATGTTTAAAGTATTTTCTAACATGAATAGCAGTGTTCTCACCAGCAATGATCCCTTTAAGAAGACATGGTAGGTTTTTGTGACATGTGAATCAACTTAGGAAGTAATAAAATATTGGTAACTTATCTTTCTATTTTTTATAACGAATATCTTAAAACTTCAGATGTGTTTCTTAGGAAAGAAATGAACCAGATTGGTGTTGACTGTACTAATATCATGTATGGCTAGCCACATTGTGTTCATTACTGGGTTGGGTTACTACTAGTTCTTGGTTCCGAGCAGAAACTCCAGTACAATCTCCAGATTGGTATATTAATTAAAAATAAATAAATAAATAAGCATGGTATGGCAAAAAGAACATAATACAAATACCTGTCATCTTTCGGCATATGATGGTGCAAATTTTGGAGATGAAAGGAACACTGGATGAATACTTTGAAGACTATGATCAAGGTCAACCTTGAATATTTACTTTTAAAAAGACTAATCAAAATGAAGTAAAAATCGTAAATATTTAAGACCAATGACTGACATTTTATTAAAACAAATTAAAGGTAAAAATTGACCTTTGCGAGTTAGATCAAGCATTTGACAACCAAATCTGAAAACTTCATATATCATGTAGCAAAAGACTAGGTTGATGACTGTTATAAAAACGATTGAGAATATGAACACGTAATATCAATCAATACAAAGATGATATAAGAAAGAATTAACATGAACAAGAACTTTCAAATGATTATTACGAATTGAATGATTTTGGATGCTTTACTAATTACAACTCACCATTATTTATAGTGTTTAACTAACTGTAACTAACACTTAACAAATATTGAGAATTTACATTAAGCACCCTACACTATATCTTCCGAACGGAAGTAACCCTTCGGAAGATTCCCTACTGAAATATACATATTTCAACTTCCTTCCGAAGCAAACATAACCTTCGGAAGAAATCAACTTTGCTTCAGAAGAACTATGTTAAGCTTCGGAAGAAACTTAACCTTCGAAAGTAAACACTTGTTTTGACTTTTAATACTTCACAATCTCCACCTTAAAATCAAAACAAGATTTTAACCAACTCCTAATGTATCCAAGCAAAACTTGAACTTTCCACCAGGTAGAGATTTGTAAATACATCTGTTGGATTCTCCAAAGTAGACACACCTTCCACTTTCACCTTACTAGCATTCACCACATCCCTTATGAAGTGTAACTTCACATTGATGTGCTTTGTTCTATCATGAAACATGTTATTCTTTGACAACTGAACTGCACCCTGGTTATCACAAAATATCACTGAGCCTGCAACTTTGATTCCCAATTCAAAAACAAAACCATGCAACCACATAGCTTCCTTGACTCCCTTAGTCAATACTATGTACTCAGCCTCTGTTGTAGATAATGCCACTACATGCTGCAACAGAGCCTTCCAACTAACCAAGTTGCCCAGTACTTGAAATGCATATTGTGTAATAGATCTACCCTTATCCAGGTCCTTGGCAAAATCTGAATCCACATAACCAACAATCCTATCAACCTTCTCGTGTTCATGATGCCCAAACACCAAACCATAGTGCTTAGTACCCCTGAGATATCTCAAGATCCATTTCACAACAACCCAATGAGCTTTATCCGGATTTGACAAATATCTGTTGACCAAACTCACAGCATACCCAATATCCGGCCTTGTACAAACCATCAAGTACATCAAGCTCTCAACGACATTGACATAAGGTACTTTCTCCATACATCTAACTTCAACATCTGACTTAGGACAATCAGAGCTTGACAGTTTAATATGAGCACTTATAGGAATTGTTACTGACTTAACATCATCCATCCTATAGTTATTTAGTACCTTCTCCAAGTAAAAAATTTGAGATAGCTTCAACACCCCGTGCTCTCTGTCCTTTGTAATCTCCATGCACAATATCTTCTTTGCTTCACCTAGATCTTTCATCTCAAACTCTGACATCAACATTTTCTTAGTATCTTCAACTTCCTCCAAGTCTGAACAAGCCATAAACATGTCTATCAACATACAACAACAAATACACAAATTTGTTCTCACTGTATTCCTTAAAATACACACAACTATCATAGTTGCTCCTTTTAAACCCATTAGTCACCATATGTTCATCAAACCTTTTATACCACTGTCTAGGGGATTGCTTCAGCCCATATAAAGACTTCTTCAGGAGACATACCTTCTCTTCCTGCCCTTTAACCTCAAACCCCTCCGGCTGCTTCATATAGATAGTTTTATCCAGCTTCCCATGCAAAAATGCAGTCTTCACATCTAACTAATGTAGCTCCATATCCATAGAAGCAGTCAATGACAACATAACCCTGATAGATGAATGTTTCACCACAGGTGAGAATATTTCATTATAATCCACACCTGGCTTCTGTGTAAACCCTTTAGCCACCAGTCTAGCTTTGTACCCAGGAGGCTCACCTTCAGAAATCCCATCTTTCCGTTTGAACAACTATTTACATGATACAGGCTTGTGACCCTCAGGTTTATCAACCAGCTCCCATGTGCCATTCTTGTGCAGAGATTCCATCTCTTCCTCTATGGCCTTACACCATTTTTCACTTTCTTTTACAGAAATTGCCTCAGAGTAAGACAATGGTTCATAAATGTTTTCTTCTTCAGCAGCAACAAAGGCCAATGCAGACAAATCCATCCCCTCTCTAAACTTAAGAGGAGGTATCACTTGTCTCCTCTGTCTATCCCTAGCCAACTGGTAATCATCTATACCATCTCCCTTGCTACCAGAAGTACCTTGATCAACACCATTATCATTCACACCTTGTTGCACCACCTCAATCTGAACCCTGACTTTTCTTTTTCTTGAATGTCTTTATACATAACATTCTTTTGAAAAATTACATCTCTGCTCACTATCACCTTAGGTATGTCCCCTACTAGTCTTCATAACCTATACCCTTTAATACCTTCAGGGTATCCTAGAAAGACATATTTACAAGCCCTAGGTTCCAACTTCCCTTGGCTAACATGAGCATAAGCCAAAGATCCAAACACCTTAAGTTCCCCATAGTCACCTTTTCTTCCCGACCATGCCTCCATTGGTGTCTTCATGTCTAAAGCTGCTGATGGAGACCTGTTGACCAAATATGCTGTAGTTGAAATAGCTTCAGCCCTGAACATCTTGGGTAAACCAGAACTAGCCAACATACACCTTACCCTTTCAAGCAAAATTCTATTCATTCTCTCAGCCAAACCATTCTGCTAAGGAGTCCCTGGCACAGTTTTATGTCTAGCAATACCACGAGTTTTACAAAAGTGATTAAACTCATGACTGCAGAACTCCAACCCATTATCAGTTTTTAACTTCTTCACTTTCCTTTTAGTTTGAGTTTCCACAAAGACTTTCCATTCCTGAATTTTCTAAAGGCATCACTCTTATTCTTCAGTACAACAACCCAAACTCTTCTAGAAAAATCATCAATCAAGGTCATAAAGTATCTAGCACCACCTAAGGAATCAACTTTTGCAGGACCCCATAAATCAGAATGAATGTAGTCTAATACCCCACTTGTGATGTGCCTAGCCTTTGTAAACTTTACTCTCTTGTGTTTACCAAGAATACAAGTTTCATAGAAACCAAAATCACAATTATGCAACTCATTCATCACTTTTTGTTTATGCAACTCCACCAGTCCCTGATGACTGATGTGACTGTAACATCATGTATTTTCGTTAATTTCAGAAGTTAACTTTGTTAAATTATTATAAGGGCTAGTTGTGCCTTTTATGAAATTTGCGGGCTATTTACGTTTACTTGTTGGTTTGTCTTTAAATTTTAATAAAAAGTTTTAATAATATAACTATTATATTACAATAACACTAATAATCATAATAGTAATAATTAAGATAAAAATTATAACAATGCTATTAATAATATCAATAATAATCATAAGTGTAATAATAATAATAATCATGATAATAATAATTTATAAAAATTATGAAATGAAAAAAAAATAATAAGGGGTTAATTTGTTAATCTTGAAACTTTAAAATAAATGTTTTGGCATAAAATAGCAAAGGTTTAAAACACAGGGACTAAAGTTGTACAAAGACAAAATCCGAAACCTTTCTCTCTCTTCTCCCCGTTTTTCCGATCGGCCATCCGGCCACCGCCGGCTACGGCTCCGGCGACCCCCAAACTGCACCTAAACGTCGCAAATTTAACACCAATCGCTTCAAATTAAACTGAACACATAAATCGAACTTGTAACCGTTGTTTATCAATCTGAAAACGCATGTATTATCAAAAACCCACTCGAAACCGAAACCCAATTTATTTTATAAACGTTCAACGTGCAAATTGTGGTAATTACCCAATTAATTGAACATAAACCATCGGTTAACTATTCCTAACCCACCAATACTTGCAATTTCACCTGAAACTCGCATACACACCACATACCATCATCATCTCTTTCGCGAACCTGCAACCACTCGAGCACCACCATAGGAGAATTCTAACCACGAATTGACAGAGGGTTTTACACTGTGAACATAACCCGAAGCTCCACACGAAATTAATTGGATTATCATCGCCATTTGTGCATCAAACTGAATCAAGCTTGGTCGCGACTGATTCTTTGTTCGTTCCTCATCAATTCGTTTTCGATTCGGGTAATTAATTATACCTTTATGCTCGGTTTCATCTGGGCATCAAAAGCCCCATGAATTAAATCGATAACAACCTTGGTTCGATCTTCAATTGTGGTTATGATCAAACTAGGGTTCGTGCGATTTGGGGGAAATCTGTTGTTACTGTTTTAATTTATTAGATCGGAGTCTTAAACGCGGCTGGATGCCTTGGTTCACTGGTTCCCCACTCACATTTCGAATTAGAGGTCCCGGGTTCGAACCCGGCGACCTCCAATTCATTTTATTTTTGGCTTTTCAGCCTTTAAAAAATATAGAAAAATACTAAAATTTATAAAAAAATTAATCTGGTAAACTTAAATTATTTTGAAGTCATTTAACCAATTTCTAAGAATTATGTTCTTATAATACTTGTATACTTATATAAAAAAAAACAAATGTTATAATTAGTTAAATTTCTTATAAAAAAATAAATTTTAATGTTGACTAACTTATTAAAACCATTATTGGTTCAAATAATATATTTAAATTATTTCTCATAAGTTAAACTTAAAATATAGTCTTGATCTACTAAATAGATGTTTGTTCAAATAATGTACATAAACTAATTTTAAAATAGAAATTAAAAATTTTTATTGTTTTTGACTCACACTTTATTTATAATTTTTATAAATAAAAAGATATCTACACTTTATATTTTGTCTTGTCAACCATATTAAACGATTCAAGTTTATGACCCTATGACAATTTATTAAATCAATTCTTTTATTAGAAATATATATATATCATGGAATCCCAAATTTTTTCTCTTAAAAGCCCTAAATCATGTTTAAACGTTAACCTAAAACTTAAATCTTGTGAATATTGTTACTTAGGATTGTTGTGAAGAACTACGTTGGGACGTTGCTTATTACATTTCTTATTAATCGTCTTTTGCATACATTTGATCATGTGAGTATTCTATACCCTTTTTTTTTATTTTCACACTTTGGGGTGAAACATATTAACTTATTATCATTGCACTTGTAAACTTATTTGAGACTTGTAAACTTTATAGCAATTCATCATGTAAAGTTGTGGTTAGTTGAACTTTTGTGATTACCATGTTATGGCGTTATATGTACAATCATTAACTATTGCTAGCCCAGCGAAGTCATAGATCTATGGGTAAGACAAGCCTGCTTGGTTGATCCAAGTACACTTAGCTGATCGTATATACTTTTAACATTTGAGACTTGTAAAACTTTTGTCGAGGTTTGATTGTTGCATTGTTCATAACATCCCTAATCACTTTATTCACTAACTTATGACTTGAATTGCATTCTTTTATATACTTATGTATTGAAAACTATGGAATGCTCACCAACATTTTTATGTTGACCTTTTATTTTAACATGTTTCAGGAAATGCCCAAGTTTGATTCCTACTCATTGAAGCTTGCACATCTAGGAATGGACCTAGATTAATAAATAAAATAGAATGTTTTGTTACATTCTATGTTATGCTTTTATTTTCTTTGAAACTTATGCTTGTAATGTGACAATTGAAACTTATGTTTAAATTATATTTGGATTAATTAATAGCGTTATGTGGCTGTGAACGATCTTAACTCTCACACCTCGACGTTTCCGCCGTCAAGGTTGGGGTGTGACAGTGACCAAGCCTCCTATGCCATAACATAGCCTTAGAACTACTATCACTTAAGGCAGATGCCACTTGAGATTCTACTACACCAACACTATCTAACAAGTAGATATTATTCTCCCTTTTACTCCCAGACAATACTATCATTGACCCCTTATCACCTTAGCCTTACCATCCCTAAGACTAACATGGTAGCCAGAACTCTCCAACGGCCCTAAAGACAACAAACTCCTTTTTAGACTAGGAATATACCTTACATCATGAAGATCCACTTCCATAGCATTCTTCATTTTCAGAGTCACTGTACCATGACCAACAATCTTGCAAGGTCTATCATCCCCTAGCTTAACTGATCCAAGATCTTCAATCTTCAGTTCTTTACAGAACTCCTTCACTGGTGTCATATAAAATAAGCACCTGAATCCATAACCCACTCATCATCCTTGCCACTGCTTGTGATAGCCAACATATCTGCACTTTCATATCCATCAGAAGAATCATCATGTGCATTGTGTCCAGAATGAGTGTTTGATCCACTTGATTCACCTTTCTTTCTTTTCAAGTCAGGACAATCTTTCTTGAAATGCTTTTCTGATCTACACACATAACACCTCCTCTTATACTTGGACCAGGACTTTGAGACACTTCTCTGCTTGAAGTTTCTTTCTTCAGACCTTCCCCTGACTACCAAGCCCTCTCCACCATCTTCCTTATAATCAGTTCTCTTCTTCAATCCTTTTGAATTGAGAGCTACCAACACTTTTTCCATGGTAAGAGTGTCCCTACCATACATCAAAGTATCCACAAAATGCTCATAAGCTGATGGCAAAGATGTGAAGAATATGATTGCTTGGTCTTCATCATCTAATTCAACTTCGATGTTTTCAAGATCCAACACCAACTTGTTGAATTCATCAGTATGATCTTCAATGGACTTCCCAGGAGCCATTTGGAATGTGTACAACCGTTTCTTGAGACACAATCTGTTCGCAAGAGACTTCGTCATGTACAAATTTTTCAATTTCGCCTAGACCCTGCAGCAGACGTCTCCTTCGACACTTCTCTGAGTACTCGATCCCCCAAGTTTAAGATGATTGAACTGTGTGCCTGTTCCACCATCTCCTTCTTATCCTTGTCTGACATTGTATTCGGCAACTTGGATTCTCCGGCCAAGGCATCCACCACTCGTTGGTGAACGAGTAATGCCTTCATCTTCAACCGCCATAACCCGAAGTTGTTTTCCCGTCGAATTTCTCAACTTCGAACTTCGTAGACACCATTGTTGTTGTCGATCGATCTTTGATTGAATCTTGATTCTCAATTGAGCCAATAACTAGGCTCTAATACCAATTGTTATAAAAACGATAAAGAATACGAACGCAGAATATCAATCAATACAAAGATGATATAAGAAAGAATTAACGTGAACAAGAACTTTCAAATGATTATTACGGATTGAATAATTTCGGACGCTTCACCGATTACAACTCACCCTTATTTATAGTGTTTAACTAACTGTAACTAACACCCAAATATTGAAAATTTACATTAAGCACCCTACACTATATCTTCCGAACAGAAGTAACCCTTCGGGAGATTCCCTACTGAAATATACATACTTCAGAAAATATCCAAAGTACATTTCAACTTCCTTCTGAAGCAAACAAACCTTCGGAAGAAATCAACTTTGCTTCGGAAGAACTATGTAAGCTTCGGAAGAAACTTAACCTTCGAAAGTAAACACTTGTTTTGACTTATAATACTTCACAATGATGGAGATGGCCATCTAGAACAACCCACTGGTTTTAAGAGATTGATTAGTACCATGAATTGTACTGTGTCGTGGTACTGTCTCCTCAACATGATCCAACATCTACAAACAAGTTCATACAATAAATGCACGCAAATAAAATAATGTAGATGAGTTTAGATAAAGTGATCCAAATTCACCTATATTTCAGAAGCTGATTGCCATCATCCACCCTTGGAAACCTTTATCTGTAAGTCAAAGTAAAAACTCTATGACCAGACAGTCTAGGTGCTCTGGTAGTTAGTCCGGTTGACAATATGGGCAAGTCAGTTATTTTGAAACGTCTTTAAAAACGGGACAACCTTGCAACATAAAATACTCTACTAAAACTACCATGTATTAATGTAAGAAAATTACGGAATAACATAGAGCAAATGATTTGCATAAGTATGTCAAGAACATATTTACAAGACCTTGAAGATACACCCATCATGCCAAGTTGAAGATCTTTGTGACCTAATAAATCAAATAAAAAAAGAGAGAAAATCCAAGCGAGTGGAGAAAGTGTGCAAGAATAAGAAAATCTAAGTGGAACCAAAATTACCTTAGGATCATTGGTCAAGGTGGTCAGTTCTTGGCACACAAGTTTCATAACTTCTAATGGTTTGTAAATGAATAATTTAGCTCTTAAGTAAAGATTTCTTGGAGAAACAGGAAAAAGTTATAGTACAAACACATAAGAAACTATAATGTGGAAACAAAAGCAGTTGCTTGAACCATGACCTATTGTGGAACTATCTTCACCATGTGCAAGTGCTTGTCATCTGCTCCTACTTTATAAATGGTTCATAAGAACACAAGGAAAGAATAAATTAGTGATCCAACAAATTAGAAACCCTAAAAATAACAAATAAAATATTCAGAAATAATGCAAACCACCTCCTGATTTCTTCCATCACAAAATCTAGCATATATATATACATATATGAATGCTTTAAAGAATGTGAAGGTGTAACACCCCGAAATTTCTACTTAAACGGAAGGAAAAGAAAAATAAATAGAAAGAATGGAAATTGTGCACAAATGGAGGGGGATAAAGTGCACAAAGTACAAATCTTATTATTTTAAGATATTTAAGGGCATGGTCGCCCATATCAAGCAGAAAGCTGCTTGATCTCGAAAGAAGAAGAAGAGAGAGAGAGAGAGAGAGCCGGTTCTAGAGAGAGAAAGAGGAAGAAAAAGCTGAAAAAGAGTTTGTTTTCGGGATTCAAAGAGCTGAATCGAAGGTGGGACTCGAATGGAAAGAGTGCTGCTCAAAAGCTGCTTAAGGTGAGTTTCTAGAACCCCTCTTTTACAGATTTTTAACTGATTTGAAGCTATTATGCATACTAAGTAAACGTTTTGAAAGAAACCGTGGGTTTACAGCTTTATGTTCGTATGTTGTATGTATGTATGCATGTTATAGTGATGATTATGGGTTAGAGATGATGTTTAGCATGCTTAGATGGCCTTAGTATGTTAGATCTACGTTTGGGTATGCTTAGAATGAGAATCGGGTGAAATTGGTGGCATAGAAAAGATTTCAGAATGTCTGATGAACATGAACAGTGGTTCATGCGCCCAAACAGTTGTCCATGCGTCCAGCATGAGTGGCCAGACGCCTAAGTGTTGGCCATACGCCTAAGGGTGGGTCATGCGCCTAAATAGTAGCCCATATGCCCAGCATGTTGGCCCGTGCGTCTAAGTGTTGGCCATGCGACCAGGGGTTGGCCATGCGCCTAAATAGTGCCCATGCGCCCAAGTGAAGAAAAGGCTAAGTGTGGACCATGCGCCTAAATAGTGCCCATGCGTCCCAGAGATTGAAACGGCTAAGTATTGGCCATGCGCCTAAGTAGTGCCCATGCGCCTAAGTGCTTGAAACGGCTAAGTGATAGGTGATGCGCCTGAACAGGGCAGAAACGCCCAAACAGTGCCCATGCGCCCAGACTGTTTTACACTTACAATTTTTATGCTCATACGCCTGGAAGGACCCATGCGCCCACTTTGGACTTGAGGTTTTCTAAGTGGTTTTTAAGGGGTATTATGGAGAGATAAGCCTGGTTATGATGTGATGGCTTACGTTTGATGTGTGTTATGTATGTATGATGTGCCTGTATTGGTGATGGTGTATGTTTATGTTTATGTGTGTTCCTTATTATGTACGTATGACTTCCCTTGGCTTTGCGTTGAACGTTAATAAATGTAATGAAAGTATTATGTAACGTAAAATGGAAGATAATGAATAGAGGAACGTAATGAATGAATGAATGCATGCATGAATTAATGAACTAAAAGAGAGAAATAAGGAAAGGCTTGAAAGCAATATGTACAGAGGTGCACAGCTCTAAATGCCTTAAGCTCTACCGCGTGAGGTTCAACAAATCCTAAAATGTGCACGCAAGGGTTCCAGTCTTTGTGACTGACCTTCACGATGGTGGGGGTGTTGTTACCCAATTCTATGGGGGTGTTGCCCACGACGGTGGGGGTGTTGTTACCCATTTCTACGGGGGTGTTGCCCACGATGGTGGGGGTGTTGTACCCATTTCTACGGGGGTGTTGCCCACGACGGTGGGGGTGTGTTACCCATTTCTACGGGGGTGTTGCCCACGACGGTGGGGGTGTTGTTACCCATTTCTACGGGGGTGTTGCCCACGACGGTGGGGGTGTTGTACCCATTTCTACGGGGGTGTTGCCCACGACGGTGGGGGTGTTGTTACCCATTTCTACGGGGGTGTTGCCCACGACGGTGGGGGTGTTGTTACCCATTTCTACGGGGGTGTTGCCCACGACGGTGGGGGTGTTGTTACCCATTTCTACGGGGGTGTTGCCCACGACGGTGGGGGTGTTGTTACCCATTCTACGGGGGTGTTGCCCACGACGGTGGGGGTGTTGTTACCCATTTCTACGGGGGTGTTGCCCACGACGATGGGGGTGTTGTTACCCATTTCTACGGGGGTGTTGCCCACGACGGTGGGGGTGTTGTTACCCATTTCTACGGGGGTGTTGCCCACGACGGTGGGGGTGTTGTTACCCATTTCTACGGGGGTGTTGCCCACGACGGGGGGGTGTTGTTACCCATTTCTACGGGGGTGTTGCCCACGACGGTGGGGGTGTGTTACCCATTTCTATGGGGGTGTTACCCACGACGGTGGGGGTGTTGTTACCCATTTCTATGGGGGTGTTACCCACGACGGTGGGGGTGTGTTACCCATTTCTATGGGGGTGTTACCCACGACGGTGATGGTGTTGTTACCCATTTCTATATGGGTGTTACCCATGACGGTGGGGGTGTGTTACCCATTTCTATGGGGGTGTACCCATGACGGTAGGGGTGTTGTTACCTAAGTTATGTATAACTTCGGGGGTGTGGTATAAGGCCAAGCATAGTTATGAGGTGAGCGACTCTGTGTTGCAACAGACTCGACAGAGGTCTTTGTCCGTGAGACGAGACAATGAGATGAGCGACTATGTGTTGCAACAGACTCGGATGGAGTTCAATCCCTGTGATTGACTCGTATGGGATCTTTGTCGCGTATCCCGGTGCTGTGTCAGTCTTCGGACATGAGTCGGGGGTTTGTGAGCAGGCCCCGACACAGCATCAGCTTTCGAGCATGAGTCGGGGATATTACAAGAGACAAAATTCGAGTAATAAAGAGTAATGGACGAAAGATTATGTATGAAAGAACGAATGTATGTAACGAACGTAAATAAATTATCGTAATAAAGTACAAAACAGGATCCTTTTCATTCGACCTCAATAATCGTGGTTGAGTGCCACGAAGAGGGTAAAGGCTTACCGGACCTAGAAAGAGAAGTGAACGATAATGTAATACGTCGAATGAACAAGTTAATGAACGTAATGATGAAGATAATAATGATATTATCTGTATGTACGTTGATGCATGATCACGAACGGTTATAAAGTATAGCATGTTTTGAAACAAAGTAAAGAACGGTTTTAACAGAGAAAAGTATGTTTTATTATAAAACTAGGACTCACTCAGCGTCGCTGACTTTTGTATGCATGATAGTTGGCAGGTATAAGTTGATGCTGAGGAGTTGCAGGCATGAATGCATAAGCTACTGGGAGCATTTTGAGGCTGACATCCGTATTTTGACATGTCATATATTTTGAGATGAAAATTAATATTGTAAATGACATGTTTTAGTTATAAACGAAAGTTTTAAATTCCGCTGCAAAATTAATGTACATTTTATAATGTTTTAAGTGTAATGAATGACCAGCTGTAAGCGTCCCGGGAACGGGGCCTTATAGAAGGTCAACCACAAATATTGTGCGTTATAACAATTGATTCATAATGAAGAACAAATGGTAGACATTCAAGACCAATCAAATGATCAATCATTTGACAACCAAAGCTGAAAACTTAACTGTATCTTGTAGCAAAACACTCAGTTGGACGTCGGATGGCCATCTAGACGGATTCAATGGTTTTAAGAGATTGTCCAGCACCATGAATGATGATGTCTGCTCAGAATGATCCAGCATTTCACAAAACAAGTCAATACAATAAGTGAACACAAATAAAATATATACATGAGTTTAGATAAACTTGTCAAACAAACAAACATACCCCGTATGTCCCACCTTAGATAAACAGGTCAAGTTTACCAATATCTTAACTAGCATTAAACATTAAATGCTTTTGCAATCTGACTGCCATCATCCATCCTTTGAATCCTTGCATCTAAAAGCCAAAGTAAAACCTCTGTGACAAGACTATCTAGTGTGCTAAGGTTGACAGCATGAGCAAGCCCTTAATTTAAAACACACGCATACAAGAAAATGGGCAACCTTGCAACATAAGATAGTCAAAATAAACTACCATAAATTGATGTAAAAGAATTACCGAATAGCATAGGGCAAATCACCTGCATGATTATGTTGAGAACATGTTTACAGGACTATTAAGATGCATCCATCACGCTAAAGCCAAAAGTCATTACAACCTGATAATTCAAGAAAAACCAAACAAAACAAACAAAATCCAACCAAGTAGAGAAAATGTGGATTAAAAAATCTAAACGAAGCCACAATTACATTCGTTGTTAAACAAGATAGAAGTCTGTCAGCAATTTTATTTAACTACCCTCAGGATCATTGGTTGCGGCTGTCAATTCATGGCACACAAGTTTCAATATTCCTTGGACTGCAAATGAGACAGAAAACTAAAAGTAAGAACAAAAAACCCATGATAAACCATAAAACTAAAATTGAGAACAATAATGAAGGTACAAGAGGCAAGAAGATTATCCATTTTCCCTCACGGAAATCCTTAAGGCAGCCTTACTAAGTTTACCATCTTGCTCTGCTCTTAAATTGCAACCATTTGCAAGGATTACAATTGTCCACTTTTCTACACAAAGGTACAAGGCATGAACAAACCTTAATCGTAAGATGAACCGTTATCAATAGGTTGACCATGTACCTCAGAGCAAAAATCAACAAGATTAGCACACTCTGTTCTTGTCCTGTTAATGGTCAATATATATAGTTTTTTATAGCGGATATCTTATAACTTCATGTGTGGATATTAAAAAAGAAATGAACCTGATTGGTGTTGACAGTCCTAACCTCATGTGTGCCTGGGAACATTGTCTTCATTGCTAGGCTGGGTTACTACTAGTTCATGGTTCCAGCAGAAACTCCCAGTACAATCTGCAGATTGGTATACTAATTAAAAAAAATAAGCATGGTATGGTGAAAAGAACAAAATACAAATAGCTGTCATCTTTCAGCTTCTTATGGTGGTAAACTGAAATTTATGTGATCATTTGTAGTATTACTAGATTTGCTATCATTCAAAGGTGCAAATTCTGGAGATGAAAGGTGTAAAGCATTTGGTGGAGGTTTTGGCACAGGTACACTGTATGAATACTTTGAAGACTGTGATCAAAGTCAATCTTGAATATTTTACTTTGAAAAACATATTTCAAAATGAAGTAAAAATTATACATAATTAAAACCAATGAGTGGAAGTTGATTAATAAAATTAAAATTTAAAACTGACCATTGTGGCTTTAAGAGATTGATCAGTACCACTGTCTGCTCAGCATGATCCAGCATTTACAATCAAGTCAATACAATAAATGGTACACAAATGAAATAAAGTAGACGAGTTTAGATAAAGTGGTCAAAATTCACCAATATTTTAGAAGATGCACATATCATGCCAAGTAGAAGGTCTTTGTGACCTAATAAATACAGATAAAATCCAACCGAGTGGAGAAAGTTTGCAATAACCATCTCTCTCAGAACCCTGTTTAGCACATGTGTACGAAGCATATCAAGATTGACATCCATTTTGTTAGAGAAAAAGTACGTTTTGGCACTATTCGGGTTCTTCATGTCTATGCCGATTTCAGTATGCAGATATATTCACGAAGGGACTATCGCGACACTTATTTGAAAAGTTTCGATCCAGCCTTTGCATTCGACCGCCTCCTGCTTCAACTGAGGGGCATATTAAGAGATATGTATATGTCCGATTATATATGTTAATATTATGTGATGAATATCTTGTACATGCGAAGTATATCTCTTCCTAGTTTAGAGGAATTAGTTAGGTACTTTGTAATCTATATATTCTCGAGATATCAATGAGATATTCATTCGATAAGTTTTTTAGTGTGGCAGCAACCTCAAACTATAAAAGAGAATAAACTAAGTTGTTGACAACATAAAGATATTAATAACATAAGTTAGGTGGTAGAAAAAACCTGTTGACATCAAGGGCAGAGGCTCCACAATAATCGCTTAAGGCAATGGAGAAACTATCTTGTCATCTTTACCCTCTCAACTTTCACAATATGTTACATTGACAACAGCTAGGTAGCAATATACTGTTTTCAAACAGAAAAAAGTTAAGCACTAGCTGTAAGAACTTCCTTTCACTAATAAAAAAATAAGAAAAAAATGTTTAAAATGTTTAAAGTATTTTCTAACATGAATAGCAGTGTTCTCATCAGCAGTGATCCCTTTAAGAAGACGACATGGTAGGTTTTTGTGACATGTGAATCAACTTAGGATTACTTTCTATATTTGAATTTCAGTAATAAAATATTGGAGATGAAAGGTACACTCGATGAATACTTTGAAGACTGTGATCAAGGTCAACCTTGAATATTTTATTTTGAAAAATGCTAATCAAAATGAAGCAAAAATTGTAAATATTTAAGACCAATGACTGAAATTTTATTAAAACAAATTAAAATTAAAAAACTGACCTTTGCAAGTTAGATCAAGCAGTTGACAACCAAATCTGAAAACTTCATATATCTTGTAGCAAAAGACTAGGTTGATGATGGAGATGGCCATCTAGAACATCCCAGTGGTTTTAAGAGATTGATTAGTACCACGAATTGTACTGTTTCGTGGTACTGTCTGCTCAGCATGATCCAGCATCTACAAACAAGTCCATACAATAAATGCACACAAATGAAATAACATAGATTAGTTTAGATAAAGTGGTCCAAATTCACCTATATTTCAGAAGCTGATTGCCATCATCCACCCTTGGAAACCTTTATCTGTAAGTCAAAGTAAAAGCTCTGTGATTAATCTAGGTGCTCTGGTAGTCTGGTTGACAACATAGGCAAGTCGGTTATTTTGAAACGTCTTTAAAAACGGGACAATCTTGAAACACAAATACTCTACTGAAACTACCATGTATTAATGTAAGAAATTTACAGAATAACATGGGCAAATGACCCGCATAAGTATGTCAAGAACATATTTACAAGACCTTGAAGATGCACCCATCATGCCAAGTTGAAGATCTTTGTGACCTAATAAATCAGATAAAAAAGAGATAAAATCTAAGCGAGTGGAGAAAGTTTGCAAGAATAAGAAAATCTGAGTGGAACCAAAATTACCTTAGCTGCTAAACAAGATACAGGTCTGCCAGCAGCTCTTCATAACTGCCTTAGGATCATTGGTCGAGGTTGTCAGTTATTGGCACACAAGTTTCATAACTTCTAATGGTTCGTAAATGAAGAGTTTAGCCCTTCAGTAAAGATTTCTTGGATAAACAGGAAAAAGTTGTAGTACAAACACATAAGAAACTAAAATGTGGAAACAAAAGCAGTTGGTTGAACCATGACCTATTGTGGAACTGTCTTCACCATGTGCAAGTGCTACTACTTTATAAATGGTTCATAAGAACACAAGGAAAGAATAAATTAGTGATCCAACAAATTAGCAACCCTACAAATAGAAAATAAACTGTTCAGAAATAATGCAAACCACCTCCTGATTTCTTCGGTTCTTCCATCACAAGTTCTTGCATTTATATTCATATATGAATGCTTTAAAGAATGTGAAGGTCAACCACGAATATTGTGCATTATAACAATTGATTCAAAATGAAGCACAAATGGTAAACATTCAATCATTTGAAACCAATCAGTGGAAGTTGATTGATATAATTAAAAAACTAAAAACTGACCTTTGTTGCTTTGATCAATCATTTGAAAACCAAAGCTGAAAGCTTAATGTATCTTGTAGCAAAACACCCAGTTGGACGTCGGATGACCATCTAGACGGATTCAATGGTTTTAAGAGATTGACCAGCTCCATGAATGACGATGTCTGCTCAGCATGATTCAGCATTTTACAAAACAAGTCAATACAATAAATGAACACAAATAAAAATAATGTAGACGAAATAGATAACCTGGTCAAGTTTTACCAATATCTTAACTAGCATTAAACATTAAATGCTTTTACAATTTGACTGCCATCATCCATCCTTTAACTCCTTTCATCTAAAAGCCAAAGTAAAAGCTCTGTGTTAAGACTACCTAGTGTGCTAGTGTTGAAAGCATGAGCAAGCCCTTAACTTAAAACACACACATAAAAGAAAATGGGCTACCTTGCAACATAAGATAGTTAAAATAAGCTACTATAAATTGATATAAAAGAATTACCGAATTGCACAGGGCATATCACCTGCATGATTATGTTGAGAACATGTTTACAAGACTACTAAGATGCGTCCATCACGCTAAAGCCAAAAGTCATTACAACCTGATAATTCAGAAAAAAACAAAACAAAAAAAAGAAAACAAACAAAATCTAATCAAGTAGAGAAAATGTGGAAGAAAAAAAAATCTAAACAGAGCCACAATTACCTTCGCTGTTAAACAAGATACAAGTCTGTCAGCAATTTTATTAAACTACCCTCATGATCATTGGTCACGGTTGTCAATCATGGCACACAAGTTTCAATATTCCATGGACTGCAAATGAGACAGAAAACAAAACGTAAGAACAATAAACCCATGACAAAACCATAAAACTATAATTGAGAACAATAGTGAAGGTACAAGAAGCAAGAAGATTATCCATTTTCCCTCAAGGAAATCCTCAAAGCAACCTTACTAAGTCAACCATCTTGCTCTGCTGTTAAAATTGCAACAATGTGCAAGGATTAGAGTTGTCCACTTATCTGCACAAAGGTACAAGACATGAAAAAACCTTATCTATAAGATGAACCATTATCGGTAGGTTGACCATCTACCTAAAATCAACAAGAAAGCACACTCTGTTCTTGTCCTGTTACTGGTCAATGTATATATATTTCTATAAAAGCTGACTAAAACTCTTGATAATAATTGCGTTTAGCTTTACCAGAGTACGTGTTTATAAATATATGGTCGAACTTCTATGAAAACAAGAACTTCATGTGTGGATATTAGGAAAGAAATGAACCTGATTGGTGTTGACAGTACTAACCTCATGTGTGGCTGGGCACATTGTCTTCATTGCTAGGCTGGGTTACTACTAGTTCATGGTTCCAGCAGAAACTCCCAGTACAACCTACAGATTGGTATACTAATTAAAAAATATAAGCACCGTAGGGTAAAAAGAAAATAATACAAATACCTGTCATCTTTTAGCATATGATGGTGATAAACTGAAATTTATGTGATCATTTGTAGTATTACTAGATTTGCTATCATTCAAAGGTGCAAATTTTGGAGAAGAAACGTGTAAAGCATTTGGTGGAGGTTTTGGCATGGGTACACTGTTAATGAATACTTTATAGACTATGATCAAAGCCAACCTTGAATATATATTAATTTGAAAAACATTAATCAAAATGAAGTAAAAATTGTACATAATTAAGACCAATGAGTGGAAGTTGATTAATACACTTAATATTAAAAACTGACCTTTGTTAGTTAGATCAAACATTTGACAACCAAATTTGAAACTTCTTATGAAAAGACTAACCCGGTGGCTTTAAACTGTCTGCTCAGCATTTTACAAACAAGACAATACAATAAATGGTACAAAAATGAATAATGTAGATGAGTTTAGATAAAGTGGTCAAAATTCACCAATATTTTGAACCTGATTGCCATCATCCATGCTTGGAAACCTTTATCTAAAAGTCAAAGTAAGCTCTGTGATCAGACTGTGTAGGTGCTCTGGTTGACAGCATGAACAAGTCGTTTATTTTGAAACGTCTTCAAAAACAGGACATTCTTGCAACATAAGATAGTCTAAAAAATATCATAAGCAAATCACCTGCATCAGTATGTCAAGAACACAGTTACAGGACATTGAAGATGCACATATCATGCCAAGTCGAAGGTCTTTGAGACCTAAAATTCAGATAAATAAAAAAGGAGATAAAATCCAATCTAGTGGAGAAAGCAAAAAAAAATTGTAAGTAGAGCAACAGTTACCTTAGCTGCTAAACAAGATACACATCTACCAGCATCTTTTCATAACTGCCTCAGGATCATTAGTCAATGTTGTCAGATCTTGGCAAACAAGTTTCATAATTTCAAACAGTCCATAAATAAAGAGTTTAGCCCTTCGGTAAAAGATTTCTTGGATAAACAGAATTAAGATGTAGTGCAAACAAATAAGTAAAATGAACGAAGTGACATACATTGAAGTGCAGATTCTTAACCATAAATTCACAGATCTCCACAACCATTGAAGCATATATTGAAGTGCAGATTCTTCAAGAGTGAAACCTGAAAGGATGAAAAAAACTATTGATGATTGGTTTCTTTATCCGAGAATGATCTATTTCCTATCATCAAAACATCTCATGTAGCTGAAAACTGCACATGTTTTTGCAACATGTCAGGCTCTTCAACTAATATCTAAAACTGAAATCAACAGACAGAATAAGTAAAGTAAAGCAACCTGGAGAAGAGCCAACAACTAAAGTGAAATGAATTTACCATCACAAATGTATAATCCTCTCAGCTTTCACTGACAAATGTCACTGGAGTAACTTATGAGAGCCTAATGTCACACCCCGGTTTCAGAACACCCCGGGAGTGCGACCGATTGGTACGCGTTAATGTTCACTTTTTATTTGTTGGTCTTAAAAGACATTTACGCAGCGGAAAAACATTTCACAATTCATTTCATAAAATAAAATAACTTTAGTGATTTACAAAAACAAACTTTCATATATTCGTTGGGGATTAAATACCCAAAATTTTACATAACATTGTTCAAAGCATTTTTACAAAATTTTCTGTCTACTGACAGATATTCAAAACTTGCCACAAGGTCTATGCCTAGGAAACTTAGTCCTTCAGCACTATTCTTGCTAATATGCTCATCATAGGGTTTCCATGCCTAGGATTCATAGTCCATCCAGCACTAACACCTGACTAAACATATTTAATCATGTCTACCTGAAAAGTTTTGAAAATAATACATCAACGAAAAGCTGGTGAATACATTTAATATGACACAAATATTTCGGCATGAATAACGAAAAACAGTTAATCATAAATTAACGGTAAACCACACATTTAGCAGTCTATTTCAACTGGAAGTCCCCCTCCATATATACTGGTATTGGTGCTCAGGCAGTCTTACTACGGGACTCTCCGGATCTGCACTGAGTCTGAACCAGCCCTAGTATGGGATTTTCACCCATCCCTAGGATATAATTTGATCAAACATACATATACTTCTGGTCTAAATGTTTTAGCAGAATACCTCTATGCATTAACATAGTTAACGTACTAATGCCATTTTCATAAAATAAAATCATTTGAATGTTTTGGGAGTATTAAACGTATTCACCTGGTATGTTGAACAAAGCCTCTAAACTTGATAAGCTTTTATTTTTGAACCTTGAAGTAACTTAAGGATTAATTTACGAGCCTCTAACACCTTGATTAAATCAGAACTTCTATACTTGTTTTCTAGAGCATATACACCGGTTTCCTAATCTCGGGTTGTGTTGTGGTGTTTAAGAGGTAGTAAAGAGTTTCGCATAAGAAAGACAATCAAAGGTTATGAAATGAAATGAAGCAGAGGCATCTATTTATATATTGGCATTTCTTACTCATTAAGTATTAAGTTTTATCCAAAGTTCAAAACTTAGCAATTAAGTTTTATATTTTATTTAAAACTTAGCCATTAAGTTTTATATTTTATCCAAGACTTAGCTATTAAGCTTTATCCAAAAACTTAGCTCTTAAGCTTTATCCAAAGCTTAGCCGTTAAGTTTCCTTCTAATATTATCTAAAACCTAGACATAAGTTTTATCCAATACTTAATTGTTAAGTTTTATCTGTAGTTTAATTATTAAGTTATATCTGAAGCTTAATTATTAAGTTATATCTGAAAGCTTAAACACTAAGTTTTATCTAAAACTTGGTCATGGAGTCACGCTTGAAACATAACCATGGTTATTTGAAAAGAAAGAAAATAATAATAATAATAAAATAATACGAAAATTTCGTAGGTGTCACACCTAAATTGAATGAGCATTAATTAATGATAATTTCATTAGGAATGCAACCTTTTTAGTGTATAATCTACTACCTGAGGTGAGCCATAGTCCTCTAATATTTGGATGAAGATCTACTCAAGGCACTATTATGTTAACAGACAGAATAAGTAAACAAAAGCAACCTGGAGAAGAGTCAACAACTAAAGTGAAATGAATTTACCATCACAAATGTATAATCCTCTCAGCTTTATTGTCAAATGTCACTGGTGCAATTTTTGACGGCCAAAATCAAATGAGTATTAATAATAATTTCATCCGGAATGAAACCTTTTAGTGTATAATCTACTACCTGAGGTGAGCCATAGTCCTCTGATATTTGGATCAAGATCTACTCAAGGCATTATGGATGGATATTCTTTCATCTTCTTCACCAGCAGAAGCCTAACATCAAACAAAATGAAAGCCATTATTTCGTTAGATTATTGGTTTTTTATTTAAACAACTGGCAGACAAATCTATCATGTAATCAACATTCATGGTATTCTTTACTATTGAATATTGATTAAATTAACATTTATATATATACTCCTCTAAACATAAAAACAAACATTACAAACCCATCCTTAAACACGCAAAGACCCTGTACATCAGAACCCTGCTAGAAGATAATCTTCTGAAGATTAGTACGTTAGATTCATTCCCTTGTTAGTTCTTTCCAGAACTTGCATCAATAAACAAATTCGATCTTGAGGAACAACTCAACAAATCGATATATATATATATATAGGCAAATTACATATAATAAAATAATTTAAGGTTAACAACAAAAGAATCAAACTAACCTCAAATGTATGAATCGCATTTGGGTGTCTGAACATTAGTTTCATGTCGATATCCATATCCCTCTCATGTTTGATCAATCTATCAAATAATTAAGATAAACCGACATTAGAATAGAACTAATCAGCCAAATAAAAACGAAAATACAAGACGGAATGATAATCAGATAAGCAACTAGCATTAGAATTTAGAAGGAGAATGATAATAATCTAGCTAGAAACCGATCGAACTGGAACTTATCTGTATTCCATTGAATCCGAAATGCTGAAATCCCCAAATACTTTTCAGGTTTGAAACGTCAACGATCAAAAACACAATAACAATCTTAATTAAAACGGTGGTGGATGATGGTGGTGGTGATGGTGGTGGTGGTGGCGGTGGTGGTGATGGTGATGGTGGTGGTGGTGGCGGCGGTGGTGTCAGTGGTGGTGATGGTGACGGAGGATGAGTCAGAATCGAGCGTCGTTGATGGTTGAATGTCAAGAAACTGAACATATTTATAGGGGATGAAGTAGTACTAAATAAGGAAACAATATCATTACCTGCATTACCAGTGGTACTGTGCGCACAATGGGTTGTACTTGGATTCTTGGCCGTAATAATTACCGTATATTCTAGTGAGATTTTCGTAATCTTTGTTTTGGCGGTTAAAAAGATATGATTGTTTATTATCATTTTATAAGAGAGGTAACAATCTATATTTTTAGCTTTTCTTATAATCGCATTTGATATAAACTTAACAAGTTGTTAGTTATTTTAAATTTGAGAAATTATATGTAATCATTTGTACATTTAATGTTTGGTATTTTTAATAATACAATGTGATTCTTTTTTCTAAAACACACGGTTATAAACCAACATACGATCCCTATAGAGCATGTATATCAAAAATTTTCACTGAATACAATAGAAAATTTAAGGGGTTATCAAATGAGTTTTACGTCTTATATGACTCATGTAGAATGTGAAAATGGCTATAAGACACATGAAATTTAAAGGTGTTGATTTATAATTGGAGGATGTTTAGATATCGAGTTCTTTTTTTAAAGAGTGTTAAAAAAACCTTTTAGTATCAATGTGTATGCCATGTGAGATTTTAAATAAATGTAATTTTTAATAAATATGAATTTAATTTTTTTTGTATTTGTATAATTTTACGTTTTTGTTATCTTTAACTCTCTTTAATTGATTTGCCAATTTATTTTTATATTTATTGTATTTGAATAGATAAGGCCCTTCTCACTAATGAACTTTTGTGTGGGTCGCTCGTCCAATTTTTTTACAGCTCCATATATTTTATCATGACTTAATTATTTGATACTTAGATGTCTATTGATTCGTAAGTTTTTTTTTCTGTTAAACTTGTTATCCGAAAAATATAAAATTATCTTATTTATAAAAAAATTGCTAAATTAAAGTTAGGATATGCAAAGGCTAATTAAAGGATAGTAGAACCACATTACACTCGTGAAACATAACTTTAACATGTATAAACATATCATAACCCTCCCTTTAACATCCTCAACCTTAAGCAATAAATACCAAGAATGTAGCATATACGAACCGTTGAGGTTGATCCTTACACTATTCACACGAAACACCAGAGGGTGTAGTTTCTGCTATGGTGCGATTTAGTGGAAAGGGATTGAAACCCACAAAATAGGTTGTTTTTTGGAAACCAAAGTCCCAACGACTCCTTTCCCCTCCACAACTGCCCTCACGCCCATCTCATAACGCTCCTGATCGTGCTCCAGTGTTGCGGTGTTTGAGACCAGGTGGCCAGCCACGTTGGTGGCACCCCACCCTTTACGCCCCCAAAGCATCTATTCTTAGACGGAACTCATCATATCTACAAAGTTAGACAAAAAATTATAACGAACTTGGGCACATTGTTGTAATAAAATATTTCATATATTTTGGAAAAAGTTGTCTTTTTAATATGACAAAACATATACTCAGTTAAAGATAATAGAATTTTAGAATTTGGGGTATTCAATTTAAGTTCAAAACTTTGTTGCAATACACTGTTACACCATATCTGCCACTGAATAATTTTACCATCTTGGATTATATTTAATCTCTTCGGTGATATTATCCCGTATGGTGGAACATACGTCTTTTGTACATCTTGCTCCTTATGTTTATATTTAAGTACAACTAGTATTATGTCCATCGTGTTGCAACGTGGGCGTAAAATCATGTCAAACAACACTAATGCCAAACCATAGCCAATAACCCTCGACACCGAAAAAGCTTGTATAAAAAGAAAAAAACAGAAAAAATAAAACATATGAAAAACGTAGAAACATTAAACTACACACGTGAAATATAAAACATAGAAAACAATAACTAAGTTCATTTAGGATCTGCGCGTTACAACGAGGTCGTTAAACTAGAAAAAAATATACATAAAAATGTTGAACCACATATGCACATCGCGACGTGTTAACTCGCAAAACTTAGACCAAAATGAAAAACGAAAAATATATAAAAGGTAGAAAGTATAGGAACCAAAGTTGAAAGTGAAAAGTGTTGGGGTTAAATTGTAAAGATGTAAAAATATGCGTTTGGAAGTAAAAAAAATTAAAGATTGAAAAAAAAAGAAAAAAAAAACTAAAACCAAGTGGGGTACAACCAAGAATGCTAAAGATACAACTAACCATACAAAACAAAATTAGAGATTTGTATATAGTTAATGTTGGATAATAAATTTGATTGGTAGAAATAGGAGTGTGTACAATATGTTATATCCATATATAGATGGTGCTATAACTTAATACCGTTAAAACTATCTTTAAGATATTTCTTTTTTCATTCTTCATCATTTAAATCTATACACAACTTCACCAAAGAATCTTGATCAAGATTTTTGTTGCAACCATTGGTGGGTGTCATCATCACATTGATTCTTCACAAGATCATGAGACCAAGGGATTAAACTCACTGGCGGGAAACAACATAAGCATCCTTCTACGCATGCCTTTGGTACCTCCCAATTGCTTGATCCCCCTTCAACAATGGTGGATCCACATGACAACGATGATGATAACGGTCCCGATGCTTCCTTAAGTGAGCCCCAACATTCAACCCTATTGAATTCTTGAATGTTTGAGTGAAAGTAAACCCAAACAGAAGCTTCTTGCAAGTCTGGGTAGTTTCTTAACAAATGCCCATCTCCATGAGCAAATGCTTTTAATACCTAATAATACGAAGTGAGTTTGCTTTCAAATGTTGTACTCTATGCATTGATGATTGTAAAAGAAGTTGCAAATGTTGTACTCTATGCATTGGTGAAAATGTAGAACCTGAGGCGAGCACACAAGTCAAGAAGAAAATGACCACCACTTATGTGACAATGAACACGAAGAGACATGATCCCTTTTACTTTCCTCCGTTCTGCTACAACTTCATCTCTATATATAGTGACCAAAACTTGAACTTTAAAACCGATAGCAGTAATAAAATTGTTTTACTAGCCGGTAATTTAAATCTTCCAGGTTTCATATGTTAACATCGTTGTAAAATTAAACATATTTATCAATATAACACACTCTCTAAGAGTTACCTCTTAAACTATAGGATAAAAAATAAAGTATTTTAACTCTAAAATTTCAAACCCTTCTATATGAGTACGTAAGATATTATCGAGCACGTTTGTTTTCCAATAACGTAAAATAGTTAATACATACGAAAAATATCACTTGTGTTGTGTAATTTTACAATGATGGCGAGAAAGAAAGGGAACTCCAAATATGTAATCTGCATGGACGAGGGAAAGGGAGAGTGTGCTTAATTCCCAGTTCAGAGCTTGCGGAATCGGCCACAAATCATCGTCGCCTGTTTAATCGAGGCCAACAACACTTGACATTCCCGCAACATCAAGAACGCGTAGATTGACTAACTGCACCTACGTATATGTTTTGGTTCAGATTTTAGACCTATCGAGTAATGTATGTCTTGAGGCGATTAATTTCTAATGTGGAGAAACCTAAGGTTTTTGGTTTCTTGGTTTGATCTTTGTATAATAAACAAAAATTTTATTAAGTTATTAGTTTAATTGTGCCAGCAAACCAAAAATGGCTAACAAATGAATTGAGTCAGGTTTTCCATAAAGGGCAAAGTGGTCCATAAATGGCAAAATATTTGAAAAAATCATTGTTCTTCAAAATAGAGAGGATGATACTGCCCTTTTTTTAGTTGCTTCTGCATAGTGTATAATCGGTATTATTATGTTGATCAAGATTTTCCAATATATGGAGCTAAAAGGTTATATTAAATTATCTAAATTGAGAGACTATGGCATTATGAAGATTACAAAAATAGTGAGGACTTGAGTTTTGCTTATATAATGGTTGTGTAATTATATTGTTGCTTGAAATTAGTTGATGGTTTTGTGGTGCAAAACAAGGGTAACACAAGCGAGAAGTCTGATGATAGGGCTCAAACGGCGAGAAAGATCGAATTAAGGCCGCAAATAACACGACATCATGACAAATTGAGTTGTATGCATTTTCTTCATAGGTTAATAACCATCAAAGTTTAGTTTTGTCCTAATGAGGTTGTAAGTAGTACCGGTGACACCTTGATTGTATTGTATATATGAAACCAGGTAGCATTGGTAAATTGGGTGATGACAAGATGATGGAGGATTTGATGAGGCAGCTTGAGGAGCTTACAAAGTCTTGATTTAGGTAAATCGATAGATCCAGGTATGTTTTATCTCTAGCAGGTCATATGGATGAAGAGTTACAAATTGCCAATTGAATTTGTTCATAGATATTTGACAAGCTTATCGTTTGTTTAAGGTAGCAATGACAATGCAATAAAAGATTACATGTTCTTTTCTTTCTATATGTCCTGTTTGTAGATAGGTTTACAATAGTGTTATTAAGATATACCTTATGACATACGATCCCCTATATAGCGTGTATATTAAAATTGACATTTAGTACAAGAGAAAATTTAGATGGCTATATAACCTCTCTATACGACGCGTATGTGACTATACAACACATATAAATTTTGGGGGAGTTAACTTTAAATTGAAGATCGTTTAGATACAGGGTCACTTCTTTTTAAAAGGTGTTAAAAAACTTTTTAGTATCAATACGTATGCCATGTGAGATTTTATATAAAATTTAATTTTTTAATAAAAATGAAGTTTATTTTTTATATTTTTATAATTTTACGTCTTTGTTGTATTTACTCTCTTTTATTGATATGTGAATTATTTTATTTGTATTGTATCGAATAAACAAGGCCCTTCTCAATAATGAACTTTTGTGTGGGTCCTTCATCCAGTTTTTTAAAGCTCCATACATCATGACATAATGACTTAATTAATTATTTGATATTAGATTTCTATTGAATCTTAATATTTTTTTACATTAAACCTATTATCTAAAAATATGAAATTATCTTATTTATAAAATAATTACTAAAATAGAGTTATGATATGCAAATGCTACTAAAAGGATAGCAGAACCACACTACACCCATAAAACGCGTAATACGGGGATGATATTTTAAATTCAACATTTGTTTCTAATATTTTGTTATTTTTATAGTATTTTTATAAAAAAATCGATTATGTTTTTTCTAAGCAAAACTTTAAAACACCAAATAAACGAGTTCTGCATGACGACTTGTACATTTACGCATTAACTTATCATACGTTACAGAATACAAATTGGTTCGGCAAAAAGTTTACACCAAAACGTTTTAAAATAAACACAGGTTACAATTGTACTATCAAAATTTTTTTAAACATGATAGATTCAAATACAGCTGAAATCTTAAAAAAATAAGTTTTTTTTTGTTTATGGGTAGATAATGTAAAATTTATGTAAGTGTTAGTAAGTATAAGGTTATTATGTATGTAATTGTAAAGAATAATATGTAAATAATGTTAAAAATACTATTTTACCTTTAAAATTGATTGTATCTTATGCATTATATAAAGTAATTGTTCTTAATTTGATAGTATCATAAAATACCACTCGCATATGCTTTATATATAGTATAAATATCATAACCCTCCATTTAACATCCTTACCTTAAACAATAAAATACCAAGAATGTAGCATATACGAACCAACAGTAAAAGAGGATGAGATCCTTACGGTTAAGGATAATAGAACTCTAGAACTTGGGGGTATTCAATTTAAGTTCAAAACTTTGTTACAATACACTATCACACCATATCTACCACCGGATAATTTTACCATCTTGGATTATGTTTTGAAACGCATATCTTCGGTGATATTAACCTGTATGGTGCTAGAAATTAATATATAGTTGGAAATTATCTATTTAAGATATTTCACTTCGGTGATATCAAATTTATTATCCTAACATTACCATCTTGAGGGTCATAGGAAAACCCAGAAAGTTGATGCCGGAGCCTAGATGGAGTTAGGGTCTGATGACTGGTCCCAAATCGGTGTAGACCATTTGCCACAATATCCGGTCACCACGAGCTTCTGTTGGATATGTGATGAGACTGTGACTCTTTGCAGATCGGACCTTTTGAAGCTGGACTTCCTTCTTGCGTGTTTACCACTTTTTAATAGGCGTGTTTACCACTTTTTAATAGGCTTGTTTAGGCTCGCAAGCCGGGTCAAGCTCTGGCTCGAACTCGTTTATTGAGGCTTGAGTTTAGGCTTGCAAGCTAGTCAAGCTAGATTTGTGAAGCCCATTTAATAAACGAGCTCAATATGTGACGCTTATTCAATAAAAAGGCACATTTAGTCATGTGCATAGTCAAGCTCAACATATGAAGCTCATATTCGAGCATATCAATCAAATGAGCTTCAATTCAGGCTGAAGCATGTGTTCGCATGGCTAGTCAAGCTTGATATGTGAAGCTCGTGTAATAAACAAGCTCCAACTCAAACTCAGGCTCATGCTCATTTAAACTCGGCTCGATTTGAGCTTTATGATCTCAATTAGCTCACAACCGGCTTCGTTCAGCTCAACTCATTTATAACCTAAAGTGTGTACTTGGTAATATTACATGCTAGTCATAGTCACAAATTTACAGTCAAAAGATGCAGCCATGTTATATGTGGGTGGGCCATAGCCCATTTATAAATATTGTCAGCGAATTTGATATAGTACCAAGATGGTAATGTTAGGATAATAAATTTGATATAGTTAGAAACTAATATATAGTTAATGTTAGGATAATAAATTTGATATCCATAGATCGATGGTGCTATCACTTAAAATTGTTAAAACTATCTTTAAGATATTTCACTTTTCATTCTTCATCGTTTGAATCTATACACAAAGAACCTCCACCAAAAACATCATCACATTGATTTTTCACAAGATCATGAGACCAAGGAATTGAACTCATTGGCGGGAAACAACATGAGCATTCTTCTACGCATGCCTTCGGCACCTCCCAATTGCTTGATTCCCCTTCAACAATGGTGGAGCCACATGACGACGGTGATGATAACGGTCCCGATGCTTCCTTAAGTGCGCCCCAACATTCAACCCTATTGAATTCTTGAATGTTTGAATGAAAGTAAACCCAAACATAAGCTTCTTGCAACTCTGGGTAGGTCTTTAACAGATGCCCATCTCCATGAGCAAATGCTTTTAATACCTAATGATATGAAGTGAGTTTGCTCTCAAACGTTGTACTCTATGCATTAATGATTGTAAAAGAAGTTACTAATTAGTTACCAGAGGGAGTTCTTTGGTGAAAATGTAGAACCTGAGACGAGCACACAAGTCAAGAAGAATATGACCACCACTTATGTGACAATGAACATGAAGAGACATGATCCCTTTCATTTTCCTCCATTCTGCAACAACTTCATCTCTATATAATTTATTATACCAACCCTGCAACTGTAACAGCAATAATTGATTTCATTATATAGTGACCGAAACTAGAACTTTACAACCGGTAGCAGTAATAAAATTGTTTTACTAGCCGGTAATTTTAATCTTTGAGGTTTCATATGTTAACATCGTTGTAAAATTAAACATACTTATCAATATAACAGACTATAGGAATTACCTCTTAAACTATAGAATAAAAGTAAAGTATTTTCACTCTAAAAATTCAAACACTTCTATATGAGTAAGATATTTTCGATCACGTTTGTTTTCCAATAACACACTAGTTAATACATACAAAAATATCACTTGTGTTGTGAAAATCAGTCATTAAAATCTTTTAAATATAACTTGACAAGCAATAATAACATCTCGCAGGTGACGTGTTGTATAAGCAATGGTCACTGCTTTTCTGCTTTTTTATAAAAAAGAAAAGTACAATAATCCTCTGATTTTTAACGTGAAAAAATTGTAGCCCATGAAGCAAGTAATCAACAAAAGGGATTCAAAAATTCATCAAAGTTTTTGAAATCAGAGCAAAAAACAATCAAATTACCTGAGAATCATTGATTGTTTGAGAGATTGCGAGTGTCAATTTAGAAGTTATATCACTATGCGTAAGTGTGTATATTCTTGGAAGATCCTCAGGATGCTTCTTCCCATCAACACCTATAAACAAAACCTTCAACTTCGGAGCTTCAAACATCGAAGGCCCAAACAATCTTGCAACCTAATTTACACAAAAACCCATCAAAATCATCTCAAAAGAGACACAAATCAAGAACACCCACAAAGAAAACTTCAAAAGAAAAGCATAAAGGAACGATCTTTAATCACAGGAACCAGGGTTTGATTGATCTTCTTGAAGTTTCTCCCTTTGTTGTTGAAAAAGATTGCAATTTGATGAGGGGTTTGATGTTTGGGGATGATCAAAGAAGCCATTTAACTGTGTTGTGATGGATTTAGAGGTGCACACACAACACCAAGAACACACACTGAAGGTAGAAAGATGAGTGAAGACTGGCATAAAGAAAGAAGATGGCGTGAAGTGAGTAGATGCGTGGCGTTGAGAGTAAGAATGAATGTTATTGTTGGGTGAAGATGACGTCTTCCACGGCCCAGGCCTAAACATGTTCTGTTACAGGGGTCTTGTTGGAATTTATAGAAAGATGAGGGGATATGAAACTGTAAGATTGTTCTCCTATTAAACTTCTCGTATAGATATCAAGTAACACTAATGTTATATCTCTGTCAGCGATTACTGACATCAAAAAATCTTGTATTAAAAAAGAAATAAAAACAAAAAAATAAAAACCAAACAAAAAATAGATGTAAAACGTTGAACCATACACTTGAAACGTAAAACATTAAAAAAACAAATAATTCAATCTAAAACCCGCAGTTGCAACGGGCTCTTAAGCGGGGAAAACAGACGTCATAATGTCGAATCACATGTGACCTTATAACATGTTAAATCTTAATTTAGAACTAAATGTAAATTAAAATTTTATAAATATTAGAAAACGTAGGAAACTAAAGTTGAAAGTGAAAAAATTACAAAAGTTAAATTGTATTAAATGTAAAATTATTAGGTTTAGGACAAAAAGTGAAAAGTTAGATGGTTGTATTTTATGCTTAGAAACACGGGCGAAGTATAGTGGAGACCGGGGGTAGTGTTAAATGTTAGTCAGGTAGTGTAATTTTTTATATAAATATCAAGTTCGTCCCCTGTAAAAAAATATTAATTTCGCTCTTTCCACATGAATGTTCAAGCTCTATCACTGCTTAGAAATATATACATACAACTTTGTAATTAAAATATATATAATTAATATTCTTAATCAAAACATTTTATTGAGATAGATAACTATCATGGAATATTAGTATTTTCAGTTAAGTTTACCACATGTGATTAAGCCCATACTATCCTACTGCATATTTAGTTCACAACTTTCTAAAATTACACATAATTTCTAACAAAGATGACTATTTCAAGAAACAGAAATTAAAATTTTTGTTAAGTCCGTATAACATCAAAACGCAACTCATAAACAATGAGATGAAAGATGATACAATTTCCATATACTTTTATTAATTACTTTAATATTTGTCACCGTTTGGTAAATTGGTCAACACCCCTTATGGGTCAACAATTTCTTATGTGGGTTTCAGATTTTCCTCGCAATAGTCTCTTAGAATTAAGCTGCAGTTGGAGCACATAAGAAATCATATTATGGAAGAAAATGATATAATTAAACAATATAAGTAAATAAGTAAATTGAACAAATTACCATATTTTAGTATATGACAATAGCTTCTCGTTCGAGAATGTATGGTCAATTACACTTCATATGACAAATCACATGCATGAGTGTGTTGAGAACATATTACCTCCATAGTCTATACATGCATTAACGATTACCTCCGTACACTAACTGCAAGATGCATAATCATTAAGATCAAATGAAATATGTTACGAATGCAAGCTATAAACCAAAATCTGGGTTATAGTTACACAAATATCGGATAGTTTACGTATTTCATAGTAAGTGTTTGAAAAAAGAAAGAGTGTTAACACTTTAATTTGGACAATGATCTCACTTTAGATCTCTTTAAATATAAAATAATTATATGAGTTAATTTTTGTTTTGCTCCTTAAAATTTAATTAAAATAACCATTTTTCTTAAAAAGATTAAAAACATAAATTGACCTTCAAATGTTTCACATGTTGTTTCAATTTAACTCCAAAAGTTTTATTATTTTGGAAAAATTTGAAACAACTAATAAAACATAGGACTGAAAATGAAACAATTTATTAATTGATGGTATAAATTTTTTGAAGGAAAATAGTTATTTTTAATAAACCACAAGGAGTAAATCTAACTTAACTCTAATTATAAACATGATTTTGTTTAAACTTTATAGCTTATTTTATTTAATTTTTATTTAATCCAAATAAATATTCTTATTAACTTGTCAATTCATTTTACATATAGCTTAAACATTTACAAAATTAAATATAACAAGTAAATTTTTATAAACAAATTTGTTTATATCGGAATTTATTGAAAATGATATAGCGTTTATCAACTTTACTGTAAATACTTGAAAGTAAAAAGATACTCGAAAGACATTTTATGATGAGAATTATTTAACCTTTATTTAAAATAAGCACTTTTGCGGGAAGCTAAACTATGTAAGAAATCGACATAATTATTTATTCAATTCACGAACTACATACAAAATCTTTAAAGATACTTTTCATTCTAGTGGTTGATGTTGATTCTTTATAAGGAGCGTACTCTAGTTATACATTACGTCCTTGATATATGACCTTAGTACCCGATACGTAATGAAGTTTTGGATCATACAAAGTCTAGTCGTTGAAGTTCTATTGACAATCGATTGAACCATGTTGCTTAAGCCCATATAATGATATATGATTTAAACACATGTTATCCAGTTTCGTAACTTCGGGTTTTTACATGTAAATAGCTTCCTCTAAATCGCTATGTAGAAACCCATTTTGGTCATCTAATTGGCGAGAGGAACCATCATTGGTAAGATCAAGAGACAAGATAGTTCTAATGGTTGTAGCTATGATGACAGGATTGAATGTGTCATAATAATTCACCCCAGGTTGTTGAGTAATCCCTTTGCCACAATACGAGCTTTATATAAAAAAGCTTGCCTTGAAGATTCTTTTTTAACCTGTATAGCCATTTGCAATCAATAATATTAGTGTTCTTAACAGGGGCGACTAAAGACCATGTTCCATTCTTGTGAAGCGCTTCAAACTCCTCGGTCATCACTTGAGGCCACTCCTAAGACTTGTTGGCAGCGATATAAGAGGTTGGTACAATGAAATGATCTAAAGTGACCAAGGTTTGATGGGCGAAAGGATTGTAGGGATTGGTTATCTTTGGGTTGGGATGAAGATAGGTTACGCATAGTCTAGTCTGTAAGAGACTAGTCATTTGAGGAGGCGAACATGGGTGTAGTGGGCGGATTAGTTTAAGGAGTATGTGACTAGTTAGAGGTGGACTAAGCAGGATACTGCTCGTCAGGAGTCTGGTTGGATGGAAGATAGAGATGTAAGAAGGGAACAAGTTTAATTGTAGTGGTGTAGACGATGGGTGAAATGGAAAGACATGTTTCTTGAAACGAACGTGTTTAGAGACATACACGTTCGAGTTTGATGTCGAAACATCGATATCCAGGGTGAATATTATTATTTGGTATTTTCGAGTATATGTTCTCATTGATTTCTTTTGAGTATATATAAAGTACAAGCATCATATCTTTATATGTAACATATTACAATTTCAATCATTTCTAACAAACTAGCCTATAGATTAGTAAATGATATACATTCCATATATATCTTGGCTAATATACCCCCGTAGTCAAAGCAGAAGGAGGACGGATGTTGAGACTGGTTTGGAAGTCATTGAACAATATCTGAAGGAGGCCCTTTGTGAAGATATCTGCGATTTGATAGCGAGAGGGGACGTGCAAGACCAGAATCTGTCCTCGGGCCACCTGTTCCCGGACAAAGTGGATGTCTATCTCAATGTGTTTAGTACACTGGTGTTGTACGGGGTTGCAAGACAAGTATACCGCACTGCCATTGTCACAATAGACCAAGGTAGCATGTGTGGGCAAATGATGGAGCTCGACTAGAAAATTGAGCAACCAACATATTTCTAAGACAACGTTAGCCACGCCCCGGTATTCCGCCTCTGCGCTAGAGCGTGATAGTGTGGGTTGGTGTTTTGAGGACCATGAAAGGAGGTTGCTGCCCAAGTAAACACAATATCACGAAGTAAGTGTCGATGTAAGATACTAGATGTCACCCGAGAGTTAGTTAGATGAAGACCATAATGCAAAGTGCATTTAAGATACCAGAGGATTCGTTTCAGAGCATGCATGCGAGATATATGCATGTAAACTTGCGGCACTGCATGATGTCTGGGCGGGTGAATATGAGATATTGTAGAGCGCCGACAAGTTGACCATAAGTTGCACCCCCGTCATCCAAGAGAGTCCCGGACAAGGAACTTAGTTTTGACTTTGTGTCAACGGGAGTATTGCTAGGTTTGCAAGAGGACATCCTTGCACGGTCGAGTATTTTGAAAGCATACTGTTGTTGAGATAGAAACAAGGATTGAGGAGACGGGTAACCGAGATTACCAGAAAGTAGCTCAAAGGCCCCAAGTCTTTCATTGCAAATTTAGCAGCCAATTTGTTCATGAAGGTGTGGCGGAGAGCATCTAAAGACGTCACAAGTATTATGTCATCCACATATAGCAAAAGGTACGCAGTATGGTGACCATCTATATAGATGAATAGTGAGTGGTCACATTTGCTATGATGAAATCCAATAATGTAGACGTAGTCAGCAAAGCATTGGTACCAAGCTCTTGGAGCCTGTTTCAACCCTTATAGTGATTTCTTTAGCAAACAAACATGATTAGGGGCCGGATCCCGAAAGCTAGGGGCTGATGCATGTAGATAGTCTCAGTAAGGTGCTCGTACCATAAAGCATTCTTGAAATCCAGTTGGTGAATGGGCCAAGAATGTGAAAGAGCTAAGGAAAGAACTGTCCGGATAGTTGCGGGTTTTACCACCGGACTGAATGTTTCCTCGCAGTCGATGCCCACCAATTAAGACCTACCATCACAAACTAAACGAGCCTTGTAGCATTCTAGAGAACCGTTAGACTTAGTTTTATGTTTAAAAATCCACATACTTCTCACAATGTTGGTATTAACGAGTCTAGGTACTAACTCCTAAGTCCTATTGTCAATAAGAGTCTGGAACTCGTCGATCATGGCCTTATTCCAATCGTCGTGACGTAAAGCATCAAACGGATTATGGGGGATGGGAGAGATGGCTAGTGAGATATGGAGATTTGTAGGGAAGGGTTGGCGGAGTTTGGAGATGTTAGACATGCTACGGGTATGAATGGTTCTTGGTGGTGGATGAGGTAGTGTAAAACCCTCGTCCCAACGTGGAACAAGAGGTCACTGCAAATGTTAACAGAACATTATAAATTCAAAATAATACTTAAATTACGAACGTTAAATTAAAACATCAACTTATAAAGTCTAAAACATCCGCCAAAATAAATACTAAATCAAAAATTCAAATCTTATGAAATAAAAGAAATAAATCTCCAAGCATGTGTTCCAAACTCCTATTAGCTCTCATCACACTGCCCCGATCAACCCTAATTACCTGCCGCAAAAACAAGAAAGCGGCTGAACTACAAGCTCAGTGCGCGGACGTAGATCACAATAAACAAAATAATATATACATCGAAGCATGATGTTAGGGAATTTGAAAAGAAACCAAACTCTTAAGTTTAAAACATCTCCATCGAATCCACCCTTTACACCAGAATAAACAAGAAAAATAAAGGCTGAAGCAACGAGAGGTTAGGGTTGTTGATACCGAGTAACCTACAAACAAATATATATAAAAATGCACATCCACAATGCCAACATATCATATATCATAATCACAATGGCACACTGGTCGTGACTCCAATGCACCCCTAATCGGAAGGTGTGTATGGCACTACACAACTCGACCGCGAACTAGACATATCACCAAAATCCTAGGATGCATCCATACGCCTCCCAAATAATTCAAAAGCTCTCTCACGAGCATAATCATATAAACAAAGTGGAGATGCCGTAAACTGATCACACCATTGCGGATAGTGTCAATTCGTCGGTAGCCACAACGACAAGCCTATGGTACCTCCATAGGTAGTTGATTCGGTATCCCTATCTCCTGTCTACAAATCTAAGGTTCTATAGTCGCATGAGTGAATAATAATCCAACCACACCAAATATATTCATCATGCGTAATGATCCTAATTTGAATGAAATCAAGCACGCACACACAAACGATACGTTCACAAACATGTCATAAAAATATATTTTTCTCAATTTTGTTAAAATAGCTCAGTATCACACATCAGAGTAGCTCGACAAACGGAAGCAGATCATAATAAGGAGTTAGATCAACGGAGTGATTTCAAAAGCAACATTATCTATAGTAAAACATATAAAAATAACAAGGAACATCCGTACCTGAGTAAGCGTCTAATGCTCTTAACGTCCCAAAGTTCCACCAACGTGTTCACGAACCTATAACGAGTGAATTTGACCTCTAAATCAATTTTTTTTATATTAATCCTATTCATTATCCTCTAAAATCCCAATCCCGTTAATAATTATTATTCTTATTGATTGTATAATTTTAGTTATTAATTCTTACTATGGTTCTTTGCTACGGATAAAGAGTTATTGACATCAAACATTCTTAAAGTAATACTTTCGAATTTTAATATGAAACTATAGATTGATTTACTTTAAATCATTAAAAGCTACCCCAAAAAGAAATTGCGCATTCATAAGCTACTGTCCAACTAATTTTATTTGTTTATTCAAATCTTTGACATACTTGCTAATATTTATTCACCTAACTTTGATAGTCAAATTATATTATATCAAATTAATCGGTTTAATTCTTATCAAGTCACTTTACTTTCTTTTCTTTTCTTTTGGTATTATTATTTGGTCATAATTTCTATTTAAAGTACTTTAACAATATAGTTTTGTTAAATAACATCGCTCGATTGTTAAGATTTTTATGATTTGACTTTTTGCACTATAGCTCAATTATTATTCTTTTGTGGTGGAGACTGTGAATTTGTTGAACATGGTTTATTTGCAATGTATAGTAAGAAATATGATTATTTATTTATTTATTTATTATTATATCAAAATTTATAGACCATGAAGGTTTTTAAAAAGAATACCAATAAGGTTCATGAGAAACCTATAAAACCGTTTACAACGCACTTAGCCTCTTCACTAAAGCACGTCACCGACGCCGGAGTACGTTTCATCTTATTACTTTTATCAAGACTCATTTGTTATATTTGAAATTTTGAATACAATAGAGTGAAGTTAGCTTGCTTACCTCGGATGTAAGCAAAAGTTCCAATGTATCGATTTGTTTCCGGATTTTCCAAGGTAGCTACAACAGCTTGTGATGTCCTTAGCTATGATGACGGAGGTTCTTAATCACGATGTTATCTTGAAGTTGGGTTCCACACAACGTGTTCAGGGATGAAAAGATGAACCGGAGCACGGGGGAGGACGTGAAAATTGATCGAACAGAATGGTTGGTGATTGAATGTTGAAATTGATTCTTATAGGGTTTAATCAAAGAAAAGAAAAAGAAGTTTGTTTTACGTCAATTTTCTTGCGCATGAAGTTCCATAACTATCGAACGGCAGCTTCGGGGAGATAAGAATGAGTGGTAGTTAGTGGTGGGATTTACATGAAATTGAGATTTAGTATTAATCTATTTGTGAGATAGTGGATAACTTTGAATTCGCATGCAATTTGATCCATTATCAAATCATGCGTAATATTTATTATTATTATTATTGTTATTATTATTATTATTATTATTATTATTACTATTATTATTAATATTATTATTATTTTAGTTTTGTTTATTTATATATTTGGTTTATTTCATCACTACTCCGTTACATTAATTTCGTCCCCGAAATTATAATCCAAACCGACTTCCTATGACACATTCGAAGGGTGGAGCTCGAGGTTTCATTCTAAACATCTAAGTTTCTAACTAAAGTGGCTATGAAACGCTAGTACTCTAAAATATTATTTTAATTAAAATAACGGGTTATTATAGGTAGTGTGGGGAAGAATATGAAGAGAGGGGTGATGGTGAAACAGGTTGGGATGGTGGAGAGGCCGTTGCGGAAGGAGGGGTGGCTGCTACGATTGAGGCAGTGGGGGTGAGTGGAGGGGAAGTAGTAGGTGGGGGTTGGAACAGGTTGGAAAACAGGTAATGGTGGGGGAGATTTTTGTCTATCTGGGAGTATATTTGAGAAGAAGGGGGGCTGGTTGTGGTAGCCAGATTAGAGGGTGGGGGTCGATTAGGAAGTAGGAAGTGGTATGTGTGAAGGGGAGGGGAGTGAGGTTTGGAAAATGGGTAATTTGTTTCATCAAAGATAACATGTCGGGAGAGGGTGATTTGGCGGGTTTGTAGGTTGTAGCATTGATAACCCCGATGGTCGGTGGGGTGTCCTAGAAAAATGCATGGTGCGGACCGGCTTTGAAGTTTGTGGATGGTAGTGGGTGGGAAAAGTGGGTAGCATAGGCAGCCAAATACTCAAAGGTGTTTGTAGGAGGGTTGTTAATTGTAAAGGAGGTGGGTTGGAGTGAGATTTTGTAATAGCTTGCTAAGGAGAATATTTAAGAGGTAAGTGGTATGTTAAAGGGCGTGGTGCCAAAAATGAGCCGAATTGATACATGAGAAAGAAGGGTTCGTAAGATGTTGACAGATTTGATGTTCCTCTCGGCTTTCCCGTTTTGTGGGGAGGTATGTGGAAAAGATAATCGAAATTGTATCCCATTGTGTTCACAAAATGAGTGAAAATGTTAATTATTATACTCACAACCATTATCACATTGAATGGATTTTATTATTAAATTAAATTGTGTATAAATGAAGGTATAGAATTTGACAAAAGGTGGGAAAGACTTAGAGACTTTTTAGTAAGGGGAAAGGTCCAAAAAAATTGGTTTTATCGTCTAGAAAGAGGAGGTAATAACAATGGCCATTTGAACTCAATACAGGTGATGTCCATAAATCCACGTGTATAATATCAAAAGGTAAATATGTGAAAGTAGAAGAACTAATTTAACTTGTTTTCCCAACCTACATGAAGAACAAATAGAAGATAATGTCTTATTACTATAAACATCTAAACAAGGTTTTAAAGAGTGCAAAATAGAAACTCTAGGGTGGCCAAGAATAAGTCTTAGGTGATGGAGGCAAAAGTTGTTGGGTTGGTGACTTGTATTCTTGGAGAGAAAGTGAGCGGATAGAGATCCCTGGTGCTATTACATCGAAGGACGAGCGTCCGCGTCTCGGAGTCCTTCACATCAAAACCAAATGGGTCAAACTCAATTGTTATATTGTTATCAACAGTTAATCAACGGACTGAAATTAAGTTTTTAATAAGGTGAGGGACATGAAGAATATTTTTAAGGGATAAGGGTGGAAAGGGGTGTGAAAGAGTTTGATGTCCCGTAGCATGTATTGGAATTGTAGAACCATTACCAACAATAATATTCCGAAAATGACTATTATTAACATAGGAGGAAAAGTTACCAAATTAGTTAGCCACATGTGAGGTGGCACCCGAATCAACATACCATGATCCGGTGGATGCATGGTCATAGTGGACAAAGCCTGCTCGATGTCGGTTGGAGTGTAATTGGACTCCAAGGATGCATACGCCTATATTGGGCGGGGCCTAGAATACCTGGGCCAGGTGTCAGGGTTTGATTGTGGTTATTTCTGATTAGGTCTGAGGCTTGTGTTGGATATGGGTAGGGAGGGTAGGCCCATGGATGATAAGGGGAGTGGGCCCATGGTGCAACATGAGGGTTCTAAGGGGCTGGATTACGGGCAACAAAGGTCTGCGAGTGGTGCCCGCCGGTTAACCTCTCCCCCACCCACAAAGTTTAACCACGACCACGGTGGCTACGGCCACGACCGCAACCACGAGTGGAATAATAGTTGTATGAGTCGAACGCGGGAGTGCCAGGGTGGTTAGAGGGTGCGAGGGTGGCTGCGAATCGGTGGTGGAATGAAGAGCAGATCCGGCAGTGAGGTTGGCGGTGTGTGAGGCCTGATGAGATTTGTGAGTTTCTTCGAGAACCAATTTCAACCGGACTTCATAGAATTCGGTTAAGGGAATCGTTTGCTGAGTCATCATCGCGACTCCCTTATAGTTCACGTTCAACCCCGCAATTAGCTGCAACACCAAATGCTGATTGCTAACAGGAGAGCCAACGTTGGCCAATTGGTCGGCTAGCATCTTTAAGGCTTGGCAGTAGGAGATGTTAGGGAAATTGTCAAGGCGGGTTGTGACAAACTCATGCTCCAGGTAGACTACTCGTGAGTTTTGATTATCTTGAAAAATGTTTTCAAGAGCAACCCATGCATAAGAGCCGGTATAGTTGGCCTTGAGGATGGTATGACGCAAATCAGTAGAGATCGGTGCTATAAATCCACTGAAGGACAATAGCATCTAGGCAGTGCCATAGTTGGATCTCGATAGTGAGATCCTTGTTGGCAGGTTTAGGTTTGGGATCTGGGTGCTCAGGTGTAGCAAGGGAGATAGCAACGGTGGGTGTGGGAGAAGGTAGTCCATTGGTAGGGTCAAGATGATCACTGACCTGGAAGGCACGACAGTGAATGCGGAAAAGTTCAGCCCAAGAATTATATTGTCCACTCTCCATCTCAAGGATAAAGGGAATGGAGTTTCGAATATTAGTGACTGTGATGGCGGGATGGATTTTGGTATCCATTGGAAAGGTGAGAAGGAGAATGGTAACGGGGTTGGGTTGCTGGAATCAAAAAGAAAGAGAATAGGGGAAGAGGCAACGGATGAGATCACACGTTATTGCTCTGGTACCATATTATTTGGTATTTTCCGGTATATGTTCTCATTGACTTCTCTTGAATATATAGAGTACAACCATCCTATCTAAATATGTAACAGATTATAATTTCAATCATTCCTAACAAACTAGCCTAAAAATCAGTAAATGCTATACATTCCATATGTATCTCGGCTAAAAAAATATGACTATAGCCAAGAAGACAAATAGTGCAGTGCGAAAGTCCATTTAATGTTGATTGTATGGACGGAGATATGGAAAGCATTTAAAACCAAAAACACGAACAAAAGAGTAGTCAGGTTTGCGATTAAAGTATCTTCTTACATGAACAGCGGTGTTCTCATGAGCAGTGATCCCTTTAAGAAGACGACATTGTAGGTTTTTGTGACATGTGAATCAACTTAGGATTATTTTCCGTATTTAGATTTCATTAATAAGGTATTGGTAAGTTATCTTACTATTTTCTATAACGAATATCTTAAAACTTCGGGTGTGTTTATTAGGAAAGAAATGAACCAGATCGGTGTTGGTTGTACCAACCTCATGTATGGCTAGCCACATTGTCTTCTATTACTAGGCTGGGTTAGTATTAGTTCATGGTTCCGAGCAGAAACTCCCAGTACAATCTGTCGATTGGTATATTAATTTAAAAAAATAAGCATGGTATGGCAAAAAGAACATAATACATATACCTCTCATCTTTCAGCATATGATGGTGCAAATTTTGGAGATGAAAGGTACACTGGATGAATACTTTGAAGATTGTGATCAAGGTCAACCTTGAATATTTACTTTACAAATGATTAATCAAAATGAAGCAAAAATTGTAAATATTAAGATCAATGACTAAAATTTTATTAAAACAAATTAAAATTAAAAACTGACCTTTGCGAGTTAGATCAAGCATTTGACAACCAAATCTGAAAACTTCATATATCTTGTAGCAAAATACTAGGTTGATGATGCAGATGGCCATCTAAAACATCCCAGTGGTTTTAGGAGATTGATAAGTACCATGAATTGTACTGTTTCGTGGTACTGTCTGCTCAGCATGATCCAGCATCTACAAACAAGTCCATACAATAAATGCACACAAATGAAATAATGCAGATGAGTTTAGATAAAATGGTCCAAATTCACCTATATTTCAGAAGTTGATTGCCATCATCCACCCTTGGAAACCTTTTATCTGTAAGTCAAAGTAAAAGCTCTGTGATCAGACTGTCTAGAAGCTCTGGTAGTCTGGTTGACAACATGGGCAAGTCGGTAATTTTGAAACGTCTTAAAAAATGGGGCATTTATAAAATACTCTACTGAAACTACCATGTATTGATTTAAGAAAATTACAGAATAGCATGGAGCAAATGACCTGCATCAGTATGTCAAGAGCATATTTACAAGACCTTGAAGATGCACCCATCATGCCAAGTTGAAGATCTTTGTGACCTAATAAATCAGATAAAAAAAGAGATACAATCCAAGCCAGTGGAGAAAGTGTGCAAGAATAAAAAATCTAAGTGGAACCAAAATTACCTTAGCTGCTAAACAAGATACAGGTCTGCCAGCAGCTTTTTGAAAACTGCCTTAGGATCATTGGTCAAGGTTGTCAATTCTTGGCACACAAGTTTCATAACTTCCAACGGTTCGTAATTGAGGAGTTTAGCCCTTCAGTAAAAATTTTCTTGGATAAGCAGAAAAAAAGTTGTAGTACAAACACATAAGAAACTAAAATGTGGAAACAAAAGTAGTTGCTTGAACCATGACCTATTGTGGAACTGTCTTTACCATGTGCGCGCAAGTGTGCTTGTCATCTGCTCCTACTTTATAAATAGTTCAGAACACAAGGAAAGAATTAATAAGTGATCCAACAAATTAGCACCCCTAAAATAGCAAATAAAATATTCAGAAATAATGCAAATGACCTCCTGATTTCTTCCATCACAAGTTCTTGCACATATATATATACATATATGAATGCTTTAAAGAATGTGAGGTTCAACCACGAATATTGTGCGTTAAAACAATTGATTCAAAATGAAGCATAAATGGTAAACATTCAACACCAATCAGTGGAAGTTGATTGATATAATCAAATAAATAAAAACTGACCTTTGTTGCTTTGATCAATCATTTGACAACCAAAGCTGAAAACTTAATGTATCTTGTAGCAAAACACTAAGTTGGATGTTGGATGGCCATCTAGACGGATTCAATGGTTTTAAGATTTTGACCAGCACCATGAATGACGGTGTCTGCTTAGCATGATCTAGCATTTTACAAAACAAGTCAATACAACAAATGAACACTAGATGAGTTTAGATAAACTAGTCAAACAAACAAAACAAAACAAAACAAACATACCTGGTATGTCCCACCTTAGATAAACTGGTCAAGTTTCATCAATATCTTAACTAGCATTTAACATTAAATGCTTTTACAATCTGACTGCCATCATCCATCCTTTGAATCCTTGCATCTAAAAGCCAAAGTAAAAGCTCGGTGATAAGACTATCTATTGTGCTAGGGTTGACAACATGAGCAAGCGGTTAATTTAAAAAACACGTATAAAAGAAAATGGGCAACCTTGCAACATAAGATAGTCAAAATAAACTGCCATAAATTGATGTAAAAGAATTACCGAATAGCACTGGGCAAATCACCGGCATGATTATGTTGAGAACATGTTTACAAGACTATTAAGATGTGTCCATCATGCTAAAGCCATAAGTCATTACAACATGATAATTCAGAAAAAAACAAAACAAAACAAACAAAATCTAATCAAGTAGAGAAGATGTGGAAGAAAAACGGAGCCACAATTACCTTCACTGTTAAACAAGATACAAGTCTGTCAGCAATTTTATTAAATTACCCTCAGGATCATTAGTCGCGGCTGTCAATTCATGGCACACAAGTTTCAATATTCCATGGACTGCAAATGAGACAGAAAACTAAAAGTAAGAACAATAAACCCATGATAACCCATAAAACTACAATTGATAACAAAAATGAAGGTACAAGAAACAAGAAGATTATCCATTTTCCCTCATGGAAATCCTTAAAGCAGCCTTACTAAGTCTACCATCTTGCTCTGCTGTTAAATTGCAACAATTTGCGAGGATTACAGTTGTCCACTTATCTGCACAAAGGTACAAGACATGAACAAATCTTATCCATAAGATGAACCTGTTAGAAATTACCCGTAATATGTGGCCTACGGATCATTTAAATAAGTTTCATCAAATGACATAATTAGTCCCTAATAGTATAAGGGGGTTATTTGATGGAAATACCCCATAATTATAATTAGGGTTTCCCCTTAGATGTTATAAATAGAGGAGTAAGGAGACAACAAAACGCACCAATAACTTTTCTCTCAAGATCATCCATCGATCCCTCTAAACATCATAACGGGAACGAATCTCAAGATCATGGCTTCATCATCTTCATCAAAGATCTGTATTTCCACAAGTAAGCTTTAATTATTTTAATGTTTAGTTTATATTAGATGATTGAATAAACATCATTTGGGATTCATAGTTGAATTTATGTTTCAAGATATAATCTACATGTGGTATCAGAGCGTATGTTGATTATATCATTTTAAGTATTAAAAATAATAATAATAATTCTTTGAGATGGATGAATCGTATTTTGTAAATCAATCCTGTTGAATTGGTTTTTGCTGTGAAGCGTGTCAATCGATCCAAAAACTTTTCTATAGATCGATCAATCTACAAATGATTTAATTTTTTTGTTTTGCAGCAATCCTTATCCGTCAAATTCTTTCCACCATGAAATTAGTTGATTTAAAATTTGTGTGAAAAGTTCACCACATGGAAGGAGAATTTATTGTGATTCATTACAATTTACTTATATCAAGAGATAATCAAAACAATCATTACGATTCTATTACTTTATGGAAGTGACGATTATTTTGCTTCCTCAATTAAATTGATATTATCTTGCAAAAATCTTTTAAATGAGAGATTTATAATTGTTCTCAAAATTGATTACACGAATCAATTAGTTTCTTTCTTCTAAAATTAATCTTTAAATATGATTGTCATTAATTTTAATAACTACAAATTATGGATATTTAAATAAATTGATTGGAGTTTAATTATTTGTAATTAATACGTCAGTTGTAAATATTTGTTATTTCTTTCCCGTTTAATTGTTGTTAATTATTTTTCAGCACATAATGTATTAATTATAAATTAATAAGGCATTAGGATTTTACGTGAAATAAAGTTAGTGATTTGATGAATCACAATAGAATTTCATTATTTAATAATAGTTTTTATTTGTAGAAACATATAATGTACTTATGTTTCATATTTACAAATAAAACCAGTCTTGCAAAAAACATATGTTTTAAAATATTTTTTGACATAGAAAAAGAGAATGGTAACTTTAATGAATGATAAAGTGATTAATCCCAAAGGTATATCATTTGGTTTGGCATTAAAGTTTAACATTACCATTTTATACAACTATGTGTATTGTCGAATGATAAACCCAAAGGTTAGTTGTTTGATAATATACATGATTAATATTGGCAATTTAATATAGATATTACACTTCTATCCAAAGGTGATGTGTCGTATTTATATGCCTTACTATAATTTTGTTCATAATACTTGAATGTTAGTTATAGCCAACGCGAAGCCAACATTCATTTAGAACCTTACTTTAATTTGTTCATAACGCTTGCACATTGGTCATAGCCAACGCAAAGCCATTGTACAAGTAGAACGTTACTTTAATTTGTTTATAACATTTGAATTTTGGTCAAAGCCAACGCGAAACCAATATTCATCTAGAACTTTCTTTTAGCCTATTATTTTGGTGTTATAATAGGTTTTATCTTCAACATATTAATTATGTGTGTTTTATTTATTTATTTTGATTACCCTGTAACTTAGCTCACTTTAATTTCTTTACTACTTGTATCAATTTAGCATCCATTATCACTCCTAACTTTGGAATTGAAGTTTTAACCGGGGCAAACTTCGTCTCATGGAGGGATTCTATTAAACTTACTCTTGGCATGTTGGATCTTGATTATGCCTTGAGACATGACGCTCCTACTACTCTTACTGCTGAAAGTATTGCAGATCAAAAACAAGAGTATGAAAAGTGGGAGAGGTCTAACAGAATGTCTCTACATTCTGATGGTAATCAAAAACTCCATCTTTGTTGCTATCAGGGGAGCAATACCTGATTCAGATAATGCCAAAACTTATCTGAATTCAGTGGAGGAACAGTTTAAAGGATCTTCTGAAGCACATGCGAGCACGTTGATTCTGAAGATGCTTACTACAAAGTATGATGGGTTTAATAATGTGCGTGAACACATAATGACGATGAATGACATGGCTCATAAACTCAAGAGCTTAGACATGGAAATCAGTGATGGTTTTCTAGTACATTTCATTATGACTTCTCTTCCTTCACGCTTTGATGCTTTTAAGATCAACTATAACACCCAAAAAGAAAATTGGTCAATGGGTGAGTTGATAGCAATGTGTGTGCAGGAGGAAGAACGTCTGAAGCTAGAAAAGCCTGATGTTGTTCATGTTACTACCATTAAACCATTAAAGAGAAAGGGAAACTTCAAAGGGGAAAGCTCCAAAGTCCATAAGGCTGGTACAAATGCAGCTTCCAACTCAAATGCCTCCTTCGGACAATCTCGCTGCAAATTCTATCACAATAAGGGACATACCCAACGAGATTGCCCTAAGTTCAAGGAGTGGCTGGTTAAGAAAGGTAACCATCTATTTATGATATTTGAGTCCTTTAATGTTAACGTTCCAATTAACACATGGTGGGTTGATTCTGGTTCTATGGTTCATGTTACTAACTCAACACAGGGATTCCTTACAATCCAGAAGCTGGAAAGAAACCAAAGGATAATTAAGGTGGGAGATGGTGATGAATTTAACATTGAAGCCGTAGGAACCATGCTATTAATAATGAAAACTGGCCATTGTATTAAACATTATGATACATTATATGTACCGAGGATTACTTGGAACTTAGTATCTGTACCAAAGTTAGACAATGATGGTTATGAAATTTTGCATGGTCGTGGCAAAGTCACTATTACTTTAAACTCTCATGTTTGTGGTTATGGTTATCTGGATGGAAATCTCTATAAGTTAGAACTTGACCACCAATTTTCAAAATCGTTGTTATCATATAATGTAAATGAAAACATTAACAAACGAAAACGAGATTTGGAAACATCATCCATGTTGTGGCATCAACGTTTAGGCCACATATCACGAGATCGCATGTTAAGACTCGTGAAGGATGAAGTATTACCAAATCTTGATTTCTCTGATTTTGAAACATGTGTTAAATACCTTAAAGGTAAAATGGCTAATGCATCTAAAAAAGGTGTCGTCAGGAGTTCTAGTTTACTAGAACTCATACACACTGATATTAGTGGACCTTATCCAATTGGAATATCTGGACATAAATCATTTATCACTTTTATAGATGATCACTCACATTACATGTACTTGTACTTAATCAAGGATAAATCTGAATCACTTGACATGTTAAAAACCTTTAAGGCTGAAGTTGAAAATCAACTTGATCGTAAAATAAAGGTCGTGAGATCAGATAGAGGTGGTGAGTATTATGGTAAACATACTGATACTGGTCAAGCTCATGGTCCTTTCTTTGAATTTTGTAAAGAACACGGGATTGTAAACCAATTTACCATGCTGGGTACTCCTCAGCAAAATGGTGTAGCTGAGAGAATAAATCGTACCCTAATGAACATGGTTAGAAGTATGTTAGAGAACTCCTCTTTACCTGAATTTTTATGGACCGAGGCATTAAAGGCAGCTGTTCATATACTAAATAGAGTTCCTTCTAAGTCTGTCCCTAAAACGCCATTTAAAATTTGGACAGGAAGGAAACCTAGCTTAAGGTATATGAAAGTATGGGGTTGTCCAGCCAAAGCTAAGCTTTATAATCCTCAACAAAGAAAACTTGACATGAAGACAGCCAGTTGTTTCTTTATAGGATATCCTGATCATTCAAAAGGGTATAGATTTTATTGTCCCTCTCATACTACTCGCATCGTAGAAACTCGTCATGCTGTGTTTTTAAAGGATTCTAAAGTCAGTGGGAGCACTGAAAGTCACGACATTGACTTACAAGAAGTGCAAGAGGAGGGGGATGGACTCTCTACACTTACCTCCTATTAGACCTCTTGTACTTAACGCTGCACCATTACAAAACACTATACCATTATCTCATGTTTCCTCAGAAGTTCATGTTGCTCCAAACAGTCCTGTAAACGAAGCACCATCAAATCCACAAGAGCAAGTCCCTCGTACGACTATTGAAACTGCAGAACCTGAAAATCAGCTACGGAGGTCGTCACGGTCTAGAAGGCCTACTAATTTTGATGATTATCTAACCTACCTAAATGAAGCTGATTTGGATTTAGGAAAGTGTAACGATCCAACTTCCTATAATGAAGCCATTAGTAGTGATCAATCGTCTAAATGGAACAAAGCTATGATTGATAAGCTTGATTCCATGTATAAGAATGATGTTTGGGAATTGATTGAATTACCCAGGGGTATTAAACCCGTAGGATGTAAATGGGTTTTCAAAACCAAATTAGACCCGAATGGTAATATTGAACGTCATAAAGCATGATTGGTTGCTAAAGGCTATACTCAAAAGGAGGGAATTGACTATCAGGAAACCTTTTCACCTGTTTCACGAAAAGATTCCTTAAGGATCGTTATGGCCTTAGTAGCTCATTTTGATTTAGAGTTACATCAAATGGACGTTAAAACCACTTTCCTTAATGGTGACTTACATGAGGATGTGTTCATGAACCAATATGAAGGTTTCAAACCTAAAAGTAAAGAACATTTGGTATGTAAGTTAAAGAAATCCATATACGGGTTAAAACAAGCATCACGTCAGTGGTATTTAAAATTTGACGAAGTTATGAAGAAACAAGGTTTCATAAAAAATCAAGTGGATCAATGCACCTACCTCAAAATGAGTGGGAGCAATTTTTCTATACTTGTCCTTTACATAGATGACATTCTATTAGCAAGTAATAGTTTAGATTTGTTGCATGAGTCAAAGAGATTACTTTCACGTAATTTTGACATGAAAGATCTCAGAGAAGCTTCTTATGTAATAGGCATCGAAATACACCGAGATCGGGCCAATGGGACATTAGGATTGTCTCAAAAGGCGTATATTGAACGTGTCCTTACACGTTATAATATGCAACATTACTCTCCCTCAGTTGCTCCGGTAGTTAAAGGGGACGTTTTTGGTTTATTCCAATGTCCAAAAACAGAGGATGAGAAGGAGCAGATGAAATTGATACCTTATGCTTCAGTAGTGAGAAGTTTAATGTATGCTCAAGTTTGTACTCGTCCTGATATTGCATATATTGCTGGAATGCTAGGCCGATATCAATCTAATCCTGGCCTAGATCATTGGAAAGCAGCAAAGAAAGTATTGTGATATCTTCAAGGGACAAAAGAGTATAAGTTGACATATAGAAGAACTGATAACTTAGAAGTGGTGAGCTATTCTGATTCTGACTTTGCTAAATGCAAAGATGATAAGAAATCAACATCGGGGTATATCTTTATGTTAGCAGGCGGACCTATTTCATGGAGGAGTCATAAGCAACAGTTGACAACAACCTCAACAATGATAGCAGAATACGTTGCAGTTTATAATGCAACTTGCCATGGGGTGTTGTTAAGAAATCTTATTACCGGACTCAAAATTGTTAACTCCATATCACGACCGTTGAAGATTTACTGTGACAACTCAGCTGCCGTTAGTTTCTCGAATAGTAACAGTTCAAGTGGAGCTGGTTTATATCTTGATACAAAATATTTGTTCGTACGAGAATGAGTAGAGGAAAATAATCTTTGTATCGAGAATATTAGCACAAAAGATATGCTTGCGGATCCGATGACTAAAGGTCTACCACCCAAAACATTCCAAGAACTCATAACAAGGATGGGTTTTACTAGAGACCTTATATAATAGCATATCAAGTGGGCATTTATGATTAATGTGATTTCCTTAAATATTTATTTTGTCTATTATAACTTATATGTGCACTTCATGATCTATAAACAAATTTGTGTAGATAAATACTGTACATTAAGGGTTTATTTAAGTCATTTTGATTTTATGTTTAATGTTTTATATTGAAACTTTAGTATGACTGTTGGGGGTCTCGAATTAACATTAATTCGAATGACTGTAACTATTTGCTATAAGTTTCAATATGAAACCTGATGAGCGTCTAACTTGGCCAAACTTATGTATACTCATCAAAATGATCACTCGGCCAAGTGGGAGAATGTTAGAAATAACCCGTAATATGTGGCCTACGGATCATTTAAATAAGTTTCACCAAATGACATAATTAGTCCCTAATAGTATAAGGGGGTTATTTGATGGAAATACCCCATAATTATAATTAGGGTTTCCCCTTAGATGTTATAAATAGAGGAGTAAGGAGACAACAAAACGCACCAATAACTTTTCTCTCAAGATCATCCATCGATCCCTCTAAACATCATAACGGGAACGAATCTCAAGATCATGGCTTCATCATCTTCATCAAAGATCTGTATTTCCACAAGTAAGTTTTAATTACTTTTATGTTTAGTTTATATTAGATGATTGAATAAACATGATTTGGGTTTCATAGTTGCATTCATGTTTCAAGATATAATCAACAGAACCGTTATCGTAGGTTGACCGTGTACCTAAAATCAACAAGAAAGCACACTCTGTTCTTGTCCTATAACTAGTCAATGTATATATATTTCTATAAAAGCTTACTAAGACTCTTGATAATAATCGTGTTTAGTTTTACCTGAGTACGTGTTTATAAATATATGGTCAGAACTTCTATGAAAACCTCATCACCAGGAATCTAAATAAAGAATAAATCAAACAATAAACCAATCAATCTGAAGACGACGACATAGTAGGTTTTTATCACACATAAATCAACTTAAGATTACTTTCCGTAATAAAATTTCACTAATAAGGTACCGGTAACTTATCTTTCTATTTTTAATAATGGATATCTTATAACTTCATGTGTGGATATTAAGAAAGAAATGAACCTGATTGGTGTTGACAGTACTAACCTCATGTGTGGCTGGGCATATTGCCTCATTACTAGGCTGGGTTACTACTAGTTCATGGTTTCAGTAGAAACTCCCAGTACAATCTGCTGCTTGGCATACTAATTTAAAAGAATAAGCATGGTATGGTGAAAAGAACATGTTAATCAACAACTGTTGGATATTGATTAAATTAACATATATATACTCATCTAAACATAAAAACAAACATCACAAACTCATCCTTAAACACGCAAAGACTCTGTAAATCAGAACCCTAGAAGATAATATTCTGAAGATTAGTACGTTATATTCATTCCCTTAAGTTAGTTTCTTTCCAGAACCTGCATCAATAAACAAATTCGATCTCGAGGAACAACTCAACAAAAAGATATATTAGGCAAATTAAATATAATAGGCTAATTTAAGGTTAACAATAAAACAATCAAACTAACCTCAAACATATGAATCACATATTCGGGTGTCTGAACATTAGTTTCATGGTCGATATCCCTCCCATGTTTGATCAATCTATCAAGTAATTAAGATTAACCAACATTAGAATAGAACTAAACAGCCAAATAAAAACAAAAATACAAGACGGAATTATAATCAAATAAGCAGCTAGCGTTAGAATAATGAGAATCATCTAGAAACCGATCAAACTGGAATTTATCTGTAATTCCATTGAATCCGAAATGCTGAAATCCCCAAGTACTTTTCAGGTTTGAAATGTGAACTATCAAAAACACAATCACAATCTTAATTAAAACGGTAGTGGATGATGGTTATGGTGGTGGTGGTGGCGGCGGTGGTGGTGATGGATGATAGTGGTGGTGGCGGTGGTGGTGATGGATAATGCTGGTGGTGGCGGTGGATGGTGGTGGTGGATGATGGTGGGGCCTGATCCAACAATCATTTGTAGTATTACTAGATTTGCTATTTGTTTTACTTGACTGGTCTCTCATGGATCATATAGTTCATGTCTAGCTAAAACTCTTACTAAAATCACTCTGAATTTGTTTATGAAGTATATATAGTCCTATATATCTATGTATCAGATGTGATACATATGTCTTAATTTTGCCTTGTTTGTTTGTTCTGATTGTAGCATAAATCAAGGGAAAATTAGTTGCTTACAGATCATACTCTCTTGATCTGCATCGTGAGCGTGTTTTCTTCCTTTATCCTTTTTGAATCATCAAGCATTCTCTTAAAAATTGCTGATTTAATTTGGTTGCAGATCAATCAAATCGTTTGCAGATTCAAGGTGGTGCTCGCTGTTGTTGCTTTGATTCATAACATGTACAAGGGGAGTACAAGAAGACCAGGGGTCTTTCAATTCATCTTGGTATTATCCTTTTTCTGCACATATATTTGTCATTTCAAGCTGTACGTTGTTGTTTTTCATAACACGAGGAGTCGGCCCAAGGAATTCTAGAAGAGGGGTATTTTATTTGGTCTATCTACCATCATTTTTTTGTATTTATCATTTTAACACTTGTCATAAAAATTGCTGATTTAATAGATTAATCTGTTGTACGTTGTTGTTGTTCAGATAATGAGGGCAGTAGGGCACTGGCGAAGCTTAATAGGGGCCGGGGGGCCGCCCCCCCCCCCCCTCCTATTTTTTCGTTCGTATTTTTAGCCCGATAGTGTCAATTTTTGGCCCGGTAGTGTAAATTTTTATATAAATATTAAGTTCGCCCCCCTTAAAAAAATTTGCCCCCGCCCCTTATAAATTTTGTTAAGCTTCGCCACTAAATGAGGGGACATGTAGTCGAGATGGACGAACGGTAGCATAGCAGTGTTTTTAACCTGCAGTAGCAGTCCTAGCCCACCCTCGGTCACATTTACTTAAGTATGTCAAATATGATTAAGTTTACTTTTGATCCTATGTTCTTTTAAAGGTTAAAATTTTGTTTTACTTGATTGGTCTCCCATGATATAATTTGAACACCATAATGCTTTTTTCTTTCTCATGATTTCTTTCTTTCTATTTTTTGACTAGTTGGCATAAACGAAGTGACGAAGAAGCTTTTCGAGAACTTCAAGGGATTGTGCAAGTACCTCAACAATAGAAAAGGTAGTCTTTGCTGAGGATAAACTTGCATCCTTTGTGCTGAGGTTAAACTTGCATCCTTTGTGCTGAGGTTAAACTTGCATCCTTTTTGCAGCCTAATCTGAAACACTAAGAATTCCAACATCGTATATAGGCCTATATCTTCTTATTCGATCAGGGGAGGTGGCAAATACTTTCTAATTGCTAAATTAAATTTTATTCTCTTGCTGAGGCCCAGGCTCAATTTTCTTGTACATGTCATTTAATTGTGCTTATACAGCTTTCTCTTGTGCTATAATAGGTTGCCAAAAGTACAACAAGAAGTTCAATGGATCTATCTCTTTTCATTTTGGAGGAGGCTGCAACACAGAGAGTTAAGAACGCCTCAGCTATATCTATCAGCTGGTACGTTTTCTGTGGTAGGATATGTTTATGCATATATATATATCAACTCTACATTGTTAGACCACTGCATTAGTTGATTCTGTTCTGCAGATTCAAGCTGCGGTTGTTGCTCTTTGTAACATCTTGGCCCTTCCATGGCCCCTGGAAGGTTGGAATACAAGAAGAAAAACAAAGAAGGTTATGTTTTGGTCAGGTGTTTTAACACTTGTCTTAAAAATTGCTCATTTTGGTTGCAGATCAATTTGCTGTATGTTGTTGCTGTTCAAATAATGAGGGGACATGTAATCGAGATGGATGAACGATAGCATAGCGGTGTTTTTAACCTGCAGTAGCAGTCCCAGCCCACGCTCAGTCAAATTAATTTAAGTATGTCAAATATGATTTAGTTTACTTTTGATCCATGTTTTTTTAAAGATAAATTTGTGCTTTATTTGACTGGTCTGTCATGGATTAGACAGTCTCCTGTCTGGCTAAAACTCTTACTAAATTTTTGTTGTACTAATATAGTTTTTCTTTTGCTAAATTAAGTTGCCAACATTATAGTAAGAACTTCAAGAAAGTAAATTAGTATATCTTCTCATTTAGGGGAGGCTGCTAGTTTGAGATTAGGCAGTACCTTTGCTACACCTTAAATATTGTCATTTTAAACACTACTCTTAAATATTGTCCGTTGAATTCGTTTGCAGATATATTCAAGCTGGACGTTGTTGTTGTTCTTCATAACATTTTTCTACTACCATTTTTCTATACATGTATTTATCATTTTAACACTTGTTAAAAAATGCTGATTTAATTTGGTTGCAGATCACTCTAAAAAATGCTGATTTAATTTGGTTGCAGATCAATCTGCTGTGCATGTTGCTGTTCAAATGATGAGGGGACAAGTAGTCGAGATGGATGATGTACGCCTCAGCTACATCTATCAGCTGGTACGTTTTCTGTGGCTGGATATGTTTATGCATATATCAACTCTACGTTGTTAGAAGTAGCATTTGTTATTCACATATGATGATTGTTCTATTTGCTTTAGATGGTTTTTGGATTGCATGGTTTGCAAACTGGCTATGCAAGTCTAAAGACCAGTGAGGATGTAAAAACAGCTTTTATATAAGATCCTGTTAAATTTTTGACAACTTGATTTACTCCTATCTATGATGTGATAGGAAAGGTATCCTCTATGACCATAGGAATTTATGTTTGCTTGCACTGTAAGTAATTTGTATACTATCCGTGTTCCATAGGAAGCAGGGAAATCAAAACATGAGTTTACTTTTCAGGGTCATTAAACTGTACACTTCTCAAAGTTGACAACGTATTGAAGATGACAGTCTAGTGATATAGTTCATTCTTCCTATCTGGGCATGTTGTTAGGCTGATTAAATACGTGGCATATTTTTTTGGTAGCTCTGTGAACTACCTTTTATGATCTTTAAGAAGCTAACACAATGAAGTATAGTTCTATATATCTATGTATGTTTTCTTATTTGTTTCGGATATGATACATTTGTCTACTTAAGAATGCTAGCTGTAATCAATTTTTGCCTTCTTTGTTCTGATTGTAGGCTGAATCAAGGAAAAAGTTGCTTACAGATCATACTCTCTCTACGCCGTGAGCGTGTTTTCTTCCTTTCTCCTTCTTGAATCATCAAGCATTCTCTTAACATCCTCTGTTATTTGTTTCAACATTTCACTTTGTTTGCAGATTCAAGGTGGTGCTCGCTGTTGTTGCTCTTCATAACATGTACAAGGGGGGAGTACACGAAGATCAGGGGCCTTTCAATTCATCTACTATATATCCTTTTTCTGCACATATATTTGTCATTTTAAACACTACTCTTAAATATTGTACGTTGAATTCCTTTGCAGATTCAAGCTGTACGTTGTTGTTGTTGTTCATAACACGAGGTGTCGGCCCAAGCAATTCTAGAAGATCGAGAGGTCTTTAATTTGGTCTATCTACTATCACGATCTATGTGAGTATTTCTTGTGTGTTAGAACTCTATGCTATCTTTTCTTTGTTATATTATTACTACGAACACTTGAGCATTTCGGATCGCTACATTGTTCTTGGTTAGGGTGGCCAATGCTTGTTGATTCTACTTCTGTTGAGCCTGAGAAATTGCATTAGTTTGAAATAATTGGGGTGGCATAAATTGAATTCTAGTCAACTAAAAATGTATATTTACATATTGCTGAACTTGGTCTATTTCATAAATCATGGATGTGCAATTTCCAATGCTTGACAAAAGTTGGATCAGGTAAAAATTTGGAATTTTCTTATTGAGAAAATGACTCTCCTAAAGTTTGTTGCAAATATCAATATGGCAGTTAATTCAAAGGTAAATGAAATAAAGATCATTGAATTTTTTTTACGTAAGCTTAGGGAGCAGAAATGGATCTGCAATGTAAAAAATAAGTAAATTAATATTTGCATTTTTTTTCTTTATTTTCTACTCAGATTCTCTGGTGATTTATTAGTGTTATTTAAGTTTCATCTTCTATATGATTTGTGAGTCTTTTAATCTCGATTACTACACGGAGTACTTTGTAAGTCTATTTTTCTCTCTCATCCTAATAGTTGTTCTTTTCGTGCCTTTAAATTGCATGATTTTTCTATGTGGTTATAAGTTGGATTTTTTTAGTTGGTATTGTTTTAAATCTTTTCTATTAGTTACTATATAGTTCTACATATTAATTTTGTTGGTTCTGTTTCTTTGTCTTTCTTTTTTTGTTTTTCCATTTTTTTGATTCATCTTGCATAATCGTTTGTATTGTTAGTTTGTGTGCCTAAATCTCCTTGGTTGGTATTTGGTTTGTTATTCCTTGACTGATATTGTTGAGTGATTCTTATTCAAAAGTGCTGCTCTAAATAATAAAGTGAATATTTTCTATTAGTTGACAGATTAGTAATTTGGATATTTGGTAACCCTCCTTTGTATATACATTCAAGTGATAGTGATAGAAAATTTGTATCTATTGTTAGTGAAGCTAACAGGAACTGAAAATTATGTGGTTTGATCTAATGCTATGATGTTTGTCTTACAAAGTAAAAATAAAGTAGGGTTTATAGACAAGACATGTGTTTAAAATTTTGGATGATGCATTAGCTAGTTAATAGGATAGATGTAACTGTATTGTACTATAGGATTTTAAATTCTGATGTTGAGGAGTAAATTAGGGTTAAATATTTTCAAAGTCTCATGCTGATGTGTGGACAGAGTTAAAAGAAAGATGTAATAAATTTGATGGTTCTGTGACTTATAACCTTCATCATAAAATTAACTGCCTGACACAATTTGGTCTACTTGTTTTTAGTGGGGCTAGACGATAGCTATCAGTTTATAAGATTCAGATCCAATCTGTTAATTGTTTTTGCCATAATCTCACAAAAAGAATCACAAAGGTGAAGTAATTCTAATAATAATACACTGTCTATTGCTTTCAATTTAAGTTTTTTTATTTAAAATTAACGAAAACTTAGCAGAAATCCAAATTTAAAATACATTCAGTGTATAATTATTGGACATATGGTTGATATGTGTTATGAATCAAAATAAAACAAGTGTGTGAGTGTTAATTCTGACTTTCTTTTTCCTAATGAACAAATTACAATGTTGTTGGCTTTGGTTAGTGAAAATGTTAGAACAAGAAAGGACTAAGGCCTAAGATGGCAGGTGCGTTTCAAATGAATAATTTTTCATCCTTAAGTGTCTCTAATGTTGTAAAGGGTCATGGTTGGATTATAGATATAGGTGATAACCAACATATGACAATTAATTAATTTGTTGACATGTTTGATTTTAAATTAAGAGTGAAACACTCAAATGGATCCTCTAGCTAAAGTTACTAAAATTGGTTATATCAAGTCAAATGCAAACATAGTGTTGTTTGATGTGATGGTTGTCTCGGAGTAAATTTTTTATGACTTAGAGATAGCAAGATAATCGTCATATTTGATGAGTTTTAATGCTACTTTTGGGACTTAAAGTTAAGGAATGTGCCGATGACCGGTAAAGAAGTAGATGGTTTATATTTGGTTGAGGATACGCTTAGACCATTCAGGTGTGTAATGGTAGTATTTGTAGTGGAAGTGATAGGTACTTGTGGCATTCTAGTTTAGGTTATCCATTTGATTAGGTATTAATTGTGCTAAAGTCAATTTTAAACTTGGAACATGTGTAATATCTTATCTATTCTTTGTGAGATTTGTCATAAGTTTAAACAAACCGATGACCCTTTTCTTAAAGTTAAGGAATGTGTTGATTACCGTTAAAGAACGTGTTTAGAGACATACACGTTCGATCATAGAATGTGAAATGTCATGAAATGCGATGTGCTTCATTTTGGGTTTTAATAATATTAAAACACTTGCTATTATATAACGACACCTCTATACACTTTGTATAGTTCTATAAATCTCATATGGCCTTATACACGTTTTATAGTAACAAATATACTAAAGCGGGGACAATTTTGAGTGAGTTGTCGGAGGTCGGGCTATACGCATTGTATTACCTATACGAACCCCCTATACGACATGTATATAGTTGTACGACGTGCATAAAAATCAAGTGTGTTGATTTATAATTGAAGAGTGTTTTGATATTGTTTTTTTAAAAGGTTTTAAAAAACTTTTAGTATGAATTTGCATGTCATGTGAGATTTTAAATAATATATATATTTTTAATAAAAGTTATTTTTTAAGAACTTTTATATTTATATAATTTTAGGTATCTGCTATATTTACTCTCTTTAACTGTTTTATCAATTATTTTTATTTTTATTGTAGTCAAATGAGAAAGACCCTTCTCACTTTCACTAATGAACTTTTGTGTGGTTGATTTGTCTGAAATTTGTTTCTAATGCTCCACATTTATCCTCGTGACATCATGACTTAATTAATTGATCGATACTTAGCATTCTATTCACTCGTAAGAATTCTTTTTATGTTAAATTTATAATCTGAGAAATATGAATCATCTTATTTATAAAAAATACTAAAATCTATAAAGAAAATTTCCTCTACGATTAATATATAAACCGTTTGGATAATTAAAATATATATTCTTAAAAGTAACATTTTTTTCTTTTGAGTGAGGAAGGATATACACAAATTAAATGATTGAAAAATTAAATATCATCCATGAAAGAATATTATAAAAATTACACGTACGTCTAGAAAAAGAACTGCATTAATGAAATGTCATGCTACAAAGCTGTTATATAATAACAAAGAGCCATTAGCAAAGTCATAAGCATTAAACAAAAGCTTAGATTTTATTAAATAAAATGATTTCATTCTCACAATGAACTTGCACATACAATCATGTCTAGAATAAGAAAATGTGTTAAGTATCGTTTGTTTGTGTTTGTTTATTTAAAAGTTATGTTTTAGATGATTATGATAATTACTTGTTTATATTTGATGAATATTATATAATGTTTGTGATTTTATATATAAAATCAATATATGATGGTTTTGAATTTTTTTTGTTTTAGAAAAGTTCACTCGTGTTCATTAATGGTTTTGTATTTGTTTGTTTTTGAAAATATTTTTTATTAATCGCGAGAAATGGAAAAGTTAATACGAAATGATTAAATTCTTTAGAAGTTTTAAAGAAAATCTTATAAACAGTACACGTAACCAGCAATAATGCTTTCTTCATCCAAAGGGTTTTTTAAAAATGAATAACAGTTTTAGAAAATACTTTTTTTCATTAATCGTAAGAAATGGAAAAGGCACCCCATATGCTAGCGAGCAAAGACAACGCTAGGTAGCGCAAGCCCACCAACCACCAATTCGGAGAAAATCCGTCACACGACGGGCCACCGTTGTAATACTCTACCCACTAACTACATTTTGCTGCCAGTGGGAATCGAACTCACAACCAAATGGTTGGTGATCTCAAATTAGATTAAGTAAAAGTATGCTAATTTAAAATAAGAAATGAGTAAATTGTGTAGAATTTAAAAGAAAATCTTAAAAAGAGCAAACATAACGAGCAATAACCCTTTTCTTCATCGAATCATCTTGTATCGATTGGCTTATATTTTTTTATAAGTGGTTTTGAGGAAAAGGAAAAAGAAAATAATAAAAAATAAATACTTAAATATTTATTAATTTAAAACATGGAAAAGTTAACGCGAAGGGTTATTAAAAAACAAATATAAAGTTTTAGAAAATTATATTATTTTTATCAATCGCAAGAAATGGAAAAGTTACTGTAAATTGTTTTTCAAATTAAAAGAAAAGAAAAAATACCAGATTATTATAAAGGTTAATCACAATGACTACAGAAATGAAATCTCTTTGGTAATGTAATGATTTGATAAGATCTGATATCTAAACGAAAAGATGGCCTTCGATGAAAACCTAATCTTTCACCCAAAAGATTTGAGATTTGAGATTTGAGATTTGAGATTTGAGATTTGATATCCACCAACGGTCAGTTGAATTAACTAATGCCAATGCCTCACGCGTTCGTAGAGTGCTTGTTATATAACCCAATCTCTGGTTTTGTTTCTCTCACAATCACTGCACTAGACAATCACTGCTTAGGATTTGATATCCCGTAGTACGCTTTATTACCAAGTGCCCATCTAAAATACATTAAGTACTTTGGTTTGATTGGTCTATGTGGACTTTGGCCTAAATTTTCAGGGCATTTTACGATTCAGCTTATTTATAATTCTAATTAGTTATAACTATATATTAATGTATATTCTAAGTAGTTTTCATTTTGATAATGGCTTATATGTTATAGTAAAATGTGTTATTTTTTAGATTCACTTTTAATATTATGTAAGCCTAGCAAAATAGGCGGGTCAAGTCAGGTTGTGTTGGATCAGGATGAGTTCAGGTCAAAATAGATACCGGTCAAAAATAGGTCAGAATGAGTCAGTTAAAAAAAACTAGTATTAAACCTCACTCCGTTGCGGTGAGGTGTAAAACCATACAAAATAAAACCAATGTTATGTCAACCTCAACGACCACCAATACAAACGACCAGAAAATATACATAACACTAAATATTAAACACTATAATTATGTGTTAATAAAAAAAAGTACCCCGCACATTACTATAGGGTCTTTAAATAAAAAAAAGTACATAACAACAATAAACCACACATGTAATAACGTGTTAATTTTTAAATTTTACCGAAATATAAATCAAAAAAATTATAAAATATGAAATGTATAGAGGAAGAAAGTTGTGAGTGACATAATTTAGGGATTAGATTGTAAAAAATGTAAAAGTATTAAGTTTAAAATCATATTAAGAGGCTTGTTTTGCCAAGCCTAATGTTATGTTTTCTTAAATCACACATATAAAGTTACAATGTGGTTATATTTATTTCCGTTACCATAAGGTTTTGTTCAACATTTGCCTCCCCTCTAGCGAAAAGCTCAAAAGTCAGACTAATAAACTTTGTTAAAACCCTAAAAAACCATATTTTTAAACAAAAACAATTATAAAACCTACTCCTATAGCCCAAACCTTTAATCAACTCCTATTAATTACATCAACTGAAATATTAGCTAAGGGCATTCGTATTTAATTCCTCACAACTATCTTCATCTTTAAATTTTAAAGGCTTTTATATGACTTGTGTAATTAAACCAACATTAATACTCTATTACCATCCCTTAAATTTTTAAGGGAAACAAAATATTCCCTCAAATTTGAGTCACATACTCATAAATCCCATAAGTGACTGGTATGAGAAATAAGATAGAAAATATCTAAAAAAAATATGAAATAAATTTGAAGGATGATGTTTTTTATATATACTATAGACGTAGGTATAAGGATTTTGTTGTAAATTCTCTAAAATATTCACAATAAGTTTCCTATATTATTGGGAATATATGCGAATGATTGTGAATAAAAAAGAGAAAATATTATTTTTCATATGTATATTGGGGAAACAATATTCATTTCTATAAAATTTTTAATATATTTTAAAATGGTTGAGTGAAAAAGATATTAAAAGTAGTGTAGTTAGAAAAGATAAAAATAACAATAAATTTTAATTTAATTTTAAAGATAATGATAAGGAGTCTTATGTGAATGCTCTTTTAAGCTTACGGGGGCACTCACAACTAGGGCCTACGCCTCACAACAACATGGGCACTTACAAACGAGCCTTCTTACATTTCTAAGATAAAATGTCCCGATCTCACAACGCTTTTATCACGCTTGTTTTTATTCTAATACACACCCTTAAATTGCTCAACCATGTTAAATGCAAATATATCCTTCATTATCTTCAATACAGAGGATATGATGACTAGCACAGACAAAAAAGACAACTATAACAAATAACAAAAAAAAAATAATACTATAACTTTTTTTTATTTATATACCCTATTCTCACAAGATTGATAACTATTTTTAAGTTAATAGTTTTGAACTATTGCATTTTTAAGACTTAAAATTCAAACTGATTTTAAAATTTAACATTTATACAATCATTGTTTAAAACAAATTATTTGATTTAAACAAGTTTAACACAATGTAAAAATGACTTTATATCTTATTACATTTTGATTGTGAAACACAATTTTTAATTAGTTTGGTATGTTATAACAATTATAATATTAAAACCACAATAACAAAATAGATATGTAAATCTAATGGCTGTGTTTGTTTAATCTTGCTAAGGGCAAATAGCAAAATTAAATTAGGTCACGAGGTCACAACGCATATACAACTACAAAGATGAATCTAAGTGCATCTGGTAGTTGTCTTGTGTGGATTCCACTGATCCATTAATTCCTTATCTTCTTGTATTTAGTTTTGCCTTCGAGTCTTCAAACATTACAATATTTACAAAGAAATACTTAGTAAAATAAAACCCAATATATTACAACTTTGAACCACCAAATGGGCGAAAACCATAAAAACAAAAATTCACAAAACCAAATCACACAACCATTCAACGAAAAGGTATAGCCAGATTTACATATCAAACACAATCAAAATAATGTGTGCACTCTTTTGGTTGATTAAAATTCAACCAAAATAAATAAGTTGCCCAAAATAATCCAAATCAGAAACTTTAAACGAATTTAAAGTTTGTGATCTATCATTGATCTTAAAAATAGATCTAATTTACATGGTGTAAGTGGGGTTCTCATACCACTATTGGGAGTTAGTTGTATCTTGATTAGGTTTTATTTTTTAAAACAGGTTTTGATGTTTTATTAACACAAATCATTATGTACTGATAAGATGATCATACCTTTATGGTTGACGATTAACCGCATTGAGGAACAACGATTCACCTGTTGACATAACATACCTAAGAGGGATGACACGAAGATATTATTTATAAAAAAACACAAAGTATGATGTCTAAAATAATACTACAAATTACAAGACCTAAAAGCACAATAATTTATGCTTAGAACTCTTCAGGTGAAACGAGTCAAAACGACCTAGGTCTAGTCAATTAAAGAATACAAGGTTTTGTATAGTTCACAAATTCTCTAGAATTGAAAACGGAATCAAAAAAGTTTTCATCAAAAATCCTATTTGGTTGTTGGTCATGACATGGAATTAAAATTGAAATTTTTTTTCACGTTCAATAGAATTCACTTACCTTCGACTTACCCATGAAATGTTCAAAAGAAGACATGACAATAAAAACAAAATTTAACAAAATTGCACTTATAGAACATCCGCCACCCCAAAAAAAATCATTTTGTATTGTAAAAAAGTAGATTATTATTGAAATTATATAATCTTTCAAACCAAAAGGTTTCAAAAAACTCATATTTTCTAGATAATAAGTTCTTTTAGTGAACCCAATATATTTTTTTATATAATAAGGTAGGACCTTTAGTTGGGCATGTGAGAATGCATATTGGCTTACTCGTCGTTGAATCTCCCGAATGTGTTTGGCCCCTGATCGGTTGGTGCCAACGTTCTTGCGGATGCTGATAATTTCTTAAACAAAAGCTGCATAATGTTGTGAGAAAACTAATATAGAAGGTATGTTTATTTAAATGTGTATATGTGTGTGTGTGTGGTGCGACGAACTCACCTCAACATCTTCAAGTCAAGCATTTCCAGTTTGATAGGTTCATCTGCTTTCTTGACAAAAACTGTCTTTGCAGGTCCTACATTATAATAGTGGTGAGAGAAAACTAATATCAACACCAAGAATAGGGATCAATATATATCAAACATAAAACAATAAAGAATGTGACAGAATATTGGTGAAACTCACAGTAGCAGGTTTAGGATTCTTCCCGCTAAGCATGAGTGATGTCCTTACTCCTTCCCACAGTTGTATTGTCCTTCCCACTACTATGAACACACTAGAATATATAAATTCAGACGATAATTAAATCGAGAATAATGCTAAACAGTTATAGCGGCACGTGTTAATTGAAGAAATGATAAAAGTAACAAACCTAGGCAGATCATACTCACGATGGTACAAGTGCACAAAAAATAAGAATAGCTCTCACAAATAGATTACTGACTCTGAAAAGATCAACGTTCTTGCTGCAGCCAATGTCTAAAAATTTTTTAAATAGAAGAACAGTGATGATAGAAAACTTATATAGTTGAAAGGTTTATTTATGTATGCATGTATGTGTGTGTGTTTGGCACAAGGAACTCACCTCAACATCTCTAGGTTCAACTTCTTTGTTACTTTGTTCATCTGCTTTCTTGCCAACACCATCTTCACAGAACCTACATTATTATTAGCAGGTTTAAATCGTTATGAGAGAGAACTAATATCAACACATATTCGTAACGCAACAAATCAGTAACCCTGAATAAAGCAATTTAAATAAAACAATAAACTAGACAACATGGAATAGTTACTTTAATTAATAAAAGAGCAATCACTTCCTGCCTCAAAATAGATCTCATCTACAAACTTGTGTTTAAGACAATGATTATCACATAGACATGATTCATAATAAATATGTTATCAAATCAAACATTAGACAATCAAACCATTTCTTTCTTGTCCAAATCAAGTCCAATATTTCATGCATAACTTTAGTTGGTTCTTTTATGTGCACATGAACTTTAAACTACTTCCTATCCATCCATACTCATGCCTAAAACATGCATTAAATCCCACATGATCACATTCCCAGCTTAATACTTTTTCATTCTGAAAAAAGGAATTTGAAGGATCATAGACAGTGTGTTAACCTTTCTCACACCTCATTTCACTAAGAAAAAGTATTAATGCTTTAACCTTGATTGTTGGTATGTTGTCCTTCTTAAACCCATACCCCTTTCAGTCTCAACTAATGCCTTGTGCTCGTGTATTTAATTTATATTTACCATGATGGTTTAATTATCCCACACTTAACATACACAGTAAGACCTACCAAACCTCGAGGTTTTTTAAGGATTCACAAAACTATAACTTGACTTGGCCATGCACCTCTAATAATGACACAGTGGGTATTTAAGGTACCTTAAGGTTATGAGGATCATATTGATGATTTTCGGGTCTTAGACGCCCTATTTTCGATTTTCTGATCCTCAATAACCGCAGTAAATTTTTTCTTATATATATATCCATTCATGCTTAATACCAGCATAATGACACTGTGAGTAGTTTAAGGTACCTTAAGTTTATGAGGATCATATTGATGATTTTCGGGTCTTAGACGCCCTATTTTTAATTTTCTGATCCTCAATAACCGCAGTGATTTTTTTCTTTATATATATGCACAACACACATTCATGCTTAATGCCAGCACAGTGACACATTGAGTATTTTAAGGTACCTTAAGGTTATTAGGATCATATTGATGGTTTTCGGGTCTTAGATGCCCTTTTTTTGATTTTCTGATCCTCAATAACTGCAGTGATTTTTCAATATTTTATATATAGCCATTCGTGCTTAATACCAACATAAGGATTATTTTTACCCTACTTTTAATTTTATTTTGATTGCAAAACAAGAAGAAGCTTGGTGTGTGTGAAAGGGAATGCTGACTTGCAACCTATCTTGTCGAGACTAGGTTTCTAAACCATGTATTAAGATGGGAAGCTAAACACATCCATATATTAGTTAATTTACACGAAGGACATTAGGATTCTTTCTTTGGGTTGAGCCTACCAACACATCAAAAATCTTTTACAATTTCCTCAAAGATTCAATCCATGTATAAGTATTAACATATCAACTTCTTATCATTACCTATAAAGTTTCAACTCTAATTCAAGGGACATCATTACAATTAACTTCAATCACGCATAACCATCAAAATCATTACCAACAAAAGACAGATCAAGAAACAAAATTCTAACATGCATGCATTTAACCTAAGCTGATCCTTACTAACAAAATAAACATCAAACACATTAAATGCAAAACACAATTCATTAACACTAAGAAAATAGATAGAAGAGAAAGACTACAACCTGTCAAGAATGATCACCAATGCTCTGCTCACATAGAACCATCTTCGGAAACACATAAATTGCTGAGAACTCTTTAAGAATGACACGTCAAGTTCTCCAATGACTTCTTTAAAGGCCTCCTACCAACCGACTATATAGAGAAATAGGAAAGTGATATGTACTGTAGTAAAATATAGAGCTATAGACTAATTTGCAGCGTGAACATGCATTTACTTTGAAACGTCTACAAAAATGGGACAATTTTGAAACATTAGGTATTCTACTCAAACTGCCATAAATTGATGCAACATAATTAAAAAACAACATTTGGCAATTTCCCGACATGAGTGTATTGAAAACAAATTTATAACACCTTCAAAAATGCACCAACCAAACAAAAGCAGAGATTTTTTATAAAAGCCAAAGTAAAATCAATCATTCTTCCACGTCAACTTCTTGGCCTCCTTCAACAATCTCACCTCTTCCAACATTATTAAAAAGTAGTTATAAATGAAGGATTGCACCCAAGAGACATTCAATTCCAAATGTGTAACTTCTAGTGCGTGGAAGAAGTTGGGGTTCAATATATAAAAGAATCATAGAAAATACGTCTTATTACAATCCCATGAAGCTTTAGAAGCTCGTGTAAAACCCTCTTCATCATGTGCACAGGTTTGTCATCTGCTCCTACTCTATAAACTGTTCATACTAGCCTAAGTGAAGTACAAATTGGTAAAGCAACAAATCATAAACCGTAAAAACAAATTTAAAATAAAACAATTATAATGCAAACCACCTACTCATTGCGGGTATACATCAATGCTTTGAAAAATGCGATCAAGGCCAACCTTATAGATTTGGTGTAATTTGGGAAAGGAATGAAATAAAAAACCAATGGGGGTAGTTATAGATCACAAAACCTCAAAAATCATTTTATATGCAAATAATTGGATTATTAGTGAATAGTATATTCTATCAAAACAAAAGTTCATAAAAAAATGTGAGTACATGACAAGATGAGTTTCAAGTAAAGCCATCATTTTAAAATCTATTAAAATATGTAGAAGGCATTGGGTTATTGGCCACTTAATCACCGTAAAAGGTTTGCCACCAAATCCGATTAGTGCCAAAATTCTTGTAACATGCAACATCTAATAACTTACAAAACAAAAACACATGTTGTAGTATCTAGACATTTTCCTTTTATCAAGTTATAAAAAGAAACATAATTATTAATGTTTTAAGTCTCATTACTTTCATCAAGTTATCTAAAAGCAAAATACCAGATCGATGTAGGCTAGCATTATAGGTTGAGGTTCCAGGTCTCACGAACACATCCAACGAAGCTTTACAAGTTCATGTAGCACAATCATCACTATGAGTAAAGGCTTGCCATCTGCTCTACATTTGTTCATAATAGCAAAAGTCAATTATATATTAGTAATACACAAGGCATCAAGTCTATAAAAAGCAATGTAAATATAACAATCATAATGCAAACCTACTCCAGATTTCTTCCACCCAAGTTGGTGCATTTATCATGCATGCTTTAAAGAATGCAATCAAGGTCAACTTTGATATGATAAAAAGTAGATATTTACATAAATGAAATGATCTTTCAAAACAAAAGTTTATAGAAAAATTCGCATTATCTAGACTATAAGTTTCTTAAATGAAACCCCAAAAGTTATTTATGTAATTTAATATATTCTTGAATAGGATCAATTGATTCAAATTTTGAGCATCTCTATCGAGCTTGAAGCCCAGATAGGGTTGGCTAGAGAATCACCCCAATTTGTTAAATTACAAGGTCCGGGTGTCAACAGTATATAGCAGTGAACATCAAATCAATTTCAAAACAAGAAAAGAAGTATTGAAAGGGTATAAGCATTTAGGAGTTGGGACACATTCCTTTAATCATATTTTCTAAAACACAAAGTACCTTAAGATTAAGATCAATGTAGGTGAGTATTTCAATGTATAAAAGAACCATAGAAAACTTACGTTTTCTTGCAATCCAAATAAGCTTTAGAAGCTCATGCAAAACCCTCTTCATTTGTCATCTGCTCCTACTCTATAAATGGTTCATGCAGCTTGAGTGAAGTACAAATTGGTAATTCAATAAATCATCAACCGTAAAAACACAATTAAAACAAAACAATTATAATGCAAACCTCCTCCTAATTGCTGGTATACATCAATGCTTTGAATAACGCGATCAAGGCCAACCTCATATGTAGTTCTCGGAGAATCTGCATAAAAATAAGCAAGAATTGTAAATAAAGAAAAACAATGAGTGAAAGTTGATTGATTTAAAATATGTAATACGTAGTAAAACAAATAGATCAAAGGTCCCAAGGTAAAAGCTCTAGTTCACATCATGAGAAGCATTTGAAAGGTCTACGAAAAATGGACAATCTTGCAAACTAAGAAACTATATTCAACTACCCTAATTTGATGCAACAAAATTACATCACTATGGCCAATCACCTTCATAAGTGTGTAGATATTGTGTATATATTTCTAGGAATGATGAATGAGAGGGCGCCACTGTTTCAGTCCGATGCCATTATCTTACATGGTATCAAGAGACCAGGCACAAACCTAGCCAAACCTTTCAATTTTGCAGCCCTTTCTTTGTGCTTTCTACCTTCTGCAACTCAATCTCTAATGGCTGAATCCAACGCACCTCCAACCAATGACCAACCTGCAGCCCCTACACCGGCCAAGGCTCTTTATCCTGCTTATCTTGTCAAAGACTTTCAGCGCAAAGTCAAGATTCTATATGGAACCGAGTTCACGTATTCGGCCTTGGTCAAATCGTTCCAGTTGCACGCACAAGGCTACAAAGTCATGGCTCATATTGACAGACCCCCTTCCCCCCACGAGCAAAAACAGATCCGACTTACAAGCCTTGGTCTGAACTTGATGTAGTCGTCTTACAATGGATCTACGAGACATTGTCTGACAATTATGTACGTGCGCTCCAGTCCGATTCCACTGCTCTTGCCACTTGAAACCGACTCAAAACCATTTTCCTAAATAACAAGGGCTCACGAGCGGCTGTTTTTAAGCATGAATTTAATAACCTCACCCTCAAGTTCATGTCCTCACTTGAGTCTTACTATCAAAAACTCTGTGATCTTGGAAGTCAGTTGAATGATGTTGATTTTCCTGACAATAAGAGAGAGATTAGTGCAGATTAGTGCTACAATTTGTCCGTGGTTACCACCTGAGTTTGACATTATCGGAGCCCACATCAATTAGAATATTCCCGACTAGGAAGCCACCTGTAACATGCTACAACTCGAGAGTCCAAGACAAGCCACTAGTGACTCTCTCTCACCCTCGGCAGCCTTGCTAGCAGTCTCACCAAATAAGCCCTCTGACCAAACTCAGGGCAATCGTCGTCGTGGTACACACATGACCGCCACCGGCAACCGCCGAGCCCCGGCCCAACTCATTCTCGTGGTCGTGCTCATTACTCTCCTCATGCCAATCAGCCACCGCACAACCCCTACTCCTACAAGCCGGTGGGCCACCTCCGTACTTGGCCTACCGGACACCTCCACCTTGTCCCTTCCCAACCCATGCCGGTTGGGCTGATCCCTGGCGTTATGCCGGTTGGGCTGATCCCTGGCGTGCACCACCATCAACCTAGACAGGTTCTAAATAGCCTGCCCAACCGCTGTCATGGATAATGAGGCCAATCTAGCTTCGGTTGACCCGTTGGAACCAACTCAACTAAGTGAAGCTCTCCGGGCAATGACACTGGATAATGAGTATAATCGGTGGTATATGGACTCGGGTGCATCTAATCATCTCACCGGCGACATAGGTAAACTCAATTCCCCATTATTATCATGTAAGGTTTAGGGTTTAGATTGCCAGACCATCTATTATAATTAATATAATTATATGGTAGTCATATGTAATATTCTATTATATATATAGGGAGTCTATGTAATCATCATTCATTCAATAACATTCTATCATATTACACGGTTTATCTTGGTATCAGAGCCAAGAATACCGGTCTTCCTCTCCAACCCTAGCTGTCGCCACAAACCCTAGCAGCTACTTCAAACTTTTTGACCTGCCCTTTCTGATTACAAACAACCTCTTTGGCTACATAAATGGCACCATACCATGTCCACCCATGAAGGTTCCGATTCCAGCATCAACAGCAGACAATCCAAGCTACTCCCACTGGATAGCCAATGATGCACATTCTGATATCTACCATCTCTGAAGCATCTTTTCCTTATGTGCAAGGTTCAACAACCTCCAAGGACTTGTGGTTGGCCTTAGAATGTGCGTATGCACCCAACAACTCTTCAAGGGAATACACCCTGAAGACACAACTGCTAAAAATCACAATAAAAGGTGATGAATCTTCCACTACTTATTTAACTCGTGCCCAGGAATATGCAACAGCCTAGCAAACATTGGTGAACCCATTAAAGATAAGGATCTGGTTATGCTAGCTATCTCTAGCCTGCGTGAAAAATACAATGGATTGAAATCCACTCTTCTTGCTCGTGCACCACCTATTGAGTTCAATGAACTACATGGTCTCCTAAGTGACCATGAGTTCATGATCAATAAAACCATCTCCGCCTCCAACCTACCTGCCTCACCTCAAGTTTTTAATGTCTCTGCAGGAAGCCCTTCCTCACCACAACAAACTCAACTAGCAGCCCTGCAACAGTTAGCCTCTCAACTAGGCTTCCATCTCAACCCTATTACCCCCCTTCACCCACAACCGCAGGTCTATTATGCCTCTCGACTACCCCACAACAGCAACCGTGGCGGTCGTCGTGGTAACTCCCGCTACAACTCTCTTGGACACAACAACGAGCGAGGTAACAGTGGACCAACCATGTTGGTGATGGTAACCCTCTTCCAATTTTCGTATTGGTTCATCTAAGATTTATTCTCCTCATAAAACATTGCATCTCTCCGATATACTTCATGTTCCACAAATTAAAAAGAATTTACTTTCTGTTCAACAGAAATGTCGTGATAATAACGTTTATTTTGAATTCCACTCGTCTTATTTTCTTGTGAAGGACAAATCTACACACACTGCCCTTCTCACGGGCCGAAGTGATCAAGGTCTCTATTCCATCAGCCTTCCTAACCTTAACTCAATCAGGAAGACTACCTTCACTGCCACAAAAGCTTCCTCCAAAATTTGGCATCAACGACTTGGGCATCCACATCAACGTGTCTTTCATTATACTGTTTCCAATTGTTCTTTACCTGTTTCCACAAAATTATTTTCATCATTATGCACCTCTTGTCAGTGGGAAAATCTTCCAAACTTTCTTTGAATAATTCTACTTTTCGTAGTAATAAAATTCTAGATTTAATATATTGTGATGTTTGGGGACCTGCACCATCTTTATCATTTGATGGCCATCGTATTTTATGTGTGTGTTGATCATCACTCACGTTATATGTGGATCTACCCATTAGCTCATAAATCTGATGTGTATTCGACTTTCAAATCATTTGTTGCCATGGTAGAACCCCAATTTAACACTAAACTAAAAAATGTTCAGACTGATTGGGGAGGGGAATTCCGAAATTTATCTTCATATTTCTCTGAACTTGGCATTATTCACAGGCGTTCTTGTCCACACACAAGTGAACAAAATGGCGTGGTTGAGCGACGTCGTCGACATGTGGTGGAAACATGACTTACTCTCCTTGCTCAATCACATCTTCCTAAACGTTTTTGGTACTTTTAGTAAAATCTCTAAGTGAGAATCTGATACAATTCCACTGGGTCAAGCCGGGTCGGTACATACCCAGTCCATCCGAAATGACGGGGAAAAAGGGTGCAGGTCCCGGAGGTGGGGGATGATCCTGATTATCAGGCTTAGTGGGTTGTTATTAGCTTAATTAGTCTATAATTCGGTTCTTTTGTTCTAGTTTAGATGGAGAGAAATTAGTATTTAAATTCATGTTTTATGATTGGAGATCAGTCCATCTCGAAGAGGGCTTCCTTATTTGTAATTCCTTTGTTTGATTAGTAATAGTCGACTAGCTCGGTTCTTATCAATTGGTTCCGAAGACAGCAGCAGTAACAGTTCCGGAGACAGCAGCAGTAACAGTTCCGGAGACAGCAGCAGTAACACCTGATCTGATTACCACCCAATTGGCAGCAATCGCTGCTAAGCTGGAATCCTTGGAGTGTTTGAAGACCGATATTGCAGCCCTCAAATCACGAGATAATTCGAAGGGAAAAGTCAGTGAAGGGGAATCTTCCTGGCGCTACAATAATCAGTCTCAACCCCACACCAAAATCGTGTTCCCGGCTTTCAGTGGTGGCGACCCTCGCTGTTGGATCTTGAAGGCCAAGAAATATTCCCGTATTTAAATGATGAGAAGGTTGATGTAGCATCAATGGATCTCAAAGGAGATGCTCTAGACCTGTATTTGTGGCTGTCAACAGATCAACTCGTCACTTTTGGGAGGAATTAGTCCATGCCTGCACAAGCACTTCAGTCCTGCTGAGTTCCAGAACCAGATGAGTACCTATGCAGCATCAAACAAACAGGGACTGTTCAGAAGTACCGACAAGAGTTTGCCAAGAGACCCACTAGGGGTGTTTCTACATGGGTTGAAAGAAGAATTAAAGGCTGATGTACGGATCCACAAGCCCAGAACTGTATAACATGCAATGACTTTGGCATTAGAATTTGAATCGAAGATGGGTACTATGTTGGTACCAAGTCTACTCTTCTTTGATTGTCAATCTGAGTTTTGTTATGAGCTTTGTGTTTATATTGAATAACATAATGGAAAAAGTGAACTGCATATTTGGAACAGAAAGTACATTTTCATTCATTAAACAAATAAGCTATAAATAGCCTTTCTCAACGTGAAATCATGGTATCCACTAGTTACTAAACTATCAACTTTGTTTTAACACTATTCCACGTTTCCACGCACAAACAAAGACTTGGTCAATAAGTCAACAAACAATCTATTAAAACTAAAATACTAATAAATAAAACAAACAATAAACCAACCCGGATCGTGACCCGTCAAGATTAACCCAACATTCACCCCCATAATCTTGACGTCTACCCATTTTATCAAAGTAGGGTCGGTTCTTCTTCTTGGATCAAATTTGCCTCTTTGTCTTTGTCCTTCCATTTGGTGCATTCATAACTAAAATGACCAAAAGTTCCACAATCAAAACAACGAATTACACTCTTGTCACCTCGACCCAATCCTTTACCTCGGCCTCTTCCACCTCTTTCATTATTCCTCCCACGGCCTCTTCCTCTTCCATTACTTTCACCACACTTTTGTTCATTGACCATCAAAAGTTGTCTTTGTTCCTCATCCTTTGCTTCATGACTTTGAAGCCTTTCTTCATAAGCTTTCACCCTTCCAACCGCTTCTTCAAATGGCATTTTTGCAAGGTCCGAATATTGTTCAATAGGAGCTACAATTGGTAAGCACTTCTTTGGAACCGAATTGAGAAACTTTCTCACAATCACCTCCTCATCAAGACATGAACCAAGACTTTTAAATTTAGCAACAATACCACTTATCTTACCCAAAAAGTCATTGATTGATTCATTGTCTTTCATCTTTAGCATCTCCAATTCACTTCTTAAGGTTTGTAACCTTGCCTTGTGTACTCGTTCGGCTCCTAGATAACGAACCCAAATTGATTCCCAAACATCTTTCACATTCTTGTGTTTACAACCTGCAAGAGAACATTCTCCGGGAGAGTTTGATAAATTATACCTTTAGTGGTATAATTCTTCTTCTCATCAACCTCATCTTTAGTTATAGCATCCCAATGTCCATATGCCCTTAACACGGTTTCAATCATAATAGACCAAGTAGTGTAATTAGTCTCGGTTAATTTAGGGCATTGAAGCGGTATGTTACCTTGCTCATGAACCACAATTTCTTGCTTTTCTCCTGCCATCTTTCTGTAGCAGATTACTCTTCTCAATCTAACTTTCTTTCTCAAGCAAACCGCCGGTCACGGTTCTCTTTCGGTCTCGGTTTAACCTTTCTCGGTCTAGGTTCCTCCGGTCTTTTGCAACGGTTGTTTCGGTCTCTCTTCAGAACTCCCTTTCCGGCCATGGTCTCTCTTTCTTCTCGCCGGTTCTTCCTTTCCAACGTCGGTCTCTTTCTTCGGCCTTTGCTGCTGTAGCAGCCGGTCTTCACGCCTTCTTTCTTTACTCACATAGAACGCCTCATTCTCCTCTTAATCAACCCGAGCCCTGAAGCTCTGATACCAAGTATTGGTACCAAGTCTACTCTTCTTTGATTGTCAATCTGAGTTTTGTTATGAGCTTTGTGTTTATATTGAATAACATAATGGAAAAAGTGAACTGCATATTTGGAAGAGAAAGTACATTTCCATTCATTAAACAAATAAGCTATAAATAGCCTTTCTCAACGTGAAATCATGGTATCCACTGGTTACTAAACTATCAACTTTGTTTTACCACTATTCCACGTTTCCACGTACAAACAAAGACTTGGTCAAAAGCACAATAATTCAACAAACAATCTATTAAAACTAAAATACTAATAAATAAAACAAACAATAAACCAACCGGATCGTGACCCGTCAAGATTAACCCAACATTCACCCCCATAATCTTGACGTCTACCCATTTTATCAAAGTAGGGTCGGTTCTTCTTCTTGGATCAAATTGCCTCTTTGTCTTTGTCCTTCCATTTGGTGCATTCATAACTAAAATGACCAAAAGTTCCACAATCAAAACAACGAATTACACTCTTGTCACCTCGACCCAATCCTTTACCTCGGCCTCTTCCACCTCTTTCATTATTCCTCCCACGGCCTCTTCCTCTTCCATTACTTTCACCACACTTTTGTTCATTGACCATCAAAAGTTGTCTTTGTTCCTCATCCTTTGCTTCATGACTTTGAAGCCTTTCTTCATAAGCTTTCACCCTTCCAACCGCTTCTTCAAATGGCATTTTTGCAAGGTCCGAATATTGTTCAATAGGAGCTACAATTGGTAAGCACTTCTTGGAACCGAATTGAGAAACTTTCTCACAATCACCTCCTCATCAAGACATGAACCAAGACTTTTAAATTTAGCAACAATACCACTTATCTTACCCAAAAAGTCATTGATTGATTCATTGTCTTTCATCTTTAGCATCTCCAATTCACTTCTTAAGGTTTGTAACCTTGCCTGTGTACTCGTTCGGCTCCTAGATAACGAACCCAAATTGATTCCCAAACATCTTTCACATTCTTGTGTTTACAACCTGCAAGAGAACATTCTCCGGGAGAGTTTGATAAATTATACCTTTAGTGGTATAATTCTTCTTCTCATCAACCTCATCTTTAGTTATAGCATCCCAATGTCCATATGCCCTTAACACGGTTTCAATCATAATAGACCAAGTAGTGTAATTAGTCTCGGTTAATTTAGGGCATTGAAGCGGTATGTTACCTTGCTCATGAACCACAATTTCTTGCTTTTCTCCTGCCATCTTTCTGTAGCAGATTACTCTTCTCAATCTAACTTTCTTTCTCAAGCAAACCGCCGGTCACGGTTCTCTTTCGGTCTCGGTTTAACCTTTCTCGGTCTAGGTTCCTCCGGTCTTTTGCAACGGTTGTTTCGGTCTCTCTTCAGAACTCCCTTTCCGGCCATGGTCTCTCTTTCTTCCGCCGGTTCTTCCTTCCAACGTCGGTCTCTTTCTTCGGCTTTGCTGCTGTAGCAGCCGGTCTTCACGCCTTCTTTCTTTACTCACATAGAACGCCTCATTCTCCTCTTAATCAACCCGAGCCCTGAAGCTCTGATACCAAGTATTGGTACCAAGTCTACTCTTCTTTGATTGTCAATCTGAGTTTTGTTATGAGCTTTGTGTTTATATTGAATAACATAATGGAAAAAGTGAACTGCATATTTGGAAGAGAAAGTACATTTCCATTCATTAAACAAATAAGCTATAAATAGCCTTTCTCAACGTGAAATCATGGTATCCACTGGTTACTAAACTATCAACTTTGTTTTACCACTATTCCACGTTTCCACGTACAAACAAAGACTTGGTCAAAAGCACAATAATTCAACAAACAATCTATTAAAACTAAAATACTAATAAATAAAACAAACAATAAACCAACCCGGTTCGTGACCCATCTTGACCCGTCAAGATTAACCCAACATACTAGACCAGAGTAGCAGTCGAAAGCTTCCGCAGTCACCAAGCCAACCGATTCAGCACACTCAGCAATTCAATCCATTGTTGATCCTTTGCCAGCTCCACCTTCGAACCTTTCTGATTCAGAAAAACATTAAAGGAGAATGCTACCGATGTGGAAAAAATAAGGTCTCGGACACCGTTGTAAAACAGGGACCTTTAAGCTTTTCGAAGCTACTGGAAATGAGGACGACCAGATCACTCTTCTGGGCAATGACCAGTCAAATTTCCACCGCACAGCTTCATCTTGACTTGAGGACAAGTCAGTTCTTCGGGCGGGCAGCAGTGATACGATTAAAGTGGGTCAAACCAGGTCGGTTCATACCCAATCCATCTGGAATGGCAGGAAAAAGGGTGCAAGTCCTGGAGGTGGGGGATGATCCTGATTTTCAGGCTTAGTGGGTAGTTATTAGCTTAATTAGTCTATATAATTCTGTTATTTTGTTCTAATTTAGGTTGAGAGAAATTAGTAATTACTTCCTGTTTTATGTTTGGAGATCAGTCCATCTCGAAGATGACTTCCCTATCTGTATTTCCTTTGTTTGATTAGTAATCTATAGCCGACTAGTTCGGTTCTTATCAATTGGTTCCATTGCCTATCAACAACCCTAAAAAACACAATTATAATAAAACAATTATAATGCCAAGTTGCAGACCTCATCTGGATTTCTTGCAGATATACATTAATGCTTTCAATAATGCAAGCAAGTTCAACCTCTATATAGTTCTTGGAGGAATCTGCATAAAAATAACTAAGAGGGACGATTCACCTATTGACGTAACATACCTAAGAGGGACGACACGAAGATATTATTTACAAAAAACACAAAGTATGATGCCTAAAATAATACTACAAATGAGAAGACCTAAAAGCATAATAATTAATGCTTAGAACTCTTCTGGTGAAACGGGTCAAAACGACTTAAGTCTAGTCATTTACAGAATACAGGGTTTTGTTTAGTTCACAAATTCTCTAGAATTGAAAACAGAATCAGAAAATTTTTCATCAAAAATCCTTTTTGGTTGGTCATGAGATGGAATTAAAATTGAAAATTTTCCCATGTTCAATGGAATTCACTTACCTTCCACTTACCTATGGAATGTTCAAAATTAACATTCCAATTTCATTAAAAAAATTACCAACCAAACACCTTATCAATTTTAACAAGATTTCAATTACAGCATATTCTGGGAACCAAACAACCCCTAAGTTCACATTTATTGAAATGATCCAAAACTTGATTTAAGAAAAACCAAGTGTGGTCTAGCTTTTAATCAAAGGTGACTAATATCTGCATGAAACAGTCTAATGAGTGCTCAATCATTAAGGTCAATGTTGGTGTCATTATTCAACTGATCATGCCATTTTTA